>PITA01000282.1:85502-180016 GCA_004023965.1 Spilogale gracilis | reverse complement strand
CTTCCTTCCTTCCTTCCTTCCTTCCTTCCTTCCTTCCTTCCTTCCTTCCTTCCTTCCTTCCCGCCTTTTCTTTTTTGTTTTCCCAGCTATATGATTTATAATGTGCATACCATAAACTCACTTGATTTAAGTAGAACTTAACAGAGTTGTGCAACCGTCACCACAACCCACTTGTAGAACATTTGCATCACTCCTGAGACAGCCCCTCCCATCCATTAGCAATCACTCCTCATTCTCAACTCCGGGCAACCGTTAGCCTACTTTCTGTCTGTCTGGTTTTCCCTTTTTTGAACATTTCATATAAACAGAACCAAACATGCATTTTCCTGGGTGTATGCTTGGCTCCTTTCACTTATCACAATGTTTCAAGTTTTATCCATGTTGCAGCATGTGTGAATACTGTTTCTTTGTATTGCCAGATAGTATTCCATTGTATAGGCATACCAACATTTTGTTTATTCACTCATCACTTAATTGACATTTGAATTGCTTCCACTTTTTGACAAGTCTGACTAGTGCTGCTATGAACATGTGGGTACAAGCACTTATGTGGACATATGTTGCATTCTCCTTGAGTCAGTATCTAGGAGTGGAACGGCTGGGTCATATGGTACATTTGTGTTTAACATTTGGAAACCTGACAGACTGTTTTCCAAAATGTCTGCAAAAGTTTTGTGTCCATCAGCAATGGATGAGAATTAATTTCTCCACATGCTCATCGACACTTTTGTATGATACAGCCATCATGGTTGGCATGACAAGGTACTACAACCGTTCCTACAAGAGTTGGGTAAAGAAAGCCACATTTTTCTGGTTGTAAAGGAATTATCTAGTTCTGCCAGCCTGATGGGGCATGTTTGAGGTAGAGACCAAACAAAATGAGGAGAAAGTGAAGATGAACAATTATGTGGCTATCGCTTTAAAAGAGAAATGTTGGGGCGCCTGGGTGGCTCAGTTGGTTAAGCAACTGCCTTCGGCTCAGGTCATGATCCCGAAGAGCCGGGATTGAGTCCCACCTCGGGCTCCCCATCGGGTGGGAAGCCTGCTTCTCCCTCTCTCACTCCCCCTGCTTATGTTCCCTCTCTGCCTGTGTTTCTCTCTGTGAAATAAATAAAAAACCTTTAAAAAAATAAAAATAAATAAAAGAGAAATGTTGCCAAAAGAATTATTCCTTGTATCAGTCAATAGTAATGAACAAGTTGTTATGTAATTGAATTCTCCTAGAGAGGCAGAATAATCAGTTCATCATGTCTACCTTCTTGTGTTTATATAATGGGCATTCCTTATCCCCCACTCAAGCAATACGTATTGTATACGTATGTTTTCAGACATCTGGCTCTAAAGCTGAGATAGAGACTGTGCCCACCATCTGGCTGGTTCCTCCACAACACTGGTAAGGGAAATGTACATCAGGTTTTCTCTGTACCAGTTTTCAGGGCACACGGTAAGCACACTGAGATGTTCTCATTTGAGGATCCCCTTCAGAGCCTCTCCTGCTCTCTTCCCAAACAGGCGGGAAATGAGAATGAAAACCACATCAAAAGCAAACTGGTTTTCTTTAAAAAGGCTAGATTAAAAAAAAATATTAGTCAAATTTAATGATTTGCATTTCCATTTTCCACATACTTATAATTCCTGCAATGAACATTATGTGCATCTTGGGTTATTAATGAAAACGTCAGGGTGTTTTGATCCTTTTTGTTACCCCTGGGGAAGTTCTTAATCTTCTGTTCTCTTTTTAGAAGTAGTTTTTTTTTGTTCTTGTTTGTTTGTTTGTTTGTTTTTGGATCCTCATAGTAGCTTTACTTATAAGAGCCAAAAACTGGGAAAAGCCCAAACATCCTTTAATCGGTAAATGGTTGTAAGCATACCACGGAATACTACTCAGCAATAAAAAGGAACAAACTATTGAAATAAGCAACAACTTAGATGAATTTCAAGGGAATTATACTGTGTGAAAAAAAATCCAGTATTATATACTATGACTATATAATTGCTGGGGTTAAGGAGGAAGGTAGAAAAGGACTACCTGGAATTATGAAATGATAGCACAAGAGATTTTTTTATAAGAGTTGTTAGCAAAACAGAATTAATTTTCAACCAGCTACATCTACTTATTTATTTATTAACATATAATGTATTATTTGCTTCAGGGGTACAGGACTGTGAATGGTTCATATAGTTTTGAATGTTTGTCCTGGAGTGATCTGACCACTTTGAAATCAACTTTCCCCAAGCTAATTAGCTTTACAAAATTGTAGATTTATTTATGGCTACTGATGTTTACTTTACTTGTTTAGCCATACTCTCAACTGGTTTTTGAATGCATGTGATTTTTATTCTTCTATTTTTTTATTCAGGAAAAGAAAAATAAAGCCTTTATGAGATATGAAGACCTGGCCATTTTTATTGTGGTTATTGATGGATATTACCGAAAAGAGCATACATATTGTAATTGTTTTCCTAATCTTGGAAAGAAAGCAAAACCTGGAAAAGTACTACCTTAATGTGCAATTAAATGAATTATGGCACATTCATTCAAAACAACGTCATTTCATCATTGTGAATGAGAGCAGAATTGGTATGCATAAGCTTAGGAAGTTGTCCCCAGTATTTTATTTTAAAAATTTTAAAGATTATTTTTAAAAATAATCTCTATACCCAATGTGAGGCTTGAACCCACAATGGAGAGATAAAGTCTCATGATCCACAGGTAGCCCTGTCTCCAGTATTTTTAAAGTATAAAAGCAGGTTGCCAAGCAGTATGTGTAGTGTGATTCTATTTGCATGCAAATGCTGTATGCATATATGTATTTACTTATGCTTATATATTTGCATAACCCATATGTTAACAGCTACAACTCTTGGGCAGGCATAGAATGAGGTATTCCACCTAATAGTCTCCTGTTTGATTTTACTAAATTGGGAATGTTATTTTATAATCAAAGCTTCAAATGAAATTCCATATTTCAGAACAACAGGGATACCTGCTGAGATTTCAGCATAGCTGTTTAGTTTATGTATCTCTTCATATACTTTGGTAAATGATTATCAATGAAAGGAGACCATGCCGGGTTAAGTGTAATTATGTCTTTTCTGAGGTTTATTATTGTTTATGGCTCAATAAAATTAAGTAATCTAATGCTTTCCTTTGACATGGTTACCTCACTTCTCTCATCTCTTCCTACATCCTAGGCCATGCCTTCTTCTCCAGCAATGCAAGCTTACCTGAGGTGTCCTCTGAACATAGTTGTCCATTCCTGCCTGGTCTCCATTTTTCTCCGTATTTCTCCATGGTCTTCGCTATGGCCCATCGGGCTGCCTTGCTTCTTTCTCCTTCGCTCATCACTTTGACCATTCAGCCCACATGGCCTGAAGACACCCTGGTGGCCTAAACTCAGGAAGACTACAATTTCAGGCCATGTGGGTCTGCAACATCTTCCAGTGACAATATATTTTGGAGAAAGAAACCTAGATTTTGTCTTATATCAGACTTCTGTAAACAAATTAAGTCAAAAGAGAATTTCTAGGAGAACTTCATACTTGGGAAATGATGCTTGACTAATTCATATCAAAGTATGTATGTTTTGGGGATGCCTGGTGTCTCAGTCAGTTAAACGTCTGCCTTGGGCTCAGGTGATGATCTTGGAGTCCTGGGATCAAGTCCTACATCAAGCTCCTTGCTCAGTGAGGACCCTGATTCTCCCTCTGCCTGCTGCTCCGCCTGCTTGTGCACTCTCTCTCTCTGCCCAACAAATAAATAAAATCTTAATTTTTTTTTAAGATTTTATTTATTTGACAGAGAGAAACACAGCTAGAGAGGGAACACAAGCAGAGGGACTGAGAGAGGGAGAAGCAGGCTTCCCACCGAGCAGAAAGCCCGATGTGGGACTTGATCCTGGGTCTCCAGGATCATGACCTGAGCCGAAGGCAGTTGCTTAACCAACTGAACCACACAGGTGCCCCGTAAATAAAATCTTTAAAAGAAAACTTTGCTTGTATTGAACAGAATTTAAGAGCTGTTAGTTTGTCCTTAAATTGCTCTAGTCTTTGGGATTTAAGTAGGTGTTTTAATTTATTGACCATATTAGAAACTCTTGTTACTTAGGCTTGGTTAGTTTATTTGGCTTCTACTTAGCACCACTACACCCAGTATTCCAACATGAGCTGGTCTCCTCAGTCCTTCCATGGCTACGGACTATACAAATGTGTGCCCTTGGTCGAAGTAGGTGTGGTGTCATGCATGCCAAGGGCAGCCCTGGAAGGAGCTTGGGAAACAGATGTAGCTGTTCCTTTGACACTTTAAATGTCCTTTATTTTTCTTTAAGTAGGTCATTCATAAATGAATAATGTCAAAATACTTTTGGACACTTCAGGGGCACTTTAATGGGTGATTTCAAGGCTGCATCAATTAAGCGAGCAGCTAATCAATTTTGCCTGTTTTTTGCAGGGTGTGTCAGAGAAGGTAAAAAAGACAGGCTACGTGGACAATTTGCTAGCAACATGTAATAATTACCCAAGACCGATACAAGGATCGGCCTTGAAGGATGGGCCAAGTTTCAACAGAGAGGTAAAAGATGTTTGGATAGTGTACAGGGACAGAGGCAGAAAAAGCATGAGGCATTTTCAGGCAAATCTGATGGATGATTTTGACTGAAACAAGGAGTATGAATAGATGAGGCACATAATGTTGGTAAATAACAGTCTTGCAAAGCCTTGAATATCCCACTAAGGAGCTGCACATTTTGCTATAAATAAGGAATAGATACCTAGAGTCTTTGAAACGAGCCGCATATGACAATATGGCAGCAACATGTCCCCTGGACTGGGAGGCGGAAGACCTGGAGGATGATAAACCGTGGACCCTGACTACAGTCCAGGAGGGGAAGAGAGATCTGGCCCGAACGAGAGCTGTGCTCTGGAAAAAACTGTGGTGAAAGCTGGTGCAGAGAAAGAAGGGATTCCATAGCCTGTAGGATGTGCAGAGTATGATAGAAGGCAAAGTCAGGAGGACCACAGATCTGCAAATCTGGATGACTGTGGTAATACTTTTAATATAGTAAATAACTGGAGAGAGAAACTAATGACAGGAGAAAAAAACCAAGTTCAATTTTTATCATGTCTTACGTTAAGGGACTGGAAGAGGACACCTCACCAGGCATTTGGAAATGCATGTGCCTAATACAAAGGAAGCAGTCTTTTTTAAAAAATTAATTACATTTCATTCACTCAGGTTCCTTCCTTTCCCACCCTGAGAAAATGAGCACGAGTCGCACACGGAAAAGCTCCCGCTGGATGAGACTCTGGCTGATGGCACCTTGGTGGGACCAGTTGTTACCCCGCAGTGTGACAAACGAAGTAATTTGAAACTTCCGAAGCCTTTCCAGTGGTCCGCGTCTTTCCTGGCCAGGCAGAGGAAGAGGGCAGGTCCCGCAGGCCCTGAGGAGCGTTGCGGGAGCCCTGGCTTCATCCCCAGCCCGCGGGCCGCTCCGCCTCCTCGCTCCCGCCCATATTCCGGCTGCTTTCCGGTCCCACGGGATGGCTTTAAGACTTCCCCCGCATGGCAGTAAATATAAAGCCTTCCTGCACCGACAGCCAGCTTCATTCATGCCACCAACAGACACTGTTCTAGCAGGTGTTGTTCAAAGTGCAGGGCGCGCCAACGACCAAGCTGGGGCCTCGCGCTGTGCAGTGTGGCCGGCTGGGATGCGCCGCCCGCGGGCGGCAGGAAAGGGGGCGGCGGGGAGGGGGCCGGGAGGAGGGGGGACGTCCAGCTGCCGGCCTCCCGGGAGAACAATGCATCTGTCACCCAGTGAGTAATAGAGCAGCCAGGACTGAAAGGGAGGCGCATGTCTGCCCCATCTTCCCACCAGGCTGGCTGGTGCGCCTCCCTCTGCTCTTGGGCAGAAAGCCAGCACCCCGAAGCCTTGGAAAATTCTTGACAAGGACATATCCAATCAAGGAGAACTAACATAAGAGGAATAGCCAGGACTGAGTTCTGTCCTGGTGAAGCCCTGGGAATGGGATGCCCACGCAGAAGTGCAGCCCCTACTCCCAGCCCTCCAGGCCTGGGGCCAGCGGCCCAAAGCACCACTTTCAGGAGACTGAAATGGCGGGACTGACAATGCCCTCTAGCCACTGTGGGGAAGCTAGCCTGGGCTGACCGCGCCTGATTGATTTGGCTTTGGTATCCTGCTGTGGACTATTCCTGGCTCTGGCCCTAACCTGGTCTCTAACCTTAGGCAATCCCTCTCAATGGCCCTGTCCTTCAATTTCCCCCTTTCCTCAATACTCAGATGCCCTCCAGGATATAAACCAGAGTGAGGTAGCAAAATAGCAGTGACTCCCACCACATGGGAGAAAGCTAGTGCACTGCATGATCAACTTTAAAGAACAAAATCCTGCCCATTACTTCTAAATGTAGAAATAGGCATACCTACAATACATACATCCATATATATTCTAATATGCTTATTTCACAGATACATATATTTACTAATAAACTAGAGACAGTCCTTTAGGACTGATTAAAATGAATAAACAAGACACTAAATTAATCAGGAGCAATTCATTTAGTGAATCTTGGGGTTATTTATTCTTTGAAATATAGACCCACTAATTTTATTTCCACTTTTATTTTGTTTAACAATCCCTAGGTGCACTTCAATTCTCTTGAACCCAGGTCAGACTCACCAATCCTGTTATTGGGGTGGTGAGTAGGTTACACAGAAGCGGCAAACCTTCATCAAGTTCTCAAAATTAAGTTAGAGACAGCACTGGAATGGTCCCCAGGGGTCTGGATTTCCAATTCAGTATTCTACTTAGGGCATCACACGACTTATTCTACAACTAGATTATAGTTTGCCAGAAGGCAGGACTATGCCTTATATCTTTATATCTTGTCAACACTGAGAACTGTGCCTTGCATACAACAGGTGCTGAATAAGGAAAGTTGATTTCATAAAATCCCAGAAAGAAATGAGATGAGCTAAGAGAAATAAGGATTCATTTAGTGTTGCAGAGGGGGAAAGAAATTCCATCTCTGTAAAATACAAGTGAGGTTGAAAAATGAGACAGGCAACATGTATGGTTGGATAAGAGTGTAGGAACTTTGATTGTATCAGAACCTGATGTCATTCTGAGAGACATTTCTGTGGCTGGCTAAAGGTTGTGAGTGTGCACAGATGAGGTAAGCTTTAAGAGAAGGGTAATAAATGATGATTTTGGAGAAAAATATCTGGAAAAGAAAGAACTTTTGGCTTGATTTTGCAGTCCTATTATAAGTAGGTCACAGATAAAAATGTCCTGTGCCCAGGGTATTTTATTCAGAAATAAAATGATTTCCAGAAGGGACTAAAGAAATGCTGTGAAATCATAAATCTGATGAGTGAGACTTTACAGTTATGGTCAGGAAAAGGTAACTCTGAAGGAGCAGAGTGCCACTTAGGTGTTTCTTCTGAAGACTCTCCTGAACATGACTCTAACAGAGTTAGAAGAGGTCAGAAAGAACACTTTGCTAAAGAGAGCTTTGGAGAAGGCAAGCTTGTCACATTTCAGTGGACAAGTAAAGGAGCAAATATCTTTCAAAAATATTTTATTTATTCATTTGACAGAAACACACAGAGAGAGGGAACACAAGCAGAAGGAGTGAAAGAGGAAGAAGCAGGCTTCCCAATGAGCAAGGAGCCTGGTGCTGCACTCAATCCTGGGACTCTGGGATCAGACCTGAGCCTAAGGCAGATACTTAACGACTGAGCCACCCAGGCACCCAAAAGGAGCAAATATCTTATAAAAAATGAGTAGCCACTAAAAAAAATACATCCCAATATGGTAAGAAATGGCAGAATGAGTATGGAGAACCGGAGAATAACGAAGCAGGTTAAAAGACAACTATGTTAAAGTTCTCTGGCAATAACCACTATAGATTCAAGGGGAAAGACCCAAAGTAAAAACAGTGAAGAGGGAGGGGGGTAGACACCAAATGACAGAAACTCAAAGAAGTGTCAAGCAACCACTGAGTTCCACTTAGGTGTTTCTTCTGAAGACTCTCCTGAACATGACTCTCCCCGTACAACCTTGTACTCAGAAGAAAGACGGAACTTAAGAGATATATGACTCCCTTCCTTTCTTCTTTTCTTTCCACTAGAGGATAGAAAGAATTAAATAGGAACCCTGGGCAGGGCTGAAGAAGGGATTTCTCTCCTGTTATGAGCCTGGATTTGGAAGATGTTGCTGTAAGCTCCCAGTCATACAGCTGCCCACACTGGGGAAAGGTGATGCTTTAGCCTTTCAGTGGATCTTTCTTCATTCAGGCAGCCGACTTTTAAGGCAGCAGTATCTGTGGCCATGGGCTGCTGAGGGGTTCTGTGCAAAATTACAGAGTATGCAGGGCTGGTCTTTGTGTCCCTTCCTCAACCTTTTCTGAATGTGTATTCCGCCTCTCGTTTCTTCTCTCGTCCCCCAGATATTCAGGATCCCATGTTGTTCTCAGAAAATAACAGCTTTGGCTCGCTTCACAAAGCCCTTACAAAACTTAAACGGGAACTAAAAGACCAGAGTGGAGAGAGGTCTGGCTTTGTTTGTAGCAGACCATGTTTGAGTTCTACCTATGTTGCTTCCTTTGTGACACTGGGCAAATCATGTGGGGTTTGAACTTCTCATATTATCTAAAATATTAGGGGGACAATAATAACTACCTCCATTCCACTGCAAAGTTGTGAAAACCTGTGAGATGGTATGTCAAAGGATTATATCAAATAATACATAAGCAAAGGTAAATGATTTTCAGTGTCTCTTAGTATTTGGGCAAAAAGTCTCATTTCCATAGTGTAACTTTCCTTTATTGCCATATATCATCTGTGTCAAAACAAGAAGGCATTTTTTAAACATGTATGATATGAAGTCATGAGTGATAAAAGACATGTGGTCTACACATTCAGGCTTAAAAAAAAACCCTCATGGAAGAAATATTCTGCCTGCCAGCCACATGGCAAGTCTTGTTGAGATGGAATTTTAAATTTTCTATCTTTTTCTACTTAAATTATTTCACATTTGTCTATATGCATATTGTCACTCTCTTTAGATTCAAGTAACTAGGTGTGCAGCATCTTAAGTTTTATTGCCTTCTGGAAAGGTAAGCTAATAAATTGTAAAGATTCCTAGTGCCTCAGGGAAGCAAAATGCCTGTTATGAGTTCATAGCTTTCCTTTGCAATGAGTTCTCATTATTGTTGTTGCTTCCATTTGACAAAGGAGAGGGAAAGGGCATGGCTCAAAGAGGTATTCCAACTCTGCCCCTCAAAGTGATGAGGGAGAGTTGACTTTTTCAAAGCAAAAGAGGTGGGCAAGATCGCAAAATAACACTGGTGGGTGACAGATAGATGGCAATTGCATTCTAAAAGTAGAAAATAACTCAGGCAGCCACTTTGAAGGAAACTTATGCAAATATGCTTAAATTCAAAAAAGAGAACAATGCAAATATAGGTTGAGAAATCCTGAGAAGATAAAAATAAAGAGGAATGCATGTACAGTTGGAAATGACCAGACAAGAGCTAAGGGAAAAAAAAAAGTGTTGGGTGTTCATTTGCTCTATCATTTGAAGTGAAGGAATACCTAATGATTCTAATAAGAGGATAAAGGCAGAATCCCAGAGAACAGGGCACTGGGAAGCACTAGGAGAAGCAAACTGTAAGAAAAACCCAAATATGTATGTGGAATGCACAGGACACAGGTTATGTGGAAATATGCTGAAAAGCTGCTGGTCCTAGAGAGCCAAAGAATGTTGATTGATCCACAGAAGGTAACAGTTTTGGAAGACAACTGACACTATAAACATTCTTAGGACAAGATAAATAATGGAATCAGAGCAATATTATTAAGAGAAAAGAGAAGAGAGCTGATGAGTAAGGGAAGCCATATGCATGAGAGAATGAGAAATGATAGAAAAAAATACATAAAGATAACCACACATCATGGATTGTTCTTTGGCTTGGTTTGGTGGTGTTCGCAGCTTTAACATTTCAGGGATTTAAAAAGAAAAAGAAGAAAAGTAAGTAGCTAATTCCAATGGAGAGGAGAGAATAAGGCAATAGTACAACCAAGTATAATTTAAAGATTTAAAATAATTTTTAAAAAGTGGATTTAAATAATATCCAAGAAGTTTCTACATGACCCAAGAGAAGACTCTGCTTATAACTCCATACACTTCTGTGAAAAAAGGGGAGAACCATTTTGTGTTATGTGTAATCATTTCCCAAGTTTAAACCTATAAAGAGATTCAGATGATTCAAGTTTTAAAAATGGCGAAGATATAAAAGTAAGAGCACCAGAGCAATTTGTGAGTGATGGTTTTAATATTAATACTTACCACATGGTAATTGCATCTCTGCTCCAAGAAGTTTCAAAAATATTCAAATATTTCATATTATATAAAATTGTTTTATAATCTGTGTTTCTATTTAAATAACTGTGTTTCTGTCAATACTGATTTTTAAGCTATCAGATATTGACTTTTTACATCATGGGGAAGATACCATAGGAAACTCAGAAGATAGTTCTGTGAAACTTTTTGAATGTCTGTTAAACAATCAAGAGGAATAATGATAAACTTAAAAACCGTTTTGTGCCTGGTTTTCATTTGTACCCCAAATCCCAGACCAAAGTGTTCATTAATGCATTCATGTTAAATTATTTACTTCACAGATCAATGATTATATTTATTTGAGTCCCGTTTTCTTGGAGGAACGTGGATTTCTTAAAAATCTGAGAGGTATTAAGCTTACAGGTGTCTCTTTCCCAGTGCTTGGCAGACGTGACCGATGTCTCTGTGACGGGATCACACCACAGCTCATAGCCACTCTTGTGCAATAATCTGCAGATGATAACGACTTTACAGGGCAGACCCATATGTGTACTTGCCGAAAGGTCTCTGTCAGACACAGCGGGTGCCTGTGACATCTGAGAGGGGACCCGCAGAACAGACTGACACACTGGGCAGCTCAGGAAGCCAGTTTACAGGGCCCTCTGCGTGTGATTCTGATGGGCACGTGGTCCTTGAGGTTTTGCCAGAGCAAATGGCACCAGATAAAAGAGAACACCATTTACCCAGGACACCGCTAAATGGCTTTAAGAAGAGGAATGCCAAGAATGGATAGTAGCCCCATCGTGACAGTGATTCTTGGGTAAAAGCAAGCCATTTCCAAAAATACCAGGGAAAAAACTTTGAGACCATTGGGAAACATTTCGATTTGGAATAAATGAAAGAGTAAATCTGGCAAATCAGTGTGGGGTGTGGAGTGTTAACTTCCTTCTTAGGTTGGGGTTCTTCAAGCCTCATGAACAGGTGGTACCCTTCCCGAAAAATGGGAAAGAACTCTCTTACCTGGCATCAGTAGCACTCAACTTTACAGAAAGGAGTTTTAAAACCTAAGACCTATTTGGACAAAAACATTAATGAAATTCTATATAAACCTGGCCCTGGGCCATTTATGTGGATAAACAATATTTTCTCACTTGACCCCTTTTTGAATTTTTAAGGTGGATATAGAGAGTTTTAGGAAGAAACTTCAGAAAGGCTAAATAACATATTCAAGACACAGAACTTGAATGCAACTGCTAATGTTTCCAGAAAACTCAAGATTTCATAGATATACTTTCTTAATATTGTTATATAAAGGGAGATAATAAACATTATATGTTAGATTAAAATGTAAGCAATACAATAAATTGGTCTTTGTCCTGTATATATGTTCCATATATATACATATATATTCAACTCTGAATCTCAAGAGTTGTTTTTTTTTTTAAATACAAAGTATGAGCTATTCAAAAAATAAAGGGCTCCATTAATTGGGAGATTTATTTTATGTTGATCAAACACAGAACTAAGGGGTGGGGAGGGTTGTGGAATTTGTTATTGTTGTCTATCGTAACTATTTGGTCATTTTTATAATACTGAATTAATTTCAGTCTTTCATTCATCAGTTTTGTTTTTGAATGACTTGGGGCCTATGTAGAAATCACAATAGCATTTAAAATTTGAAGATCTGTCACCATGAAGATTAATATTTAAATAGAAGCATTATGAAATGACAAGTGAGAAGGAAAAAAAATAGGTATGTAGCAAAAGTATCAACATTGATGGAAACTTGACCTAATAATTACTTTATGGTTAAACCTTGTGACTCTTTCCATGACCAAAATTGAGTGGATGCACATAGGGCCACAAAAGAGCTTAGACTAAAGAGAAATGAAATCAGTCCCCATTCTACGTGGTCTGCATCTCAATCTTCTGTCACTTTCTGCCCTTTTACCAGTGAGTGAGATTGTTTTCTGTCCCACTGAAGTCCATCCCAAAGATAAACTGTTATGCAAACTGAGGATTCTATCACGAACATCAATAGCTAATATTTACTGGTCACAACACATTCTGAGCTATGCTAATCATTTGCATGCATTTGCTCATTAAATCCTCACAATTCTATCTTTACTGCATTTCTGGGACTCAAATACACATTCTCTCCACGTCTACCAACAGTCTAACATTTTTGAAATTAAGATGTGTCTTACAAACAATAACAATTGTTGAGCTGTGTTTTCTTAGTTGTGTATAAATTAATGGTACATCTCGCAATTGATGATATCTTAGAATTGAAGACACACAGAACTTTCCTCATTTTACAGAGTTTCAAATTAAGGTTACAAAGCTTGTGAAATTTGTCCAGGGTCCCATGACCAGAGGGATCGAGGCACATCAGCACAGGCACACCCTGGAGGTTATGCTTGCCTCCCAAACCTTTGGTTTCCATCTGTCTCCATGGCCCCTTTTCAAGGGTTTTTCACAGTATCATAGCTCTCCCTCAGGAATAAGGAATAAAGAAACTCATATAGTCTGCATTTAAACTTACCTCTGAGTTATACGAAAATCATCAATTCTAAAGATCTTGGATTAAAACAGACCAATTAAAACTATTTTGTTAAAAAAGAAAGGAAGGGGAAGGAGGAGGGGGGAGGGGCACCTGGAAGCCCCAGTCCGTAGGTAGAGCATGCAACTCTTCATCTCAGGGTCATGAGTTCAAGCCCTGCGCTGGCAGTATAAATTGTTTAAAAAATAATAATAATAGGAGGAAGAAAGAAAAAGCTGGGGTGGGAAACCCAGAGTCAAACAATCACTCCTGACTTTATTTTATTCTAACTCAAACATTCAGTTTGAAGAGCTCAAATTTTAGACTAGCCAAGGTTCACTAGTCAGAAAAAAGACATTGATTTATTTAATCTAGCTCCAAATGCTAATTTGTGTTTGAGATTGTACCGAATAACCAAAAGCAGCAATTGTCTTTTGTTTTGTTTTGTTTTACATTTCTTCTGTCTTTTAACTATAAATTAAGTTGATCAGAAAAACTTTCTGTGGTTTTGATTTAAATTTAAAATAAAATCACTGAAAATATGGTCACTGTATTGTGGAAAGAGTGTGACTTCTGGCATTATCTCTGAGAGCTCTCCTTATGATTTTATTATTGCTAAATCACTTCATTAAATGTCCCAAATATTTTGTAAGCATGTTTACACTGAAACTTAAAGCAAAGACCTCACCAAGTTTATATTATGTCAAAACCTTGTACAGGGCAAATATTTGTATTTTATAACAAACCTGCTACAAATGAATGAACAAACTTTGCTACAGTTTCAGACAATATGTTTACTTTTAAGCAGTGTTTGCATGTCTTGGTTAAAGGAATTTAGAGGGGAAATACTGCAGACACTTATTTACTCTGGCATTTTTATATTAGAAAGCATTCGATCGCTTGATGACAATAAACTTTGGAGGCTAACGTTCATTTTTTAATCTCCTGCCATGCGTCAGGAGATGAGCTGGGCCTTGATGTCCACAGGTGACTAGAGCAGAGATTGTGTTCTGCCTGGGCTCACAGAGCAGGAAACCTGTAAATAGAAAAAAAAAAACTATCACAGTGCTACATGACGTCACAGACATTAAAAAAAAAAAGTACCCCGGGAGAAGTTGATTGCATTTACATTCAGTCGCACATAGATGTGGATATTGTGCCTTATTTTCAGACTGTCTAACCTTCAATAACTTCACGTTATTCCCTCTTAGGAGAATCTGTAAATCACCAATTGCCTTCTACTTCCTTGAAGCATTGCCCTTTCTTTAGTCTATTAATAACTTTGCTGATTGATTGCCCTTCTTACCACCCAACCAGGGCTGCAAGGGAAGGACATTCAAAGAAACACAACACGGTCACATCCCAATAAAATATGATAGTGTCATCAATATGACGAAAGATAAAAAGCCATTGCTACATTCATGCCTTACAATGCGTTCAACTACATGTCACTGGCCATTCCCACCGCCTCCATAGGAAACAGGGAAGTGTGGCAGCTTTTTCACATTTATGTTAGAACACACAGGATACTCATTTGGTTTAAAAGATTCAAAAGGTATAGAATATTGCAAAATATTAAAGAGGTGCAAAGTACATAATCCAGCTCCCAGTTGTTATCCTAGGAGAGAAGGCTTGCAGAGATATTTTAAGCATATGCAAGTAAATATTCTTTCTTCTTTCGTTCTCTCCTTCCTCCCCCTTTTTCTTCCCTTCAGTTCTTTCCTACACTGTCCTTTTTCCTTCCTTCCCTCTCCCTCTCTTCCCTTTCTTCCTGTCTTATGTTGAACACATCTAGCAAAATAAAATTATACTCATTGTTCTCTTCCTTGAATTTTTTTCCTTGAAGATTTTGGAGATATTTTTTCCTGAATATTTTGGAGATCTTTCCACAACATATATGACTGACTTTGCCATTTGTTTTATACTGTATGCTATTTCCTTGAATAGATATATGAGAACATATTGAATAGTCCTCACAAGTAACCTTGAACATATGTCATTTCACTTATGCACAAGTGTATGTGTGGGGCAAACTCTTAAAGTTGGAAAGGTTGAGCTGAATGACATATGCAGTCGGAACTACAATAGATATTGCCAAACAACCAAAGGTCACATACTTGGTTTGATCATTAAGGAGTGCCTTGGGACCCTTGTTAAAATATCCAACAATGACAATATCGCAATGATATCTATAGTAACAGTAGTAGCTGGTTTTCAATTTATTTGTCATTTTCAAGGTATTCAGGTTTTGGTCTCTTTTCTTTGCAGACATGATCAAAGATTATCTGCTGAGTACAAAAGCAGGATGAAATCTAGGGAGTATGGAGTTTAAAGGCATATAATTTGTAAATAGAAATGCCTATTGTACTCCACCTATGTCTTCTTTCATCTTCTTGATCATTTTGGCCATTGATGTTCAAAGCAAATCTGTCTTCAATATAATTAGTAAATTCTGTAGGACTTGGATAATCATTTTGCATGCTTTTATAAGCTGGAATTAGAGACAGCAACACAATTCAGCCTCTTATGTGGAAACCACAAACTTCTAAAGGGCATTCTGCCTGGACATCACTTCATAGAGAACAAGCTCTATCCCTTGGGCGCCTTGAAGACTACCCGCGTGACTTGTGTCATGTGACCTTTGGCAGTAAACTTAAATTTAAACCAGACACAAAACAGGATTTTTTGCGTTTTACCAATTGAAATCCTTCTAATTTCTGTGACAGAACTCTTCCCATTATTTCTTTTTTAAAAAAAATATTTTATTTATTTATTTGACAGAAAGAAGCACAGCTAGAGAGGGAACACAGCAGGGGGAGTGAGAGAGGGAGAAGCAGGCTTCCAGCTGAGCAGGGAGCCTGATGCAGGGTTCAATCCTGGGACTCCAGGATCATGACCTGAGCTGAAGGCAGTTGCTTAACCAACTGAGCCACCCAGGAGCCCCTCTTCCCATTATTTCTACCACTCCTTGAACAGGTTCATCATCTAAACAGTCCTGGTTTGAAACCCATGTGAAACGGGTCACCTTTCCCTGGAAAACCATTCAACATGGGCCAAGTAGACCAAAGAAGAATAGTTTTTACCCTAAGAAAGTAAATGGAAAGAAAGAATATTGGTTGGCTCTTCAAAAATTCTACCTAATGTGCAAAGGATCATGGGAATCTTCCTATTTACCTTGTGGTGAGCATCAGGCAGAGAGCGCCCGGATGGAGATAGTTTTGCAGTATCATGTGGTGTGGTGAAATGTTGCCCCGGGATGTTCATGGGTTGCCTTAAGGGAGTGGGGGCGGGGGAAACAAGTGAGTTTATGAAGTAAACATATCGTTGTTCATACCTCTAACATGGCAGGTACACTCAATGACCGAGCGGTAAAATTAGCAATTTTCACTTCCTTCTACAGCTCACTGCTTCCTTTCTTGCCCAGGAAGACAGCTAATCTGGAAGTAATAAGGGAGCAAAGTAGTTAGAAAAGTCAAGTTGTTTTAAATAAAAGGATGCTGCTGCATGTTTTAAATAAAAGCATGACCTTGCATGATGGAGTGAAGATGATGCTTACCCAGCATTTTGTCAGCCAGATCTTGCGGCAACTTTGGCCTGGGGCTCATGACAGTGAATGTCAGCCTAGGCTTCCAGTCTCACGTGTAATAGAGGGGCCACGGCTCCACTGAGTGGCCAAAGACTGGCAGGACCCATAACGAAGGCGAAGATCATCTTCTATAGTTAATCTCTGCCCTGTGGGAGAAAGAGGTAAGGACAATAATGAATAGGATCACAGGAACCATTGTAAATGATGGAGAAGCAAAAAGGTTACTCCACAAAACGAAGAAAGGAAGATGAATCTAAAGCACTTTAACAGGAGAAGAAACAGAAGGAGATGGCTATGATTTGACTACGTGGGGACAGGTAGCCCCTTGTGAATGATGAAGAGCATGAAGGGACCTGAGACAGGGGGTCATTGTTTTTTGAGTTTTGTAAAGCCAAGAAGTGAGTAAAATGCTTTGGCGTGAAGTTTGTAAAGGAAGAGGGAATGCGTGGAAGTATTTTGGGCCTCCCCATAGCCAGGACCTCAGTGTCCCACACGCAGGTGTCTGTTGGCTGTAGTGGACATGCCCCGGCCTCCCTGGAAGCCTCTGCTGTCCACCGAGCCTTAGAGCTGACCACGTCAAATGACAGCGAGAACAGCAAACAATTGAGGTTGCTGGCCCAGGGAAGAGGGATACACATCCCGGGAGGAGGAATGTCTTGCCCCCACACACACACACAATGTGGCTCACCCCCTCTCTCCTTTCTTCTTGGGCAAGGCAGAGGTTCTTTTTCTCATGGAGGGTTCATGGGCCCAAACTGTTTGAGTTAACTTCTCTTGTAAGAGGGGCTCTGAGTCATGAGAAAATCACATATGGTTTCATTTCCAATGACATCTGGAAAGCAAGAGGTCAAATACCATCTCATAGAGATGTCCTGGTGAACACAGGGAATGAGCTGACTCCATTCTCTTTGAGAGACGAGTAGGGAGTGAAATGGGGCAGGGCTTGCTGAGGTTGGAATTTTAGTGAGAAATTAGAATAATGTTTCTTTTCCTTTACTCTCTTTCTCAAATTACCTCTAAAAGGAACTGTAAGGACACAGAAAAAAAAATAGGAAAGGAGGGCAGAAGGAGCTACCAGAATGAGCACAAGAAATTCAGTAAAATTGCAACCTTCCAAAAAGAACTGAACATTTTTTCATCCTGACTTAACTACTTGCCTCATGTCTCAACACCGAATGGATTCTAAATCAATAGTATGCATTTAGAGAATTTAGAAATAATGTCTATGCCTTTATAGCATATTTTCTCTCAAGGTATAATAATTTCCATTGAATTTTACATGATCTAATAATATAAGCCTTGTCACATTCACACAAATGAGCATCAAACAGGGAATAAAGAAAGCATGTTCTTGTTAAAATAGAAGCAATTTATATCCAGTTTCCACCCTCCACAGAACTGGCACTGAGAACTGTGATAGTGAGACAGAAAGAAGATGCTGAATGCATACGCTCCGCCTCTCAAACATAGATTGAGTTCCCTCGAGTCTAATCCCCCCAGCAAGGGATCCCACAGTTTTCATTAATATAATACAAAAACACATGCATAAGGAAAGAAAAAGAACATAAGGAAAATGAGCAAAAGAGCTACAGAATTCAAAGAAAACACATTCCCTAGTTCATACCCACATCTAACTGCCTAAGAAATTTCAATGAAAATCAGATGTGATTTTCAGCATGTATTCTGCCTAAATAAAATATGAGTGAAATACAAGGGCTTCTCTATGTGGTGGTAACAGAATTTTCTTTTCTTTTATTGGGCTATAATTGTGCAGACTTACGTGAGGATTAGAATTTGATAACATTTGTAAACTGCTAAAGAACTATACAAGTTTCTATTCCCAAGTTATGAAAATTAATCCTTACTGTTTGGGAGATGCAGCTATGATTAACAAAAGAGGAAAAAAGACACTTTTCATCTAAATGGGTACCAACCTCAAGAGATAAATTGAAACTTGTTTTTAAGAGAAAAGAAATTCCTTTCAGCCTTTTTTCCATTTTTAGAATTAGTTGTTGTTGTTTTTCTGAAAGTCAATTCCAGAGAACAGTAACCCAGAACGTGTTTCATGTGCGCATGGTGGTAGAATGTAAGTGGGCAGAAATACGGTGAAAAGGAAGGCCCTGCCCATCAGGTTCCAAATTTCTTAGAAAGCCCTGAGATCCAGATAAAAGACTGAAATGAGGAACGGGAGGAGGAAAGAAAGGAAAGAGGTAGAAGAGGGGAGAGAGGACCGACCAAGGAGAGAAATCCAACACGCAAATGAACCTTGGCTTCTTACTAATAACTTACCGTTCCCCCATTGTACACTCTGCAAACCCAGCATTGCTATGTGGAGGTTAGCTCGATTTTTAATCAATGGCTTTGACGCCCTTTCATCTTTCTGAATTTGATATAGTTCATCTTTACAAGGTGCTTAAAGACTAAGAATCGCAAAGACTCACTCTGGAAAGATTCAGATAAACAACAGGTTGGGGAAAGTTTTTTTCTCTTTTTGACTTCAGACTTTTGAGAATATTTTCACATTTATTCCTATTTAAAGCAAAATATAATTCCTTTTCAGGAGTTGAAATCCAGAATCCCACTCTGCTCAGCGGGAAGCCTGCTTCTCCCTCTCTCACTCCCCCTGCTTGTGTTCCCTCTCTAGCTATATTTCTCTCTGTCAAGTAAATAAATAATTAAAATCTTTAAAGAAAAATTATTTAAAAAAAGAATAAGATGTAAGATATTTTCAAATTCTAGAATCAGGAAATAAATGTTTTAAAAACTGTTGAGAAAGTTGGCATATTTATGAAACAAATTTTACTAGATTTAAAACAAATCTAAAATTATTTGGAGGAACAAAAATATTTTACATATAATCTGGGTTTTTTTCAGAAAATTTTAATTTTCATATTGAGTGAAGTATCAAGTGAAATATGGATAAGGAAGAAAAAAATATTTTTCCAATCTATAAGCGAGTGGGAAATTAGAAAAGTTCTTAAAAATATTCCCCCTAACTTTTCTAGTTTTATTTTTGTTATGTTCCTATAAAACCTAGTCCAATATTTTGCCTTTCATAGTTTTTCAGTGAATATATGTTGCATAATTATTCTGTGAGCATAACACAAAATCTTGATTAAAAGAGCACCTCAAATTACTTTGGAAAAAAACATTTTATTGGTTTGAAGACAAAAAGTGACCATATCACATGATTTACAATGAACTCTAGTCTTTGAATCCTTAAGAACCCAAACTTTTCTTTAGGAAATGGGCAGTGTTGTATTTGCAGCTTGTTGTTCAAAATTTATTGGAAATGATGCATTATTTTATTTTATAATCTATTAAAGAAGACAGTTATTATAAAGTTGCCTCATTATTCTATAATTCCAGAAATTCTACATTACTAAATTACTCAAAATATGAATTGTTCTTTCCTTTTTTTTTTTTAAATGGCTTGTCCTGATTTAATTGGTAGCACTTTTTTCTTTCTCTATGGGACATAAAGGTAGAGAGACAACTTACACTTGATGGCACCTTAGATTTGATGAAATACCCACTACAGTATAAGCTGAATTGCAGTAACAAAATGACCCAACAATTCAGAAGCCCAAACAAGGTAGAAATTGTTCTCCACTCACTTAACAATCAAGAAATGAATGCTCAAGGTTATTGGGAGTCTCTGTTGCTCCATGGGATCATTGAGCAGTGACCCAGGGCTCTCCCACCTTGTTCTGCAACCTTCTTTGCACAGTCTGTAAGGTCCTATTTTAAAATCCAAGCCGCCATCCTGTCTACTCATAAAAACAGCTCCAGGTGTTATGGATAAATGGCCCCTGGAAAACAAAGGTGACCCAGGATAGGGGGGACACTGATGAGTAACCCCCTTAACCTCCCATCCTGGGAGCATACTGGGAGGTATTTGGATGCAAACTAAGGGTGGGTGGCTGGATCCCAGTGCTGGGGCTCAGATGGGAGTCCATGGAAGTGCAAATTAACTCCAGCAAGCCACTTGAGTGGGTCAGCTCCAGTGCAGAAGTGACCCTAGTCACCTTGTGATTTGGGGGGATGCCCTATAAAAACTGGCCTGAGAAGCTGGGTGGGGTCCTTTCCACAGAAAAGTGACCCTGGCTGGCCAGTTAAATTCTGATGCTTGGTGAGAAATAAAGCTTTGCTTAACCTTCACCTTTGTATCAGCCTCGCTCCTTTGACCACGGACCCTATTACAGTCGAAGATGGGTTGTCGGCATATCTGAATTCTAGCTCATGAGAACTCAGAGGGAAAGAGAAGTGGAGAGCAAGCAATTTCTTTTTGAGTAAGTGAGACAGAGGGGGTAAGTCTTGCATCCCATTGGTGAGAACTCCATCACATGGGTAGGGCTGCTCTACTGGTTGCTTATAGCCGCGTCCTTCCATGCGGTCAGGTAAATGGCACAGGCATTACCACATAGCCTAAGGCTGTTATCGACCTAAGGAGATAACAGAAGGAGGATCATTTCCTTCTGGAGGCAGTTGACTTTCTGCTTTGCAGAGAGCAAAAATGTGGATAAATTTTCCCAAGGACTTGCCAAGGAATTCAATGTGATCAATGTCTACACTGGTGTTAGCTACCTCTTGTAGGGAGACAAAGTAAACCAAACTTGCAGCTTACAGAAACAAACATTTATGGTCTCCCAGTTCCAGGTGGTTCAGAAATCCAGAAGTAGCTTGGCTGAATGTCTTTTGCAAGGTTGCCATCAAGTTGGGAGTTGGACTTCTGGCAATTCCGTGTCGAGGATCCTGCTCCTGGCTGTTGGCAGGTGTCATGTCCTTGTTAGTTGTTGGTTGAATTTGTCAACTCCTTGCCACATGGACTTTTCAAAAGGACATCTCACAACATGGCAGTTGGGCTTTCCTCAGAGCAAGTGGGTAGACAGTGAAAGAGAGCAAGAGAATGAGTAAGATGGAAGTCACGGTCTTTCTGACTGAATCGCAGAAGGGACAGCACATCCCTTTTGTTCTCTTCTGTGTCAGAATTACTTTGTCCAGCCCACACTCAAGAGGAGGGTATTATACAAGGATATGAATGTTAGGAGGGAGGATCATTTGGAGCCCTCTTGGAGGCTGCCTACCACCAAACTCCACAGAGAAGCCTGTATCATTAGATGTTTTTTACAACAGAATAGACAACAATTGGTCATGCAAGGAAGAGACATTCACCTGCCTGAAGGTCAAAACTGATGCTATCTCAAAAGTCCCTTTACCCCTGTGATTACATTCTCTGCAATGAAATGGGTTCTTTCTATTTTCTTAGTAAATTCTGTCAGACACACTATGGTAGTCCAACCGTGATTTTATCTATTGTCACACAGGGGAGAAGTCTGACGAAGCTCTCTTTGAGCAGTATAATATAGTTGTTCAGAGACAGACTGCTAGGTTTTGAATCCTGCCCCTTAATTTACTGCTTCTTGATGTTTTCTCATCTGGAGAATGGGGATAATATTTCTAATTACCTCATAGCATTGTTTTAAGGACTAAATGAGTTAAGGGCTTAGTATAAACTAAGGTACATATTATAATATCAATTCACGTGAGCTAACTAAAGAAATTTGATTTGTCCTTTAACTATTGAGAACTTTTTTTGGGGAAAAGGCAGTTAAGCTTTCTTCATATGATTTCCTCCATGTCAGTCTTGACATTTTCTCTTCCCTGACTTCCTAAAATGATTCTACATCTAATGGTATGACTAGAAAACCAAAGCTTAGTGGCGAGATAATGTATGTGAGTATAAACCCAGCTGAGGAGATGGGGACTCCAATTTCCTATTGTCATATTCTAAGGTTATATCAAGACTTTCATCCAGTTTTAACATATTTAGGGTTTTGGAACATATTCTTCAGATAGTAAACTTTTCAAACTCTGTAAAGCAGCTAGAATTCAAATTAGAAAAACTCCTTTAGTGTCTTCCTCGTTGATTCTTTGAAGCCTTTGATACTTTTGTTCAAAAAATCATTTTATTCTAGGAAAATTAGTGCAAGAAGTAAAAAAAGAGATAAAGAAAAAGTTAAAAAGATATGCTGAAAATGCCAATATTAATGATCTCTTCTTAGCTGATTTTAATAACTTTATATTTTTAATTTTTAAAATCATGCTTATTCTAGAAAAAGCAAAGTAGGTTAAAAAAAAAAAAAGGAAGGTTTGCCTGCATGGCTTGGTTAAACGTCAGTTAAGTGTCTGACTCAATTTCAGCTCGGGTCATGATCTCAGGGTCCTGAGATCAAGCACCACATCCAGCTCCAAGCTGACCATGGAACCCACTCAAGATTCTCTCTCTCCCTCTCCCTCTGCCCCTCCCACTACTGTTCTCGCTCACTCTATCTCTCAAAAAAAAAAAAAGTAAAAAAATAAGAAAAATAAAGAAGAAAAGGAAAGAAAATGCACTGATAATCCCTTATCCATAGAGAAGTGTGACTAATGCTGGCCATGTTTCTATCTGTGTGTACAAAATATGGTAGTATGCACACAGTTTTGTAATCTGTGATTTTTTTTACTCAAACGCACACTGTGAGCAAATTGATTTACTCCAAACAGAAGTAAACTGACAGATGGGAAAAACCTGTGTACAACATAGAAGTGAAGAGGGGGAATCAATTCAGAGAGAGCAGGGAGGCATGGAGAATAATAGGACTGGGAATTGACTACAGAGCAAAGAGAGAGAGAGCTCCTTTGGTTACCTGGGAAATGCTGGCTTGGCTCCTCTTTCTCCTGGGACACACAGATGTCTGCAACAGCTTGCTCTTTGCCCCAGTTGCAAGAGATCCAGCCGCATAGAAACCAGTGGCAGACTTTCTTCATGCTTACATTTTATGCCTCTGGTGACTACCCTGTGTGTAGAAAGGGGTTCTCAAGAGTACACTTTGAACATCTCATATATACTTTCAGAACTCATCTTCACAAAGACCCCACCAATGTTTCATTTGGGGACTGAACTGAAAGAACCAATATCTATTAAAATATATGTTTTTCTTCTAAAAATATCACGGCTCAAGTTAAACTCCATATAGTCAGCCAATATGACATTCTTCTAACCTGAATGAATATACCAGTCTATTAAAATTGAGCTTAATAGTATATTTTTCTTTTCTTTCTTTTTTTTTTTTTAAGATTTTATTTATTTGACAGAGAGAAACACAGCGAGAGAGGGAACACAAGCAGGGGGAGTGAGATGGGAGAAGCAGGCTTCCCACCGAGCAGGGAGCCCGATGTGGGACTCGGTCCCGGATCTCTAGGATCATGACCTGAGCCAAAGGCAATCGCTTAACCAACTGAGCCACCAAGGCGCCCTTAATAGTATATTTTCAATGAAAAGGAATTAATCCAACATTCACATTTGGCAATTTAATTTAACCTAGGTTGACCAAGGAGAAAAAAATAGGAAAAAAAATCCCCAGAAATCACTAATTTCAAGAATTAAAAAGATATTATTATTCGACAGACACAAAGCATTAAGAAAATATTGTAAATAATTCTGTGCTCATAAATTCAACAACCAGAGAAGCCAAATGGGATGGATTCTAATTAAAAATGGTAAGTGCACAGAAAGGAAGATATTTATTTGTTTTAGAGCAGAAGAAACTGAAAGGAAGAGGAGAAGTAAAAGGCCAGGAACAACTGAAGGATCTCATTCTGAATGACTTCCCAAGAAATTAAACAATAGCTCATAGGCCTGGAATGAAGCAGGAGGAGGGCTGGGTATAAAAGAAAAATGGAAATTGTTTTTTTAACGCTAAGACTAGATTTCCTTCTTTAATGGAGGGGTAAGAGATTACTGAAATTAAAAAAAAAAAAAAAAAAACTGTGGGGGAACATGGCTGGCTCAGTCTGTGGAGAGTTTGACGCTTGATCTTGAGATTGTAGGTTTGAGCTCTACCTTGGCTGTAGAGATTTTTTTTTTAACCTAAAAAAAAAAGCAGAAGAGTCACCTTTACATAATCCTTATAGGATTGATGATGATCAGAAAATCTCAGAGAACCTGGATCAGGAAAACTTTCCTCCCAGTCAGTTATTACCAGTGACATGTAGCAAAATCTTGCAGGACTTCTGGCATCTAAGCAACATAGTGTCAGATTGCAGTCTGCCTTTTTTTTTTTTTTTTTTTTTTTTTTGGTCCTGCTGAAACATTGTCATTAGAGGTTTGGATTTTATAATTCTATTCCGTTTCTGAAACTACTTCTGAAAGCTTTTTACAAACAAGGCAGTGTGTTAAAGAAGTCAGCATCTGGGTGCTAAAAGGAAAGCTAAAATGTTCTATTTTCTACAGATCTAGCCAACAGGGAAATTGCCATCACCTGGTTGCAGTGTTCCTAAATGCCTAGTGGCAAGTGTATTTTAGTTAACAGAATCTAAATCTGGGACCCACATGACCCATTTCATTAAAGCCCCTTATTTTACAAGTGAGAAAGTCTCACGGCTTCTCTCAGCTCACAGATGCTAAGTTCACCTAATTAGTTAGTAACAGACCCATAACTTAAAAGTCACATCATGCGGACACCTGGGTGGCTCAGTCAGTTAAGCATCTAACCTTTGTTTCTGGTCATGATACCAAGGTCCTAAGATTGAGTCCCAATCAGCAGGGAGCCTGCTTCTGCCTCTGCCTGCCCCTCCCCCTACCCGTGCTCTCTCTATCTCTTTCTCTGACAAATAAATAACATCTTTAAACAACAACAACAACAACAACAACAAAGGGCACCCGGTGGCTCAGTTGGTTAAGTGTCTGCCTTCAGCTCAGGTCATGATTCCAGGGTCCTGGGATCAAGCTCCATGTCGGGCTCCCTGCTCAGTGGGGAGCCTGCTTCTCCCTCTCCTTCTGCCTGCTTGTGCTCTCTTTCTCTGTCAAATAAATAAATAAATAAATAAATAAATAAATAAATAAATAAAATATTTAAATAAATAAATAAATATGAAAAAAAAAGAAAAAAACTCAAAACCTGACTGGTAGATTTGTAGAAAGACAAATGGGCAAGGCCAGTGAAACAGCTCGCACTGTTGCACATCCACTTCTGACTCTGGGAAATCCAACACTGATTTAAAAAATGTAGGTTTTTCTCCTTGGTGGCCCTGCAACCTTATACTTCCTTTTTCTCAGGCAGCTATGCCTTAAAAAATGACACATCTGGAGTACTCATGGGTTCAATGCACCAGATCTAAATCTTTTCCCACTCATAAATGGGCTCCCATAAGACCAGTTTTTCCAACTGAGGATCATAACCCATTAGTGCGCCATGAAATCAATTCAGTGGGTCATAACTGATGTGTTTTTTTAAATTATATAAATAGAGTGTATTCTCTTTGAATGGTAAATTCGACCTCCACTAATATTTTAGGCTTGAAGGGGTTTTTCTCTGGTTTATATTGGGTAGCCTTGAAAAGAGGTAATTTCTTTTCATTTTGATTTTGCTTGAGTTAACATTCATTCTAGATTTAGCTTACTAGAATCACCAAAATCCTGGCCAAGAAAAGTCCCTTGCAGAGGATCCTTAAAAGAAGAGACCCTGCTTCCCTATGGATTGTTTATGTAATAATTAACTCAGGGTCCTACAGTTGTCTTTCCAACTTGCTCCTTGCTGGGGCATCTAGAAGCTATGGACTTCTCAAGTCGATTGCACCCAATTGAATTCCTGCCTCTTCTATGCAAGGCAGACTCTTAAGTGTCTCCTCAGAGCTTTAAGGGCTCTTTGAAGCTTTAGCTGCCAGAAAACATGGGTCTGAGAGGATGAGAATCAGCTGGAGTTCAAGAGTTAGTCCCACACCCTCCCCAGATGAAAAACCACATTGAAATATTTGTCCTCTGTGCTTTGTTCCTAAAGCAAACACTGTTTAGCTAAGTATGGTGTAAAGGGTTGCCATTTGCCACAACTGATAAATAAACTGGTGACCACAATGATGAGGGAGAAGTAGGGGTATTTTGTGGTCTTGGGGGGAATTGAAAGCTTTCTTTCATTGGAGACAGGCTACAAAAGACAAAAATCATCAAAACTAGGAAATAAATTTTTTTTTCTTAGAATAGAAGCTTTGTTGGCTGCTGTGGGGAAGCACATTTTTAGTTTTAGGTGATTGCTCATTAGCAGGTAGGAGAATGTGTTGCATTATTTTTCTGATAAGAAGAGTAAGGGTGGAGAGACACCTCAAATTTCATTTTCTCTTTTTCTTTTAATTAAAAACTTTGTATTAAAAAATTGTATGTTGGAACCTAGTAAGTATGGAAAAAATAGCCAGATGACTGGATGTTCCTGGTCAAAGCAAATCTAAAAGGGACAATGTTTAAAAACGAATTACTAAATAAATGATACTGTGGGTTCAGATAAATGTAAAAGTTTAGCTATGTGTTATAGTTGCAGTGAATCCAGAAGAACCTATTTTTCTATTCTGATCTTGCAAGTCTTTTCTATTATGTAAGCTTTCGGTTTTATGGAGATTTGTTGAAATTTGCCTTATTTGTAAATGCAGACAAACAGATTAGTGTTAAAGAATTACACCAAATAATTTTCACAGTACCTATGAATCAGGGGCATATCTAAATTTACATTTAGTCATCTAAAACACAAAAATGTGATCTTGGCAATATTTGTATATTTTATACATATGTACCAGATGTGTTTGAAAAGAAAAATAAACTAGAAAGAAAAAATTTTTGAAGCTCCATTTACATTAAAAACTTTTGAATCATCTATTATCGAAATCTGATTAAAAACTACTTGGGATTGTGGTAGTGTAGAGTAGCGGGATTATCTAAAATGACCAGAAGTCATCTATAATGACATCTACAATATCCATAATTTGAAGCAATCTTAAATTTTTTCCAAATATAAGATGCTCAATGTTTGTTTTTATTTTTAATTAGTATGTCTTTCTTGCTCAGTCTTTATTTTTTTAATTAACGTATAATGTATTATTTGCATTGGGGTACAGGACGATGAATCATCAGTCTTACACAATTCACAGCACTCACCATATGCTCAAGGTTTAAAAAGGAAAAGTCATTGCTAACTTTGTCCATGTATACCCTCAGTAATTTTATAGACTTCTGTAATTACTTCTTTCAGTTCCCTTTAATTGAGAGATTTAAGCATCTCACATTTTTATCTATTTGTAAAAATGTATATACATAGCATTTGGGTGTATATTCTTTCAGTCTTTTTCTACAGATATTATTTACATATTTGCATAAGGAATATATATTTATGATCATACTTGATTTGTAGTTTCTTTAAAAAAATTTTTTTTAAAGATTTTATTTATTTGACAGAGAGAAATACAGCCGCAAGAGAGGGAACACAAGCAGGGGGAATGAGAGAGGGAGAAGCAGGCTTCCCGCCGAGCAGAGAGCCCGATGTGGGGCTTGATCCTGGGTCTCCAGGATCATGACCTGAGCTGAAGGCAGTTGCTTAACCAACTGATTCACCCAGGCACCCCGATTTGTAGTTTCTTGAAAATATATCGTAATTATTCGCCCATATCAGTGAAAATTATCAAAAATGTAATTTTAAGGACTGTATTTCATGAGGTGGATCTGCCCCAGTTCGTTTAATCATTCTGTTATGTTACAGAGCAGTTAGTTATTTCCAACCTCATTTTAAATCATGTGTGATGAATGCATTTTAAATCACGTGTGATGAATGCATTTATTTAGGAATTCTTGGCTTTTTCTCCTATTGACTTTTTAGAAAGAATTCCAGACAGTGAAAATACTGGGACAAAGGTATTTTCCCCATTGGTTTAAGATACTTTGTCATATATTAGATTCTTAGATATTATGATGAGGACCAAGGCCTATACATTGTGTTACATTGATTTATCCATTGCTTTTACCACTGTATTAAATTTTTATATAAAGTTTTAACATCCAATAAAACAAGTCCTCCTTAGCTACTCTTTCCTCCACCCCCCCTTTTTTTTGCTCCCATAAAATTCATGGCTAAGCTCATCTCTTTAGTGTTCTAAAAAATTTAGAATAAATTTTAGTGTCCTAAAACTGTACAATTTTTTAAGGAGGTATGATTTTTTTTGGAGTTTGGATAAATATGTAAATTAATTTGGGGAGAATTAATATTTCTATGATACATCTCTTCAAATAGCAAAACTTTCTTTTGTATTTCAAAAAATATTTGTTGGTTTTTTTTAGACAGGTCTCACACACTTCTTAATGAAATATTAGTAGATTGTTTTTATTAGATTGTTGGATTTTTTATTATGTTTCATATGTCATAATTATTTTATAACCACTTATAATTGGCATATAGCTTTATTAATTATTAGATGGATTATCTTGGATTTTTCTTAAAAAATCATATTATCCATAAATTATTATTTATTTATTCAATGAAAAATATTTATTAAGCATCTACTATATGCCAGCCAAACCTTCTAAACACTGGGCACACAATACTAGGGTTAAAGTATAAGTTATGGGGGTTATGTGTCTAGCAGGAAAGGATAATCCAAGTTTTACTAGAATAACATGTAAATTAGGATAAAGAATGCTTAGAGTGAGCAAAAAAGAGAATGGAAGCAAGGAAATCAGTTGAATAGCAGAGCAGAAACTGTAGTTCTCCTGTCTGTAGAGTCTTGGTTCTCTTCAAAAGGCTTCTGTAGACAGCTCTCATGTATCCTGACTACTTCCTGTTCCTCTGCCTGAGAACAGCAGTGGGGAAGGACCAGGGAGCTACACTTAGACTTGACCCACCAAGAATGGGGAAGGGTATCGGTGCATAAAGACTCTTGTTTCTCTCAGTGGGACAAGTCTGAGATGTGTTCTGTGCAATCCCTCAGAGGGTCCCCAGAAGAACCCAGCTCCCATATCCCCGAGCAGAATCTCAGTCTTTAATGAAGCTCCATCCACTTTCCCGGTTCCATTCTCCATCTACTCACCAAGCCTTCTGGGATCACTGTCTTAAAGGTGGCTTTTGGAGGAATCCAAATTAAGATAGGTATTATAGTAATATTATAGTAATCCAGGCAAGATAGTATAACCACTTGGACCACAGTATATCCTTAAAGTGGGTATAATTGATTTAGTGCTGATTATACTTTAAAGAAGAGCTGAAAGGATTTGCTGATGCATTTAATGTGAAGAATGCATTTAATGTAAGTGAGGAATCAAGGAATTAAGATGACTGTTTGAGTAATTGGAAAGGTAAGGTATCCATTAACTAAAATGGAATAGTGTAATCCATCTGAAAGAAACCTAGTGTACAGTGTGAAGTAGGAATCGTTTTTATTTTATTTTTATTTTTTTATTTTGTATTTTATTTTATTTTTAAAGATTTTATTTATTTGAGAGAGAGAAACATAGCTAGAGAGGGAACATAAGCAGGGGAGTGAGAGAGGGAAAAGCAGGCTTCCCACCAAGCAAGGAGCCTGATGCAGGGCTTGATCCCAGGACTCCGGGATCATGACCTGAGCCAAAGGCAGACACTTAATGACTGAGCCACTGAGGTGCCCCAATAGGAGTTGTTTTTAAAATATGAGTATCCAGTTGATCTAGCATCGTTTACTGGAAAGACCTTCCTATATACATGATAGTGCAGTATCCCTTTTGTCAAAAATCAAGTGACCGTAAAGATGTGGGTATTTGTCTATACTCCCTATTCTGTTGCATTAGCCTATTTGTCTATTCTTACATAAATATCCCACCTTCTTATTTCCTGTAATTTAAAAGAAGTCATCATATTCACCAATGTGCAATTCTTCCTTGAAGATTACTTTTTATAACTCTATAATGTTTTCAAAGTGCATAATAAGTCCCAATATCAGCATGTAATTCCTTTAACTCTATTCTTCTTGAAGATTACTCTTACAACTTTATAATAATTTTAATAATTAATGGTGTAATTTTCTGTACCCCCTTAAGGAAACTCTTAGACCCATTCAATTTTGTAAAAATTTGGAACCAGCTTACCACTTCACACACACACACACACACACACACACACACACACACACTCAACTGATATTACTAGAATTATGTTGAATCTTTAAATCAGTTTGGGGAGAATTGACATTTTTACAGTATTGAGCTTTTATACCAACAGAATTTTTTTATGAATTCAGGGCTTGAAAACTCAAGATCAAGACTTAAGTCATATATTTAACCAGCTGAGTCACCCAGGTGCCCTGCAAGTGATCCTTCTTGATAGGGTGGTCAGAGCAAAGTGCTGTGGGTATGATAGGCTCATGTGCCCCTATGAGTCAAGTGAACTACAGTGTCAGCTGCTGGACAAAGATGCTCTGAAGGGGATGGGAGCTACAAGTGTGGGTAAGGGTGGAGGGATCAGGCATGAGAGTTGATCAAGAAAACTGGGGATGGAAAGGAGTCATCAATGTGAACTGAGAAACCAGTGGGAAAAGAATGGGAAGCTGTGATGAATTCGGGAGCCAGAGAACAGATGAGAGAACACTGAGAACTAAACTGATCTGTCTAATGAAAAACAGAGCCAGTTGGATACAGAGCCCAAGAAAAAAACAGGGGCCAAGTTTGTCAGCAGGACCAGAGATTGGGATCCTCCTCAATGCTGGGTCCATATGGCAGGGTCTCTTTGCAGCATATGCCTGGCCTGAAATTCTCGACAGGGTTCTCATGGTTTACAAGTGCATTGGAGGGAATCAGGGCCTTATTCATTCCATTAATCAGTCATGGATGGGTGTATGGATGCTTCCCTGCTTCTAACAGGTCACCTAAATATTGCTCAGTTTCAAGGACCCTGAAGTTTTTTCCGTGAAACAAACAACTCTTTTTCTCTTTAAGATGGTCTTTTCTCTGGGACAGCTAGGCGGCTCGGTCAATTAAGCATCTGCATTTGGTTCAGGTCATGATCTCAGGGTCCTGGGATTGAGTCACACATTGAGATCTCTGCTAAGAGGGAGGTCTGCTTCTCTCTCTCTGCTCCTCTCACTGTTCATGTGCACTCTCTCTCATTCTCTCTCTCTGACGAATAAATAAATAGAATCTTAAAAAAAAGATAGATGGTCCCTTCTCCAATCATAAGCCCTCCAACTGAACACAGGTTAATGAACTTCCATTTTCCCCATATTATTCTCTGTAATATGAGGGGAAAAGTCTAGTGGGAAGTGAAAAAAATAAAGCTCTGCCCTATGCTCCATTCTCAATATGTATTATTTTTATAAACAATGAAAGCAGATTTCCCACCCTAACGACAAGTATTTCAATAAGCAAACTTTTTTCCCTTTCATTTTTCAAGCTCTTCATGGCAGAGGCTGTGGTGTGTCCGAGACCAGAGCTATTCCTGTGCCAGACACCAGTTTGGCACACACAGCCTTCAGCTGTCAACTTGTCTACAGGGAGATCTTGGCACTCAGCTCTGGGGTCCCATTTCGGGCTGGGTGTCACACCAGCTGCCTCCCTTTATTGGAGAGCAAGCTCGGAGGAAGCATCTATCCTAAATCCAATCATGTGACGGGTAGAATGAATGGCAAGGTTTGACACTCATTATAGCTTTCTCTCCCTCAGCTCAAGACCTGTAGAATCCACACAGTAAATCCCAACAGCATGTGCACGTGACACAGAAGTGAACGTGCTGAGGAATTTTCAGGTGCATGTGATGTTTCACATTCTTCAGCTTAATAGAATACTTGTAAAATCATTGTAAAACTGTTTTTAAAAAGGTATACAAATCATCAGGCATCCATCTCCCCAAAGCTGCTGGAATTTCAGGGAAATAAATTACTCTTTTATCACTATTCCTCCAAATAATCGATAGGTTAGAAAAAAACTTACATTATAATTTCATGGAAAACAAATATAATCCAGTATTGATAGTAAATTTATTAGGTCATGTGTTTGCCAGAAAAATCTTCATATATTTTTGAAACCAGGGTGTTAGAATTCTCATCGTTAGAATACCTTGTTTGTACTAAAGCATTGTCCCCAAACTCTTAAAAATCACAGAACTCATAAAATCATGGTTTCAGAAGTTACTGTCAAGAATGGTGAAGAGTCAGGGCATCTGGGTGGCTCACTCGTTAAGCTCTGCCTTCAGCTCGGGTCATGATCCCAGAGTCCCAGGACTGAACCCTGTGTCATGCTCCCTGCTCGGCAGGAAGTCTGCTTCTCCCTCTCTCACTCCCTCTGGTTGTGTTCCCTCTCTAGCTCTGTCTCTCTCTGTCAGATAAATAAATAAGATCTTAAAAAAAAAAAAAAAAGAATGGTGAAGAGTCAGATTTTACCCTATTTACATGCTAACAAGTTAGCCAGTCACAGTTTCTTGGATGCTGGCAGCAGACAGGAGACTCTTGGGTCAGAGACAAGAGATAGTTTATTAATCACAAGCATATGGTGGACGAAGTAGCAGTATTTGGTCTGGTTCCCTGAGCTCCAGTTCTTACGAGGCAATGCAAGGAAGGCCAAGAGAGATACCTGCCCATATAATGGATACATTAGAGGAGATGAATCCCAAGCTTAGAGAACCATAATATTTTATAATAGGCAATAACTTTGTCTTCCCTTTGCTATGAAAGGACACACTGTCTTTATTATATTAGATTGTAAATAAACTTATCTTGCTCTGGAAGGAGACACTATATCTAACTTCCAAGGATGTCTTCTACATGTAAAGGTGAAAAAAAAAAAGTTTTGAGCAAAAGAATCTGTATTAACTCTGTTTTGTTGTTTCTGTAACTCGATGTTTTAATACCTTCAAAACCGATGTCAACCACTGTAGGTAAACAGTTGGGGACTTGAGTTAACCTCCTGGACTGCCCATACTCTGAGCACTCCATGAGTTTGCAAAGGTGTCACTTTGAAGTGTGATTTACCAATCCCAGATCGTTTTGCCTTGCTTTGCTTCCTCCTTCTGTGGAAATCACAATAGATTTGCCTGCAGTTCTGCTCTGTCTCCTCTGCCTCAGGACTGACCCTGGTGTTTCCTCCCAGGGCCCTGGGTGGCTGGCTGCATTTTCTCTGGGGAATAGTAACATAAACTTTCTTGATTCCAAGACAGCTGCTCTCTCTTTGATCTGAGTATGGTCTCACTATATCTAAATTAAGACTAAGTTATGATTAAAACATGGTCAATAACCATAGCTCACAAAACCTGCAAACATTAGAAATCCATGGAGTGTCGTCTTCCAATAGTTGCTATCTTAAAGGCCATTGATTTAAATACTCATTAATGCCCAAATCTTTTCCAAGGGAGCTCCCTATTCCCATAAAACAACTCAGTATATCTTTTAAATACTTTTCTTCAAACACTCTTATGTCATCTGTGATTTCTCTTTACTTGGCCTTCTCTTGTGCCTTGGTTCTAACGAGATCATAAATATTTGAAGGCAATTGCAATGCACATTGCACAAGCCTCTTCTCTGCTACTTTTCTTACTCCTAGAAAGTGTCTTTGCATCATCTGATTATCTCTAGTCTCCTCAACCATCCTGGTGACATCCTGCTAAAAGCAGTCTGCTTTGTCAATTTTTTAAATATACTATAGTGCTCCAAAAATCTTAGGTGAAGTATGTATAAACAGCCCCTAGTAAGTAAAATAGAGTAGAATAAACTTGCAATTCCTTTTTTATTTTTTTGCATACTATATGGATATGTTAAGTTATTTAAAAGGTATATCACACCTTTAATGATCAAGAATCAACTACTAACGAAAGTGATTAATCCTGTCAGTCTGTAACTGATCAACCTTTCTGTTTTTGCTTTACAAATAGACTTTGTATTTATCTCTATGCAATTCAACTTCAGATTCGTTTTTTCTTTTGAGTCTCTGAAAAATCTCTCAGATTCTGAAAATGAAATAAGCTATCATTCTAACCTCAAGGCATCAAAAAATTTAATAAACAATTTTTATATAACTTAATCCTAGTCCTTGATTAAAATATGAAGCAGGACAGAACTGAGCATAGGATCCTTGAACTCAGTTGGAACCTGCCATCAGGTTGACCTTGATGAGTGTTCCTTAAGGGTAGTTGTAAGACACAAGAACCAACTTAACTAAACCTTCTTCTAGACCTTACTTGTTTAAAAAATTCTATATGGAGGTCTTTAGACTACTGCATTTCTATATTTTGTCCTTCTGTCAATTTTGTTAACTAAAGAAAAGAGGTTAGTATGTTATGACTCTTTTGAATCCATAATGGCAAACAATTTTCTCCATCATCTAGAACCTTTCTTTTTTTAAACGATTTTATTTATTTATTTGACAGAGAGAAACAGAGCTAGAGAGGGAACAGAAGCAGGAGTGAGAGAGGGAGAAGCAGGCTTCCCGCTGAACAGGGAGCCCGATATGGGGCTCGATCCCAGGGCTCCAGGATCATGACCTGAGCTGAAGGCAGTCGCTTAACCAACTGAGCCACCCAGGTGCCCCTAGAACTTTTTAAATATATATATTTTAACATATATTCTCTGTAATTATTATATACATATAATTATATGCATATGAGTGTATATATGTATATGTACACATGTATATTGTGTATATATACACATAATTATATAATGTACACAAATATGTTATATATTATATTATTAAATTATATTATATAATTAGTATTAATATAATATATAATAACTCTCAGAACAGGTTTTTTTTTGTTTATTTTTTTTAAAGATTTTATTTATTTGACAGAGAGAAACACAGCCAGAGAGGGAACACAAGCAAGGGGAGTGAGAGTGGAAGAAGCAGGCTTCCCACCGAGCAGGGAGCCCGATGTGGGGCTCGATCCTGGGTCTCTGGGATCATGACCTGAGCCGAAGGCAGTTGCTTAACCAACTGAGCCACCCAGGTGCCACCTCTCAGAACAGTTTAAATTAGTCTACTAAATTATTAAGCTGCTATCTTGGGAAGTGAGTTTTTACTACCATTATCAACAAAAATTTAGTAAATACATGTTATATATTGCTCTGTTCTACAATTTGTCTTGAGAATGACATAAAGAAAAAAAAATCTCATTAAAAAAAGAAATTCCAGGAAGCTTTTAAAGAAGGGAGAGGATTCGACAAATTAGTGTCAGAGGAAGGAAAGGCACTGGTATGGGGAACATGCCAAAGTGGAGAGAAAAAAAATGAAGTGAGGAATACATTGCACTTAAGCCTTTTAGTTCAAATCTAACTTACTCTTTTAGAACGACATTGCTGTTATTATTTTTCAGGCCACATCACTCTCTTTGCAATTGCTCTCCTGACTATCATTTGTGTCCTCAATCTCCATCCTTATTTCATTGTTTCCCGTGTGTATGTCTTGTCTGATGCATAATCCTGGTGGGTAGCAACCATATCTAATTCTTCAGTATTTTGAATGCCTACAGGTCCAGGACATAATAGCCTCATCTTACATGCTCAGTGATAATTTTGGAATTGGAAATTTCAGTTTTGGGGATTACAAATGAGAGGCTGTTAAAGCTGGGAGGAATTTTGGACACAGAGAGCCAGAAAGATTGAATGACTTGCCTAGAATCACACAAGTTTCTATGCATTCATTCACAAAAAGCTTCGCTCTAGACCTGTTGCTAGGATTGTCTTTCTTGGATATCCAGGATTGAATTAAAATCTCTGTATGGCCTGCTAACAAGGCATCAAAGCCTATTATGACTGTTTGGCTTGTTGGAACTGGTTTACATATTAAGAAAGGTACACTTTGATCCCAGAGTCTGAATAATACCTTCTGAGACCATGTGTTGGCTCTTACATAGACACAGTATGTAAACAAATTCATCCCAGGGAGTCGATGGAAGTTTTCCTTAGATACTAATGTATATTTAGGGGCTGATGGCATATATTTAGAAGGATATCTTTCCTAATTCTTTTTATTAGCAATTGGGATAGTGCCAAAATTCACAAACTGAAAGTCAGAATTTCATTAAAATGACCTGTAGAGCAAATAAATTTTTTTCTATATTTCCAGGAAGGACTAGCTGTGATATATTTATAAGCAGAGTAAACCAGAAGGCACAGCTTCTTTGATGATGGCACTGCTCTAAGCTCTCTAATATGACTCATTGGAAACAAACAGCAGTTGTGGGCATAGCTTCCCCAGCTGGGCTTAAAAAAAATCCCAAAGATCTTATATGTCAACCAGACTACAGTGCTTTCTTGTCTTTCCACTTAATGATCATCAAGATTCAGTGCATTCCAAATGCACATCTCAACCTGATTTATTTTTTAAATAATTCTTTATAAATTATTGAGATCTTCTATTAATTTATATATTTTTTAGAGATTTTTGGGGTAGGATAGGGGGAAGGAACACCATAACATCCATTCTTTGCCCATGTCCCATGTCCCGTTAAAAATTCTGGAAGTAGTGGTACCTGGGTGGTTAAACAACAGCTTTTGGCTCACGTCATGATCCTGGAGTCCTGGGATCGAGTCCCACATAGGGCTCCCTGCTTGGTGGGGAGTCTGCTTCTCCATCTGACCTCTCCCTTTAATGCTCTCTCTCTCTTTCTCTCATTCTCTCTCTCTCAAATGAATAAAGAAAATACTTTTAAAAAATTCTGGGAGTGTATGGTTGAGGACCCTACAATACCTTCTTTTCTTATGTTGATTATCACAATTTTTAATTTGGAGGAGAAATTCTGGGTGATTTGGAAGTACCATAGCACAAAGGCTATATTTCAAAGGAATTTTGTTTTGTAGTGGTATAAAACATTCCAACATCTCAGTCTAGCGCTATACATTTTCTCTCACAAAAATCCCTGGAGAGTCTTTTTCCTGGAGCTTTTCCTCTGCAAATTTAATAATTGTCATCTATCCAGTAGCTATGCAAACAAGTAATATTTAAAAATATGTTTCGAGTTTGTGGAGAAAATGATGCTGGACAAGTATGTCATTTTGGAATCGCCTTTTTCCTCTCAGAAGGAAAGAAGCCTGGCAGTTACTCATACTTGAAAAACAAATGGGGCAAGGGGAGTGGCTGAAATAGAAAAAGTAGACTATGTCCTTATTTTATGGACAGAAGTTCCTCTTACCTGGGGCCACAGAGGTCCTAGAGCACCCAGGTTTAAGGCAATTTGGAAATGAGGGAAGGTGTCTCCTCAAGCTAGTGCTGCTTGCTGCCTGCCTTATGTTATCCCAAGGTCAGCATTCTTGTGCAAATGTCCCAAAGGCTGCTTTTGGCTGCTGAGACATCTGGAAGTCCAGCTGCTGCATTGACCAAATCATTTTCTAGGACAACCCAAATGGAAAGGAAAACATTAAACCCAATTTTATTTTTATTACCATAGAACTTCTGTTTTCCCCTTAAGTTTGGATAAAGAGCTAACTAGATCTTTTTTAAAATATAAGAAAACACCCAGTACCATGGGGTGAGCTTTCATATTCAAGATCGAGCCTGGAACCCATCTTTGAAACCATGTTATAAAACCCAGAAACTCTAGTTCGTAATGACAAGGACAGTGTAGGGGAGCTGGTAGGCATCTCAAAAACAACCCAACAGTATGTGTTCATGTGTTTGGTTTAATGGATCAAAATAGAAAAACATCAGGAAAATACATCAGCTGAACTTAGTTAATTTTTTTTTTAATTTTGAAAAATTCTCTTTCATCTACTCTTATGAGTTTTCTCAATTTTTATTTATGTCATTTACCAATCTTTGAAGTGTTGCATTGGAAGGAAAACCATTTAGCTTTTGATGATTATTTCCATAATTTGAAGTTTGATCATTTTGGTCATGTTGACATGAAATTTGTACTCCAGTGGCCTGTCAGAACGCAAAGCACAAACATTCCTCCATTCATCATCCTGAAGCCGGGCAGGTCCTTTGCACAATTTGCAGGGCCAGTAACAACAGCAAGAGGCATTCTCCACTGGTTAATAAATCCTTTCAAACTCCTACAGCAAGCCTGTCCCTACCCTGTCAACAAGCCCTTGCAAATTTTAATCCAATTACTGAACTCAAGAATACATAATTACTTCTTTCATTTGCAAATCGAATTTGAACCTCTCAAAATCCCTCTGAAATATATTATCTTGATTCACATGTATTAGTCAGCTCAGCCTGCCTAACAAAATAACACTGGCTGGGTGGCTTGAGCAACAGAAATTTTCTTTCTTTCTTTCTTTCTTTCTTTCTTTCTTTCTTTCTTTCTTTCTTTCTTTCAGATTCCATTTATTTATTTGACAGAGAGAAACACAGCGAGAGTGGGAACACAAGCAGGGGAGGGGTGAGAGAAGGAGAAGCAGGCCCCCCCACCAGGCAGGGAACCTGACTCAGGGCAATCCAGGACTCCCAGACCATGACCTGAGCTGAAGGCAGCCGCTTTAACAACTAAGCCACCCAGGGACCCCAACAGAAATTTCTTTTGTCACAGTTTTGAGACTAGACTTTCAAGGTCGAGGTGCCAGAAGGTTGGTTCTCAGTGAGAACTCCTTGGTCTTGCAGATGGCTTCCTTCTGACTGTGCGGGCACATGGCCTTTGCTCAGTATGCATGTGGAGACAAAAGTGCTCTCTTTGTCTTCTTATTCCAGTCCTATCAGATTAGGGGTCCAACCTCATGACCTTAATTCACCTTAATTGCTTCCTAAAAGACCCTATCTCCAAATAGAGTCATCTTGGGGATTAGGGTTTCAGCACATGGATCTGGAAGAGGGGGCATGATTCAGTCCATGACAACACATTTTACAGATAAGATAGCAGACTGAAGACTAGAACTAGAAATGTCAGAGCCAATATTGCTTCCACATTTTTGGCTCCCTATTCTTTGTTTTATTGCAATTCCTTTATGATGGAAAACAATAATTTTATGGGTTTTTGTAAAGTGCCCATGGCTGTCCAGATACTGCAAATATTTAACTATAAATGTCTAAAACCATAAAAGTACTAGGGTTTTCTTTTTGGGTTTTTTTGTGTGTTTTTTTTAAGATTTTATTTATTTATTTGACAGAGAGAGAGATCACAAGTAGGCAGAGAGGCAGGCAGAGAGAGGAGGAAGCAGGTTCCCTGCTGGTCAGAGAGCCTGATGCAGGCCTCAATCTCAGGACCCTGAGATCATGACCTGAGCCAAAGGCAGAGGCTTTAACCCACTGAGCCACCCAGGGGCCCAAAGCACTAGGTTTTTAAAAATAATTATGAAACAGAAAAAGATTTTCTAAAGAACCATAAAACCAAAAATCCAAAATGGAAAAAAAAAAAGGATAAACGTGATTGTGTAAAACATTCAAGGCCTGTAAGACATAAAATGAAAAGGAAATATGAACGTGAAGCACAGGGAAGACTGGAAAATATTTAAGATGCATATGACAGGTGGAGGACTCAGTTTCTTAAAAATACACAGTCCTTTCATAAATCAACAGCAAAAAGACGAGACTCCAAAAAATGAGCAAAGGACATGAATAGGCAGTTTATAGAAAAAAATATGAATGAATAAGAAACATATAAAATAAGCTTAACTTCTCTTGTAATTAAAGAGATGCAAGTTAAAATAACAACAAAACATTATTTTCTGCCTACCAACTGGCAAAGATGAAAATTTCTTGGGAAAGGGATGCAGGAAAAGTTATCCTTTTCATTACACAATTGGAGAAAATATAAATTAGTGCAATCTTATAGGAGGTAACTTGGCAGTATTTGTCAAAATAAAATAAGCACATAACCTTTAATCCAGCATTTCCACATCTGAGAATAATTGAAACTTCATAAACCATCACATACACATAAGGAAAGTTGTATATAAAAAAGTATCCAATGTAATATTGTTTGTGTATTAGTTGCTAGGGCTGCCATAACAAAATGCCACACACGGGGTAGCTTAAGCAACACAAATTTACTTTCTCAAAGTTCTGGGGCTAGAAGTCCAAGATCAAGGTGATGGCAGGTTTGGTTTCTTCTGTGGTTTCTCTCCTTAGCTTGCAGATGGTTTCTTTCTTGCTGTGTATTTCCTCTCTGCCCATTCCTGATGTCTGTCTGAATGTCCTGATCTTTTCTTCTAAGGGCACCAGTCCAATTGGATTAGGGCCCAACATAATGGCCTCATTTCAACTTAATTACCTCTTAAAGGTCCTATCTCCAAATATCATCACATTCTGAGTTACTGGGAGTTAGGACTTGAACATAAGAATTTGGGAAGGGTGTTAAGTCAATCCCTTATAGTTTATAAGGGGGGGGCAAGCAATATATATCCATCCATAGAGAACTGGTTATAATAAAATAAAATATTCATATGATGGAATGATATGCCACTATTTAAAAAGCATGAGTTAGAACTATATGTAATATTAGGAAAATACACTTAAAACCAACTGTTGAGTAAAAAGCAAATTCAGAGAAGTATGTATACAAATATCTACATTGTGAGAGGAGGGAAAAGGGTACATGCTTGTGTGTGTGTGTGTGTGTGTGTGTGTGTGTGTGTGTGTGTATGAAATTTCTGGAATGACATAGAAGAAGGTGCAGTGTTAAACTGGGGTATCAGAAGATGTCTTTCTGGACTGTTTGAGACTTTTATAATGAACACATGTTATTTACAATTTTCTTTTTTAAAAATTATTTATTTATTTATTTATTTATTTATTTATTTATTTGACAGAGAGAGCACAAGTAGGCAGAGAAGCAGGCAGAGAGAGCGGAGGAAACAGGCTCCCTGCTGAGCAGAGATCCTGACATGGGCCTCGATCCCAGGACCCTGAGATCATGACCTGAGCTGAAGGCAGAGGCTTTAACCCACTGAGCCACCCGGCTGCCCAAAATTTCCAAAAACTACATGTCAATTGGATGCAATTATTCTCATCCTTATGTGCAAGCACCTTTGTCACGTGACTTTACAGCTCTTCTCATTAGGCGGTGTCTCTTTTTTCAGCCCTTGAAATTGGGCTGCCATGTCCTTTGACCTAACCAATAAGATACAGTAATGCCATCCTGCTTTGAGCCTGGGTGCTTTCATCCTCCTGCCAGCTTACCACAGACACATGAATGAGCCCCCTCAAGACTGGAGGAAACATCCATCTGATTGCAGCCCAAATTACCAACCTGTGGAATTGTGAGCTAAAAGTGGTTGTTATTTAGGGTTCTTTGCTATGCAGTAATAGATAACTGATGTTTTGAATAATAACATAGAGCTAAAAACAAAAGCATGAAGAAGTTGGTACATTTATTTAAAAACAGATGAATAAATGGGATGGAAATTGGTAGTTTTGTCCTCAAAACACACACTCCCTGACATGTAAATAAGACATCAACACCCCAGATTCTTGTTTCTTAGTTTTAGTAATGACTATACGTAGCCATAACGTTCTCATCATTCTCAGAAGGAATTCTCTGAGATTAAAACACATATATAGTTTAGTCTGTAACATTTATTCAAAACCACAAATTATAGATTAATCTAGGGGAGAAGGAGAGAAAATACTTTAGATAGAAAGGGTGATCTCAGAATACTTAAGAATCAAGAGGACTATCTAAACCAACTCTGAAACATATATATGAATAAATGGATACATAAGATTATACATAACTATGTATAACAAAATTAAAGTTTAATGGAGAGATGTATATGAGAGCCTGCATGAGGGGATTAGGTCAGCAGTGTGATTAGAGTGACCATAATGACCATATTTCTGACCAAAGTGAGGTTCTGATTAGACCTCAGGGCATGTCCACATTTCTTGACATCTCTCCTACCTCTTCACTCTTGATATCTCTCCTACCTCTTCACCACCGTTGCAATTATATTCGCCCACACTTTCTGAGTCCCAGATTTGTCAGTTGCAACAATGAAAGGATTTCTATGTAGCAAACACATACAGAAGTATCCCATAGGCAAAATGATCCTGGGAGTGAAATTAATGTCTTTTCAGGCCATTGTTTGTGTTTCATTGAGCCATCAGCCTGATTGTCCTGTTTTACTTCCAAGAACTGAAGATTGGGCTTGCGTTTGTATTCTTGCCTGCCAAATAAATCATTCTGCCTTGTGTCCTTTTTACGAACCATCACATTTTTCCATGATGGTGGGTGTTCTAGGCAAATAATGGCATTCTGGAGAAACTATTGTCAATTGCTCTAGTATCTTGGTTTTGTCGTACAGAAAAGAAATGGCAAGAGAAGTGTGATAATTAAATCTAGGCTAGATCTTAAAGTTTTATTTCTTTTTTTCTTTTTTAATTAAATTAAGATAATTTATGGCATAATTTTCTTTTTTTTTTTTTAAAGATTTTATTTATTTATTTGACAGAGAGAATCATAGCTAGAGAGTGAACACAAGCAGGGGGAGTGAGAGAGGGAGAAGCAGGCTTCCTGCTGAGCAGGGAGCCCAATGTGGGGCTCGATCCTGGGTCTCCGGGATCATGACCTGAGCTGAAGGCAGTCGCTTAACCAACTGAGCCACCCAGGCACCACCTATGGCATAATTTTCTAAGCAAACTATAATATCTTAAGAATACCTCTTCTTTACTGAAACAAACCCAAGTCATTTTCATGATAATCTAGATCTTAAGGTTTTATATCAAAAAAGCTTGATAGATGTTCTTTTGGGACATGGTTGCTTTCTAAACATCTTTTTTTTTTTTTTTAAGATTTTATTTATTTATTTCACAGAGAGAAACGCAGCTAGAGAGGGAACACAAGCAGAGGGAGTGAGAGGGAGAAGCAGGCAGCCTGATGCGAGGCTTGAATCTGGGACTCCCGGATCATGACCTAAGCTAAAAGCAGACCCTTAATGACTGAGCCGCCTGGGCACTCCACATGGTTGCTTTCTAAAGAAATTTATGTGAGATCTGTCAGATGATTTTATTTAGCACTACTTCCAATCGGAAGGCTGAGGTGGCCATTAATGGGTTCTCAGAGCCCTGAGTTTAAGCAGTTGGGGAAGCACTGCACCAGCTCAGAAAGCATCTTATGACAGAGCATGAGACTTCTATGGGGAAGGAGGACATGAAAAGTAGGATAGCGATGTATTCTAACATAGACTTTAGAGAACACTCATTAAACTAGAATATCCCCCAGGATACATTTTTTTTCTAATTCTTCAGTCAAATCTCCCTTTATATTGAATCGTTTTCTTTAACATTCTGTTTTGTTTTGTTTTGTTTTGTTTTTCAGATGTGCAGTTGTGAGTTGTTTGCCACTAAGGACTCCCCACAGCTTCTTCAGCTATTCCCATCCAAGTCTCCTTCCACTCGTTTCCTGCTTCTCCTCCTAGTTTATTTATGAAAGAATGTTCCTTCAGAACAACTTGTGATCAAAGTTGCGTTGCTGATACTTCAGACAATTCCAGATCTTTGGACTAAGAAACTAGTCCATAGACTAGATGTTTATGACCAACTGTATTGATCAGTGCTAATGAAGCAACCAACTTACATTGTTAATTGAATCAGAAATGAAAAATAAAGAAACAAAAGCACTTTTAACCTGTAAAACACTATGGAAACTGCAAATCAACCTGTGACTCTTTTGGTAAACAAGGCATAGGAGGTTTCTTAAAAGTACTTTTTGACATTAGATTTTTTAACATAAGAATGAACTCTAAGAAGTCCTTTAGTTCTTTTTCTTTCCATCTGTACCTGCTCTTGATATTGTTAAATAGTAGATAAGTCTTACTTGTAATCATTTATTCATTCTTTTTTTGTTGACAGTTTTACTCAGAAAAAAAAATTTTTTTGGAGCATCTATTAAATGGCATGTATGTTACCAGGATTGGGTTAACAAAACAAAAAGGAAGAAAACATGACTTTTACCCATGAGGAGACAGCTTAGTTAGGAAAGACTGACTTAGGTGTCTGAATGCTCTGAGATGGGAAAAGAATAGGAGGTACAGGTTTGAGGGAGTAGGAAGCAAATGGTTTAATAACACTGAGTTTTCGATGTCCATTGGGGGCCAGCAGGCAGCTGGGCATATGGGCCTAAAGAAGTTCTGATCTGTTAATGTGGATACTGGTGTCACTGCCATGGTTCTGTTGAAGCTGTGAGGATAGGTAAACCACACAAGAAGACCAGGTGGACTGAAAATCAGGTCTAGGGGAAATGCCAATTAAAAACTCAGCTAGCCATTATTATTATTCTGATGGTCCTGGTCCCCTACCCATATCTACTCTTTTAGTTTGAGAATCCTCTTCTCTTTCAGGGGTCCCTGACTGGCACAGTTGGAAGAAGATGTGACTTTTGATCTCGGGGTTCAAGCTCCATGTTGGGTGTAGAGATTACTTAAAATAAAATCTTTTTTAAGATTTTATTTATTTGACAGAGAGAAACACAGCCAGAGAGGGAACACAAGCAGGGTTAGTGAGAGAGGGAGAAGCAGGCTTCCTGCCAAGCAGGGAGCCCGATGTGGGACTCAATCCCGGGTTTCCGGGATCATAATCTGAGCCGAAGGCAGTTGCTTAACCAACTGAGCCACCCAGGCACCCCTAAAATAAAATCTTTTAAAAAAAGAAAGAAAGAATTTTCTTCTCCTTGAAACTTGAAGTAAAAATATGAACTTATGAGTTCATAGTTCTAAAAGTCCAGGATAGACTACCTTGAAGTTTGGCTGGATCCAAGAGCCACAAAACCATAGTGAGGACTTACCTCTTTGTATCTTTCAGTTCTGTTATCCTCCAAATTGATTTCATTTTAAATGGGTTCTCTCTGTATGGATATGCCCAGAAATTCCAAGGTTATAACCTATCAGTATCAAACCACAAAGAAAGAAAGCTGCTCATTTCCAAAAATTCTAACTGTAATTCCAGGATTGACTCTTATTAGATCTACTTGGGTTGCACAGTTTCTTAAAACAATAGGTGGCCTGGAGGGAATCCTCTGGTCAGTTGAGTCCCCTGGCCACTCAGAGCATTGCTATGAGGTCATCTCACCCGTGGGACTAAGAGTAAGGGAGCAATGGCTCCACAGAGGGAAATCAAAGACAAAAAGAACAGACAGACAAAATAGAGATACCCTAGATAAGTGCAAGGAATATAATATGATAAAACACAGCTTCTGAAGGTAAAAGAAGAAGACAGGTGAGAAGACAAGGAGAAAGTGATGAGTACTCCAGGAAAAGTACATGTAAAGCATTAGGAAATACAGCTAGGGAAAGACAGAGTTATATGTATGCCCATTTCTTTTTTCCTTCCTTCTTTCCTTCCTTCATTTTTTTTTTTTTTTTGAAGATTCATCCCCTTATTCAAGATAGAGAGAGAGAGAGCAGGGGAGGAGAGAGAGGAGAGGGAGAGAATCCTCAAGCAGACTACCCACTGAGCACAAAGCTCAACTCGGGGCTCCATTCCAGTATCCCAAGATCATGACGTGAGCTGAAATCATCTAGTGGGGTGCTTAATCTACTAAGTTACTAAGTTACCCAGGCACCCCATATGTATGCCCATTTCTTTTGTGTTTTATAATCTACCATGGAAATAGAAAGTTACTCCCATTTGTCTAATTTATTATTCTTGATACTCTTAGAACCATTATTTATTCAGAGTTGTGGAGTTTTATTCTATGGACCGAATAATCCCAATTACTTTAGTCTGGCTTCCAGTTTCATTTTTTATCATTTTAAACATTTATGGATTCTATTCTTATTTGCCTCTAAATTCCTCAGGTCCTTAAATTTTGCATTCTAGTGCTAGAATTATTGCTTCGGTTAAGACCTGTCCAGTAATAATACATACATTATTCCAATGCTACACCTCAGCCTGGTAAATAGGCTTTCAATAATAACTGCCATGCTGAACAGCATGCTAATTTTAATCTGTTCTCTTCTTGATCTTCTTTTAGTTTATCTTCATATCTCCATTAAAGAAATGAAAGAGAGAAAAAACTAACAGGTGACAATGTCTTCTAGTAAGTAATAGATTAATTTTTGAACTGAACTTCCACTGCTGTGAAAGTGCTTCTGATTTGCCAATTTAGGTTTTTAATTTTTCACCTTATACAATTAAAAAGTTTCAAAGTATTTAAATTATTCAGTGCATAATGACAAAGACTATTACTACTATGCACATGGGCATAAGCCTATGAGTTCAAAAGCTCCAAAAGAAATTTTTAAAAACATGCTATGATTAATTGAAAATTTCAACTGAATGTGAAGATACAACTTGAAACTTTGAAAATCATCTTCCAGTCCGTATTTGCTACCATTTTAGAAATTTGAGCCAGATTTGTCAATGAGCACCCAAGAACTGATTAGTAATTACAACATACAGGCTGGGCTTTGTAGTGATATAAAAAGAGAACTAGACCAGGAGTCAGGAAACCTGCCTTTGAGATGCAGCATTGCTGCTCTTGTGACCTTGAAGAACTTACCCTCTCTGAAATTCAGCCAGTCCTGCTCAACAGAATCATAACCATTGCCCAAAAGTTGTAGCAGAAATCGAGACAGCAAAAATGAAAACAGCTGACACAATATTGGCCAGTGATGCTTATGCTTTTCTTTTACACTTCCTCAAGGCATTCGGTCAAAGGGAGAAAGCTCAGAAGATATAATTCCCTCCCTCCAGCCATTTATAAACGAGTTGGAAAGACTGTATGTGAACTTTAAGTGATATTTTACAGGAGTGCAGAAAGAGGATTATCGGGGCACCTGGGTGGCTCAGTCATTAAGTATCTGCCTTCAGCTCAGGTCATGATCCCGGAATCCCGGGATGGAGCCCCGCATCAGGCTCCCTGCACTGGCGGGAAGCCTGCTTCTCCCTCTCTCACTCCCCCTGCTTGTGTTCCCTCTCTCAGTGTGTTTCTCTCTGTCAAATAAATAAATGAAATCTTTTTTAAAAAGAAAGAAAGAGGATTATCAGGAACAAGAATAATTAGGCAAGACTTCACATAGAATACAGAATGTGAGGCCAGCCTCACCAATGGAAGGGCTTGCATTGTTGGACTAGAGGAGAAAGCACCCTAGACAAGCAGGGTAAGTTAAAGGAAAGCGGAGGTGCCAAGTTTAACAGCACGTCTTTCCAGCAGGAGATCAGAAAGCATGATCCTTTCCCTAGGATCTTTAACAAACAAATACAATACAATAAAAATAATCTTTTTATTTCCTTGCACACTTCCTGGCTCACCGAGGCATAATTTCAGAAGGAATAAACTCATTTTTAAAAAGCTATTCTTTCCTTCTATTATTCAGTGGAAGTGGATTATCAGAAAAAACACTTGAGTATATTTCCTCCTTAAGCATCATGCAGGGAGGTTTAGGGGTGTGTCCCGAGCTCATGGTTATAGACAGAGGGGTCTTATGCGGGGTCTTTGAAACGTGGGGATCTAGAGCTATTTGAAACAAGGGAATCATCTAGTTCAAACTTGCGGGTTTACAGCTTGAAAAAAATGGCACCTAGACACAAGTCAGGTGAAAACCTAAGCCTAAAGTAAAAACCCAAGTTCTCTTGGCTCTTGAATTTCCTGTTCAGGAAGATCTAACTCTAATCTAACAATGACTTGATGGGCATTCATTCATTCATTCGTTCAGTTTTTCCTGAGTGCCTGTTCTGTGCTAGAGTACAAGAATGATAAGGTCTAAAAATAAACAAAGACAATCCAAATGAGAACAAAGACCATTTGTTTCCAGTTTGCTCTAGCATTCAACACTTAACATGGGGGACTCTAAGCCCATGCAGGGGAGTGGGAAACTATCACAGTGAAAAAAAGAGGAAGGTTTCAGGTGTGCTCTGCTTAGAGGCTGCTGGTATGGGGAAGGGAGATGCACTCACTGGGAGTGGGGCATCCTATGCCATGGGCATGTGGAGTGTATTTTACCTTCTCTGGTTGGTTCTGAGTTGGAAGTGGGGATTAAAAAATTAGAATTAGAAACCGGAAAAACTGGCTGTCATTGACCTAGCCCTGGCTGTTCTACTGATCATTTGGTTGCCACAGAGAGGGAAAGTCAGAGAGCTACTGTCATAGGTGGTGCCGCCAAGGTCCACGCTTGTGTTCAGACCCCTTGGGACATAACCAGGGAAGCTGAGCTTCCTCTCATGGAGTTTACAGTCTAGTAGACAAGGCAGATGATGAATAATGGCCTAACCAGGCCTCAGAAAATGCTAGAAAGAAAACACTCCTGGGTGGATCCGATGTATCTGGAGTCAGGGAGTCTCCCTGAGCAGCTGACTTCAAGCTGGGTGCCAGATGTTAAGTATAAGTTACTCAGAAGAGTCAAAATGTTATTGCCAATACTACTTGTGAGGTTTATCAAATGTTTCTGTCAATAGTAGACTCCATTCTCACAAAAGGAGTATTAGTTCCCTTCTCTTGGTCTAATCAGAATCAAAGGGCTACTTTTGGTTTCTCCCACCATAGCAACAGAATGAGGAGGGCTCTCATTGTGAGGGCCTATTGTGTCTTAAAACAAAACAAAACAGAACCAGAAAGAACAGCGTTTAACATGAAAATAGAATCCTGAGCCTCCTTGGACTAAATGTTGTTAATCAAGTTTAAATTTAGCTCCCACACAGTCTCCAAAGAAAAGGAGACAGCCAGGCCCAGAGAGGAAAAACTTCCGAGCGCCTCGGAGGCAAGGAAAACAAGCGTCAAGTGTACAAGGGCGGCCTGTAAAAACAAATGTCGCTGACGAGAAGGCGCCTCCAGAAAGCTCATTAGCAATCAGACGCAGCCGCCCGGGCCGCCACCCGGGCCGCCTTGCACCGCGCCTGAAACGTGCCTCCTACTCCGGCGACGCCCCGGAGGCGGCGAGGAGCGGGGCGGCCAGCCAGGAAGCCCCGCAGGCAGGTGAAGAAAAGCCAAGCTATTGTGTTTATCCTCCACTGATAGCGCTGCTGAGGGATGCGAGAGGCCGTTAGGGATGGCCGTGAGTCAGCGGGATTTCCAGTGAGGCCCAGAGCATTCCCATTGCACTTTTGTCCCAGCCTCGTCGATCCCAAAGAGTTCCCACTCTTCGGAACTCAGAGGACCTCTTACTATCAATCTCCTTTGTGGCCATTTACATAGTGGAAATGAATTTATTTTTTAAATGAATTATCCCTTTCTTCTTAAAAAAGGCTACCTTGAATTTCATAGACTGAATAAATTTGTATTTTCTTTGCTCAAAAGCGGCTGCATGCATGGGAAAGCAGTGGTGGTACCTGTAACTGACAACAGCTCTCCCCATCCCTCTCCTTCCCTGCGGGCTCCCAGAAAGAAAGAGCTGTGCTCCAGGACTGCAAAGACTGAAAGGGGGAAGCTGACATTTCTTGAGTACAAACTACCTATCATTCTTGGGTAAAAACAGCTACTTTTTACCCTCTTCTATGGAATAGAACAGAGCTAACATGGAGAAGTCTAGTTACCTGCATTGGGTCCTGCTATTGGCAAATGAGAGAGCAAGGACTTTTTCAAATTACAGCACTCTCCACCTCTCTGCTCTTACTTGTTAAATTAATTAAACAAGGAGGCCTTTAGACTGAAGTGGGTCTAATGCTTTAGCAGCCTATGTAAGCAACCCAAACCTAAGCTTGGAAACACCATAAGGTTAAAGAAATGGAAACGTAAGGACCACCACTCACTAATGGCCACCTAGACTTTTTTAAGTAAGATGAACATTCATGCTGATAGCCAGGCAAATAATTTCCTTGTTTCGCTTTTTTTTTTAAAGATTTTATTTATTTGACAGAGAGAGATCACAAGGAGGCAGAGAGGCAGGCAGAGAGAGAGGAGGAAGCAGATCATGACCTGAGCCGAAGGCAGAGGCTTTAACCCACTAAGCCACCCAGGTGTCCTCCTTGCTTTGCTTTATCCTCCTCTATAAAGTCTCTTCCCGAGCTCCTGTCAGTGGAGTACTTCTAAATACTTCCGGTTTGGTACTAACTGATTCAAAATGATTTTTGCTTAAATAAATTCTAAAAATCATAGTTTGTCTCAGTTATTCTTAAATGTACTTAAGTCAGTCCAACCACAAATGTTCCAGTTTTGGGGGATATTAAGGGCTGTTTGACTACAGCTCATGCACATTTGTGAAGCAGTCTTGCACCTTGCAATTAGTGGGACTTTGATACTTTATAGTCTAGATGCTATTAGTGGGATGCAGTAGTGATGAGGAAGGGGATGGGGCTTCTCACAGGCAGAAGGTTCTGGACAGCTATGTGAGCAGGAGATTGTAGGAACTTTGATTAAAAAGGCACATTAAGTATTAAAACTATAAAGGGTTTGGAATGTAATTCATAATCCCAAAAATATCTTTTATAGACAAAAGAAAGAGGAATTAACATAGGCCATTATTCCTATGTGGGTTTTTTAAAATTTATTTTTTATTGCGATCTGAGGACTATAGAATCTTTTCACCCAGGGCACTAGTTTGCAGATGTTTTCAAGGTTCTCCAAATACTTCAGGGATCCCCTTTGAACAATAATGGCCAATCTGAGAGGCCCATCTCAGGCCTGGGAACCATCACTGCTTTCAACAAAGGGGCTTCATGTTGATCCACTTTGGATTGTCTTGATGGATTTTGTTCGAAGAAAGTTGCCTCTGCCTTAAAAAAAAATTTTTTTTTTTAAAGTTTAAAACCACTCTTCTAAGTAAATTTAATGCCTGGCTGGTGATGGGCCCTCAAAAAATATTTGTTGGCTAAGGGTAGAATACTTGAACCACAAACGATTCTTCTGAACCAATTGTATTTAATTCTTATTTAAAATAACAACATGAGATAATATTAGAAACAGTCATGTGTTTTCATAGAAGATAAAACCATGACATTATTAATTTGGTTCAGGGTGGAAGATGAGGGAAACCATGCTGCTGTTACCTGACCCATATGTGGGGTTAATCAGATCTCTCATGGGCCAGCAGCAGCATCTGAGCTGTCATCCTGCCCAAAATACTTACTCAACTCACACTTTCATCCTCGGAGTTGTAATTAGATGTTTTTGGGGTTTTGTTTTGTTTGTGTTCTATTGAAAACTAATGATCCTTGTGGCCCCTTCCACTCTGATAGAACAGGGGCATTGTCAGGCCTGTGGGAAGCCATCTTTACCATGCACACACTCTCTGGGAGCATCCCTTACCATACACAGCTGCAGAAGTAGCTTTCTCTGACTCTTCAGTTGACCCTGGCATACAGAGCTCATGAGATGCCCCGTAGCGGGAATATGGTGCTGATGAGTAATGAATGATGAGGTGGAAGCATTTTCCTTATTCAGGAAAGAAATGACAACAGCTGTCATTTATTGAACACTTACTAAGAACCAAGCACTCTAAATTCACCCCTATGAAGTAGTTACCCCAACCACTTCACAACAGGAGTCTGTGTCTTGCTTAAAATGTTTGAATGGCTCTCCATCCTAACTAGAAAAATATCTAAGCACTTTACCCTGGTTCCAAGGCCCTGAGTAATCTGATTTATCCTTCTCTCTGACCTGATTTTTCTCTTTCCACCCTCCCCTTTGCCAGCCCTTCTCTTGTCTTTCTGTCCTTGGCTGTCCAAGCTTATTTTAGGGTTTGCTGTCCTGCTGCCCTTGCCCCACATCTTTGCATGGCTGATTTCTTCGCATCACTTGGGTCTCTACTCAACCCCATCCAAGAGGCCTCATTTGTCTGTCCAATAAAGCAGTGCACCCCTCCCTTCCCCCTGGCTCATTCTCCATCTCATGATCCTGTTTTATTTTCCTTTTAAGCTTTGCTCAGGAATCTCTGAAATTTACTTATTTGTTTCTTTGCTTATAGGGTGTCTCCACTTATGGCAAACTGTACCATAATTTGTTCCAAATTTTAGGCCCAAGATCTTCATTTGTATTTGTTGAGTGAATAAATGGACAGTTTTTTCTGCTAGATCTATACATAGCTAGTGCAGGTTGAGCCAAACCATAAACCCACATTTGTCTGTCTTTATTCTCAGAATACTAAATTCAGGGGTGAATTCACCCCTATGAAGTAGTTACTTACTGAGTGTTGAGATTCAGGACAGGATAATGCCAAATGGCATAGCATTTCCTATTCCAGAATTCAGCTGGCGCTAGAGCTGCCTGGTTTAGAGAGACCCAGCTCACTAGCATCGGAATCACCTGAGAAGCTATTGAAAGTGTGGTGTTTTAGGCCACACTGCCAACTTGACTCACACTCTGGGAGATTCTGCTCATGTGGAGTGGGGGGGCGGGTGGCATTTTTAACAAGGCCTTTGGAAGTTTCTCATGGACTGTACATTTTGAGAATGATGGACTTACGAACCCAAACAAAGCAAAGCCTTTTTGTCCATGGAGAATCATAGCTACTAATGATCTGAATAACAGAACCTTTTTCTTTGTAGCTTGGTGCTTATTCCAAGCTGGAAAATCTTATATCTGAATTCCTTCAGTTGACCTTAATAACTTTTACTTTTAATGGACTTGGAACGTTGATTTTTTTCCCCGATTTGAAATCATAGGGAAAAAAGAAGTTTCACCTGAAATTTGGCCCAGATTTCTTTATGGTTTGTAAATCATGAACACATAGCCAGATTGGGTTAGTGTTTAGATCAAAACCAGACAGGAAAAGTTTTGCTTATTTCATGTTTCAGAAAAAAGTTTACAGTTCTGACCAACACTTTATGTATGACAGATATCAGAACGCAAGCCTGCATGTTTGGGAGAATAAGAACATTTTAGAGCAGTAAACTAAAGAGAAATCTTAGATACCTCATTTGAATATAGTGGATTTGTTTTAGGGATTTTTTTTAGAGACTTTTTAAAGGAGTTTTCAAAAATGCAGTTCTCTAAAATATGTTCTGCTATCAACTCCATCATTCTAATAATCGCTCTTGACTTGTCACTTTTTGGAAGAGATGATCTATGTCTGCTACATCCCAGCCCTGATCCCTCCCTATGATCTTCTCCTGGTGAGGCGGGACCAGCCATTTAAAGATTTTATTTATTTATTTGAGAGAGAGAGGGCATGCAAGAGAATCTAGATGTTGGGGGTGGGGGCAGAGGGAAGAAACAGACTCCCCGCTGAGCAGGGATTCCCAAGAGGATAGGGTTTCATCCCAGGACCCTGATCATGAGACAATGACCGGGGCCAACATGAAGAGTTGGACCTTAACTGACTGAGCCACTCAGGTGCCCCAGGACCAGCCTGTTAAATGATGCATCCATTAGGCTATTTGTTGTATTTTCTTAATACATTTCTTAAGATTTTATTTATTTATTTGACAGAGAGAGAGAGAGAACAAACAGGGGGAGGAACAGAGGGAGAGGGAGAAGCAGACTCCCTACCAAGCAGGGACCCTGATGTGGGGCTCAGTCCAGGACATAAGATCACCACCTGAGCCAAAGGCAGATGTTTACCAACTAAGCCACACAGGTGCTCCCCACCTCCCCCCACCAAATTAGGCTATTTGGAGTTATAAATACAGAAAATCCAAACCAAATTGATTTAAAAACATAAAATAGCTCCATTTCTGTGAACTTACGTCAGTTCTGCCCTTGTATTAGCTTAGTTCTCACACCAGCTCTCCTCAGGACAATAAAATGTCCTGCAGTGGTATCTGGGATTATGTGATCCCTTATTTAAGTCCAGAGTCAAAGCTTCATAGGTATATAAATTGGTTTTTTCCTTGCATTTTTTTTTTTTTACCTAATATCATGTCATGGAGATCATTCCTAATTTTATATCTAAATCTGTCTAAGTCTTTTTTTTAAATCACTGCATGATATTTCAATATAATTTATATAAGGAGTTCTTTAATGATGGACATTTAGACACTCTAATTTTTTTGATCTTGTGACACTGCTACAATGAATATTCACAAATATATGTTGTTTAGCACAAAGGTGAATGTATCTCCAAGATAAACTTGAAGTACAATTGCCAAATGAAAGAGTACATGCATTTTTAGATTTCCTTAATATTTCACTATGGGAAATTTCAAACACATACTCAATTGGAAGATTACAACATATAAGGAGTGACTTCCTTAAACGCATCCTCCATCATCAACAATTATCAGCACATGTTCAACCTTGTTCCATATCTACTCTTTCACTTTTAAAAAGATAATCAAATCCAGAATTCTTTAATATCATCAAAAGTATTCACACTTCCTTTAATATCTTACAATATTTTGTATAGCTGCTTAGCTCAAGTTAGGGATCAAACAAGGTCCATACTCATTTGGTTGATATGTCTTGTAAGTTCTCTTAGTCTATAAGTTCCCTCACCCTCTTTTTCTAGTTCTTTAAAGTTTTTATTAAAGAAACCAGGTTGGGGGTGCTTGGTGACTCAGTTGTTGGGCATCTGCCTTCGGCTCAGGTGATGATCCTGGAGACCCGGGATCAAGCTCCACATCGGGCTCCCTGCTCAACGGGAAGCCTGCTTCTCCCTCTCTCACTTCCCCTGCTTGTGTTCCCTTCATGGCTGTGTTTCTCTTTGTCAAATAAGTAAATAAAATCTTGAAAGAAAGAAAGAAAGAAAGAAAGAAAGAAAGAAAGAAAGAAAGAAAGAAAGGAAGGAAGGAAGGAAGGAAGGAAGGAAGGAAGAAAGAAAGAAAGAAAGAAAGAAAGAAAGAAAGAAAGAAAGAAAGAAAGAAACCAGGTTGTAAAATTGTGCCCCGTCTGTCATTAGACATACTCCTTTGTCTCCAGCATATCAGCAAAATGTTAATTAGATCTAGAGGCTTGATTAGGTTTCTCTTTTGTTTTTGTTTTTGTTTTTGGCAAGGACATTCTATAGGTGGTGTTCTGTACTTCCTATTAAATCATATCAAGAGGTACATACTTTTGTTTACCTCTTTTTTGTTATTGTTATAATCAATCAACTGATCAATAACTGATATTATTAGCTTAATCCATCTATTATAAATTATTCCTCAGATTTCTACTTTATAATTTTAGCAGCCCTAGATTATAATTGTCTAAGTCCATTATTTTATTAAGGGTTGCAAAATGGTAGCATTCTAGTTCTACCATCTTTTCTGCATTTATTAGATGAAAATCTAAAGAATGTTCCTTTATTTTGTTACTTTGAGGTACAACTTGTTTATGGAAAGCAATAAAACTATCTGGTTCTTTTCCATTCTTTCCTAGTTATTAGAATAATAGATTGGCTTTCCAATATTGTTATTGTTATTCTGAATATTGTGCTTCTTTGCACATAAACTGTGATCTACATACTATTTTCCTCTTAAAGAAACTAGGGTGTGAAAAATGTTTGATTCCAGGTTTGTGGCAGGGGGTATCAAATAAAATTGTAACATGTCATATCAAAAAGCATGAAACCAGGGCACCTGGGTGGCTCAGTCATGAAGCATATGCCTTTGGCTCAGGTCATGATCCCAGAGTCCTGGGATTGAGCCCTAATACTTCTCCCTCTCTCACTCCCCCTGCTTGTGTTCTCTCTCTAGCTGTGTTTCACTCTGTCCAATAAATAAACAAAACCTTAAAAAAAAAAAAGCTTGAAATCTTTCTAAGACTACTGGAATTGTATCAAAGGGACTCAAGAACCAATTTGAAAGAAATCCTACTGGCCAAAGATGTAAACATTTGAACATTAAAAAAAAAACCAAAAAACTAATTACAATGAATAGATACACAAAAATGTATTAAAATCAATGAGCTTATAAAGATACACTTAAAAAACTCCTATGGTACCTTTGGAGGATGCATTTTTTAAAATTTCCATAAGTACATTGCAGGCTTCCTAAATAGGACAGTTATCAATATTGTCATCATAAAAATCTCCACAAAAGTCAAGCAAATAAGTGGGATTAAAGCAAAAGCAATATGAAGATTAGTAGAATTTAAAGTTTTCTCAGCAGTCTAGGTGAAAATCTTTGACATATGTTTTATATTTTTATGTATCATAATTATATCTCTTTTATAATTTATCATTTAACCAGAAGAGGGGACTTTATTCTTAAATGGCTGCTCCTAAAGTTACTGAAAAGAGGAGAACATTTTTAGACCCTTTTATTCTCTAGTTCATTGGAGCCACTTTCATTGGTTGAGAAAACTCATCTGTTTTTTTTCTCTAGCTTATAGGTCAATTATGAATTGAAAAGCAGCTGGATAAAAACATTGAGATGGAGAAGTCCTTAGGCCGAGACCCAGGCAGACTCTTACAACTGCTACAACTTGGTAAAGTCACTCAACCTCTTAGCTTCAAATCCTTTATCAATATGATGAAGGAATTGGGGTCAATGTTTCCATCCCTTCCAAATTTTAGAATGTGTTGGTTCCATGATTTATGCCTATACGGGGTGAGATTATAGAGACAAAACTTCGCCAGCTCTCTAAAAAGGAAAAAATTTAATCAAATATCCATCTTTCAGTGATGCCTGCCTTCTCCATGCTCTGCCAGGTAAGACTGGGTTTCAGAAGATTTTCTTTCGCTTCTCTACCCCCATTCCTTTACACAGCTGCTTCCTGCCCCCCTCAAGAAGTCACTAACTCCCTTTGTGTTCAAGTTTCTCCATCTGTGAAATGCAAGGCTGAGTGCCCATCAGCCTCCCAGGGGTATTCTGTGTCTGACTCCATTACAGAGCATTCACTATGCTGAGCATTATCTACAAGCTAAGTTTGGCATTTCCTTCCTTTCCTTTCTTGATCATAATTTGATCCTAACTTCCTTGGGAGTCTCTTGTCTTTACAATTTGTCAGTAGTTCTAATCCTATTTTAACATAATTTAGAGCTATGATGATGCTAATGATGTTATTGATAATGAGCTGGGGATTGCCAAGAGCCTTTTAAAAAGTGTGTTCTAATAGTGAAGAAAAGAGCCCAAAAGCAAAAACAAAACAAAAAACCCCAGAGCGTAGGAAAAAGAGCTCATCTACATAAAATAATTTACACAAGACAGGGTTGCCAGATAAAATACAAAATACGGAACACTCAGTTAAATCTGAATTTCAGACAAACATAGAATAAATTTTTCATGTAAGTATGTCTCATGCAAGGGACATGTTCCACATCTACCCTAAAAGGTTTCTTGCTGTTTATCTGAAATTCAAATTTAACAGGGTGTCTTGTATTTGTATTTGTTAAATCTGGCAACCCTAACAAGTGTTCCGTTCAGCAACTTCTGTGCAGATAAACTGAGGTTCCCGGGTGCAGCTGGGCTTTTTATAGATCTTCCAATGTTAAACAGAGAAATACTCCAAAGTTGATGAGGGGAAGCGGTTGAAACTTCCCCATAGCTTTACCGTTAAAAAATATGTGGGAAAACAGATGCCATCACGCTGAACTTTTAGCATCTGTGGATATTTGGTCTTAGGATTAAAACAAAACACAAGAAAACAACAAAAGAAAATAAAACAAAAACAGTTGGCATTCTGAAACAGTTCTTGTACCTTAGTAGAAACAGTGCAAAAATTTTTCTAAAGTTACAAAAATTGTAGTCTTGAAGGATGCTGGAGCCAACGAAAGGATACAATGTTTTCAGAAAGACTGGTTTTAAAGCACACAGAGCCAGGATAAGGCTGCACCTTAGTGGGCACGGACTCCGTGATCACTCTGCTGAGTACCGTGGAATAGTCACACAGCAAAGGGCCCCGGCGGGTCTCTGCTTGTCCCCTGCTCGCTGCTGCTGCCCATGCCACCTCTGAGCACCATCTGACATCTGTACCCCTCAGGGTTGAACTATGAGAAATGCTCCATTCATTAACCAGTGTGACAATTAGAGAAGTGGTTCCTTATTTGCTTTGCAAAAATGCAAGGGATTTTTCTTTAATGTTCTTTGGCAAAGAAAATGACCACGGAAGAAAAGATGCAAAAAAATTGAGAAGTATTGAGTGTCGTCCATTCCAGTGTTATTCAAAGTCTGTTTCGTTGGTCTAGCACTGGTCTGTGAACTATTTGTCACCATTTGGCACCAGGAAAATTACAGAAATGTAGGGTAAGCATTTAGAAAACTTTATAGTATCCCACAGAGTCATATCAAGTCTGTGGAATTTAGTGCTGAAAAATCAGGGCTTGCATTTTGTATGTCTTTTTTGTTATTGCTGGCTTCACTTTTCTAGTAACTGGTTTTTATTGTATTTCCCAAAGTATCTGTTGTTAAAGGACTATCACATTGCAAAAAATGAAAGGCATACTATTATTTGTGCCCTTTAAGACAAATAAAAACTTCTACAATAAGTTAAATTAAAATCATTATATTTATCAATTCAGACTTTCAATAAATAGTCAATAGAAACCACTGACTTTACTAGACATTGCAGATAAAGTGATGAATAAGACAGACACAGTTCTGGGGTTCCTGCCTCCCAGAATATATTCTGGGACGGGACAGACAATAAAATTACAACAAACTGGTAGAAAAATACAATACGATATGGGAACCCACCGTAAAGTGCTGCAAGCTGGTCAAAGATTCTGAGAAATGTTCCCAGAGGAAATTGCACAAGTTCTGTTAGGAATGACTAGTCTGAAATTCAGAGAAGAGGTGTGAGCCAGAGCATTCATTTATCTGGAGATGTTACTTTAGGGCTTAGGAATGGATGAAATTGCCAAGGTGGAGGATAGTGAGTAAAAAGAAGGGAGAACTGAACCTTAGAGCCCCAACAGCTGAAGATAAATTTGCAAAGGACATGAAAATAAAGTAGCCAAAGAGGTGGGGAAGTGAGGAGGTTGTGGAATGTCTGGAGCAAACAAAGAAGATTTGGAGAAGCAAGGACTGATATGGAACATTAGTTCATAGCAGCAATGGCCACAATTGTAAAATTGTGAAAAGAGCCAAGGTGCCCTTCAACAGACGAATGGATAAAGAAGATATGGTCCATATATACAATGGAATATTACACCTCCATCCGAAAGGATGAATACCCAACTTTTGCAGCAACATGGACAGGACTGGAGGAGATTATGTGGAGCGAAATAAGCCAAGCAGAGACAGTCAAGTATCATTTGGTTTCACTTACTTGTGGAGCATAAGGAGTAACAGGGAGGACAGTGGGAGAAGGAAAAGAAATGTGAACTGGGGTAAATCAGAGAGGGAGATGAAGCGTGTGAGACTTTGAATTCTGAGAAACAAATCAAGGGTTTTGGAAGAGGGGCTGGAGGGATGGGTGAGCCCGGTGGTGGGTATTGAGGGCACGAATCGCATGGAGCACTGGATGTGGAGCATACACAATGAATCTTAGAACACTGAAAAAATTTTAAAAATTATTATTAAAAAAAAGAAAGAAAGAAAACAAGAACTGAAAGTATGCGTGTGGTTCACCAATGTGATAGCCATTGCTTTTGGCTGGAGAGGCTCCTGGAAGCTGATGGTAGAGGCAAGCAAGTATTTCAGCAGCCAAGGTACAAGGGAAGTAAGGAAAAGAATACAGTGATGATAAGCAACTTTTTCTAGAAGTTGGAAATAGAGAACAATGTAGGACTGTATTGGAGGGAAATATGGGATAAAGAAAATTTTGTCTTACTTTTAAGATGAGATAGCAAACATAAAAGCTGACTATAGGGATGCTATAGGAAACAAGAGCTGGGAGAAATAAGGAAGACAGTAAGGTGTTAGTCAATGGCAGTTACCAAGAAGGCTGGACAAGAGGATTCCTTATAATTACAAACACCTGCTTTCCGCTAGAGTTTTACCTCCTTGAGGATAGGAACCACTTTTGTGTTGTTCATCACTCTCCACTTAGTGCCTGTTAGTGCTGGAACACTCAGATGCTCAGGAAATGATTGAAGAGCATAAGACACCAGTAGTGGGTGTCTTTCTTTGACACCTGGGGAGGCACCTCCTCCTCCCTGATTTGAAGGCATGAAGGAGGACTGTGAGGATGAAGGGAGAAAAGTGAAGGATTTTCCAATTGGTATCTTCTATTTTCTCTCTGAAACCAAAGAGTAAAAAAAAGGAGGGAGGGAATGGATAAGGTAGCAGGCTTGAAGAGAATGATGTCTTGACACTACTTACAGATAGAGAACCAATGATGAGTAGCAAATGGCAATCTGTGACGAAAACACAGCTAAGTTGTGCTAGACGTTCATATATGGAACATACTTCTTCCCGTTCGTACTATCAAGGCAATCATGAAGGAGAAAAACTTCTGGTTGACCCTGAATATCATGTGTAGGAGAAGAGACAGGGCTGTGGGACTGAGGAAGCAGCACCAGCAGAAGTTCAGTGATAGCATTTGGCCTTTTGGAATCTACAAGAACAGCAGCTGTATTAAGCTGAAGTTCTCTTTTAGGTATTGAAATGAAGGAACCGGGGGCAAGTAGCAGACGTGGGGAAAGGCAGTAGAGGTTCATGAGCATCCTTGGCCACTTCATAAGATGCTTATGTTGTTTTAATTAAAGTCTCCCAACCTCATGCTAAATTCTTCTTGTTTGTTTGAGTGCCACTGGCTTAGACAATGGTGATTTGATCTCTTGGCCCTTAAGTAAGCCCCAACAATGTCTTTCACAATATCTCATTGCTCTTTACTTTGGGCTTTCTGGTCAACTTTCATAACTTCTTTTACATTCATCTATTTCCCTCTCATACTGCTGGTGTACAAGTTGCTTCCTTGATTTATTGGCTCTTTAGTTCCCATGACCTTTTTTTTTTTTTCCTCAATTGGTCCTCTACTGATCAATTTCTGACTAGGCTATACTTCATTATAAACACCTCAACTAACTTCACCTGTACCCCCAACTGCTAGACTATTTACTACTCTCTACCTACATATTTTAAATCTTGTCTCAATCTGGCCATTTGCCTCTTGTGCGACTGCTGAGAACTGATGAAGAAAATTGCACCACCACAGAAGACGAGAGTATTCACATTCACATTCACATCCAAAGGCTGCTTGGAAATCTTTTCATTTTGACTCTCTCTAATTTCCCCTGCTATTCCTATTCCTCATTAATTTCATCTAAATTTTTGCCATACTGTTGTTTTCTCTCAAAAATAACCTTATTACAATTTAATTGAAAAAACAGAGAGGTGATATAACATTTTCCCACCTTCCTTCAAGAAACTCATTTTTCCTGCCTCCGTCCCTGCCCTATGTACAATACACACATGCACACATGCTCCTGCAAATATATCCTCACTCTAATCCAGCTTTCCTTTCTCTCCTTCTTTCTCCGTGGACCATATTTCTTCTCCTGCTTTCCTAGAGTCAATCTCTATGTTTGCTTTTTAATTCAACTATTACTGCCTGTGTTCATTTTCTATTGCTGCTGCAAAAAATTGCCATACATCCAGGGTCCTAAAACAATACAAATTTATTCTCTTACATTTTTGGACAATTTCACTAGGCTAAATTCAGGTTTTGGCAGGGCTGGTTCCTTTGGAAGCCTCTCGGTAGAATCCACTTCCTTGCCTATTTCAATGTCTAGAGACTTCCTTGCACCCCTTGGTTTGTGGCTGCTTCCTTGTACCAATCCAACCTCTTGTTTCCATGGTCATGTCTCCCACTATTCACTTTGGGCCTATGAGTTCTTTGAGGGAAAGGATACAGTTTTGCTTACCTTTTCTAAACCTAGCACAATACACAGCAGATAAGAGATGCTCAATCAATTTTTTTGTTTTCTGTTTTCTAAAATTTTATTTATTTATTTATTTGAGATTGAAGTACAAATGGGAGGGGTAGAGGCCGAAGGAGAGGGAGAAGCATGTGGGCTCGATCCCAAGACCCTGGGATCATGACCTGGGCCAAAGGAAGATGTTTCACTGACTAAACCATTCAGGCACCAGGCTCAATAGATATTTTTTGAATCAGCATCTCTTTAGCTCAGAAAAGGCCATCCAAGTGACAGTGAGTGACTTTCTAAACTCCTGTTAAATATTTGAGACAACTATGAACCATCTCTTTAGCTGTTGGAATAACTGAATTTTGCAATCACATGCAATTGTAGTCTTCCTTTCAGAGTTCTTTTGTGTGTAAAGGAACTTTGTAAACAGTAAAGAATGATCTTTGTGTAAATTACTATCATTATTATGTTATCCCTGAGACAGCTGTGGTATAACTTGTGTCTTAAGTATCTCCATTTCACAAATGCCAATCCTAAGAAATAATGAACAACCTTTAGCCAACCAGCCACTCAGACCAGGGCTCAATTCTTCTGATGTGAACAAGCACCGTGAGAACTCAGTAATTTTATTTATTTATTTATTTATTTATTTATTTATTTATTTATTGAGTGGCTTTCCTTGGGTTCCCTACCAATGGCTAAAAGAACCCAAGGGAAGGGAGGAGTCAAGTGACTGAGGCTTGACTCCACTTCTCACTGGCTCTGGATTAACTCCAAGTCCCAAAGTCATGATATTTTCTATGTCAGTCATTGATCAAGTGAAATAATGCATGCTAAATTCTGTATTCTATGAGAACTCTGTGTGGTACCACCTCTATTTTCTCCCCAAGCCTTGTAGATCATTTGTGATAGTCACTGTGATTTCTCCTGGCTTTATAACACCAAATTGAAAATGATCAATGTAATACAAGGTGCTATGAATGCTAAATGCATGTTAAATATTTATAAGTTACATATATTTACAAATTTATTTACTATATAAATATATAATATATATAATATATATGGTGAGACTATAATAAAATCAAAAATAAAATAAACAAAGTAGAATACAAATATGCCAAGGAGTAAGTGATTCCTCTATTCCAAGTCTCTTCATAGTAGAAAAAGAACTGAGAATTTTTGTAGCTTCCTTTCGTTTTATCACTCCAAACATAAAATAAATATAGAAATCTAAATACATGGCTAAAAAGGGCCATTAAAACCTGAATCAAATGCATTTGTACCAAAAATAACTGAACCTTCACCTTTCAGTTATATAGATCTTATTTTATTAGTGCTTTCCTAAAAAGATCTGTACATTAAGCTGCTGTGATTTGAGTGGTGGGGGAGGCCAGTTTTGAACTGCATTTCAGTTCATGTTATGATGCCTAACTATGGCTTAGTAAATTAACAACATCAAGTGTTTCCTTTCTTAGAGATCTGAAAAATCCCAGACATGGGTCTTTAGAAAAAAATCCCTTTAACCTAATCCATCATTTCTCCTCTGGCCAGGGAGCTTCAGAATCCTGACCTAACTCTGAATCTCTTCTCCACAACGCTCCGCAGAAGAGACTGCATGGTGGGTAAGTTATTAGGCTGAACGCGTGGAGAATATTTGGATAAAGACCCAAGGCACTTTTCTCAAAGCGGTGTTACCCACTCTGCTCTCCTGTTTGCCGATGTGATCCTGTAAAGCCTAGCGCGTTTCCAAAGCTTTGGGACCAGCCAGGAGTTCTTTGTGAGGCCAAGAGTCCCAGTGGCCTGCTACTCCACCCCATTCAAGGGTTTGTCTGGAGGCCACGCCTGTGTCCTTTCAGGCTGAAAGCCTTATTTGTCTTCAGTTCCGCCGAGACCCCGGACACAGAGCTGCTTTGACAACCACCCACTCTCTGAGGGGGTCACCTGTTGCCTCACCCCGGTCAAAGGAGGTCAGCTTCTCAACAGGAATTTTTAAAAAAGAGGCAGGCACGGGTCTGTCCATAAAAGGATCTCTTTGAGGTTGGTGGGAACAAAAAAAAAGAAGAAGAAGAAGAAGAAAAGCAAGGCATTTTGTTCCCAGTTAGACCCTCTGGAACGAGGCCGCTTGAGAACAGGCCTGTGAGCAGTTCTTACTGGAGGACGGCCAGCAGAGGCAGCCCAGACGATTTTCACAGGACCTCTTGCTGCCACCGCTCACCCACGACAGCCTAAATTGGAGTCAGGGCGGCCACCTCCCGGCCCCGCCCCCCACCCCCAGCCTGGGCGGCGGCGGAGCCGCGCTGGGCTGGACGCGAGCAGCTTGCTCCCCGACGGATCAAGTAATTTAGGGTCAAGGACAGGAAGCCAGATACACAAGCAAGCAAGATGAAAAACTGACATGTGCTGAGAACCATATGGAGCCTTCACTCTTCTTTGCCTCCGTCCCCTGAACTGTAAAGGTCAAAAAATCCACCCGGAATGCCTTTCCCCGCCCGACACCCATTTAAGGCAATGTACCTGCTGAACAAGCTTTCCGGCACCTTTTGTCACTAGTAGCAGGCCTGTGCGCGGTTCCGTGGGCTGTCACTGTCGTTTAGATCCCTTTTGCCTCCTTGTCGTCCCTCTGGCGACCCTTGGGCACATACAAGGGAATAGCCCTGCGGGCCGGGCTTGCACAGCGGGGGAAAGCAGGGGCGAGGGCATGAGCGGGCATCTTTCGGGCTGGAAGGAGCCCCTCCGTTGCTGCTTGCTCATTTCTAGAGAAGAGAAAACAGGCCGCGTTCTCCTTCCTCCCTCCCCCAGCATCAAAGGGCCCCTCAAACAGAAGAGAGGTGCCTTATAGCTCAATAGAATCCTAGTGCTTTCTCCTCTCTTCTGCCTACCCCACTCCACTAGGACAGCCATGCGTTTAAAACGATAGAATTTGGGACAACCTGAGAGTTCAGAACATGTAAAATCAAAAAGAGCTGCGGGTCAGGGCTAATCGCCCCCCTCACTTACTCCCAAATGGTTAAACCTCCCCTCCCCTCGGAAGGTTGTCTGAGACAAGTATTTTCTTTACTGCACTGCATGAAATTTGTTGTTTCTACTTTTATATTTGAAAAGAAATGTGACTTGCTCTAAAAAACCCTGACTATGCCTCAGTATTTCATGCCTCAGTGTTTGGGCTCATGCTTTGTTTCTGTCTCCCCAGGGCAAGGATGATATCTTGCCTTTCTCCAGACCTAGTTCAAATATTCCCTTCTGGGAGAAGCCTTCTGCTTGCCCTTAAATACTCCCTCTTTACACTCCGTACTACAACTACTCTATAGTCTGTAAGCACAACTACTACTTGATTTGTGTGGCATTTCTTAGCCACTGCCAGTGAAGCGTGGATGTTAAGGCTCCCCTTCAAGCACAGCAGCATGGAAACTTCACCAACACCCTTAACCCAGTGCCCCTGTGGCCACACCCAGGCTTGTGGGGTGGCTGGAGGACACTGAGGCTCACAGCTCCGTGAGCTGGAGCTCACAGTCTGTGCTCCATTCGATCGGTATTCTAACGAGCCCATCGGTGGCTCCAGGCAACCCAGCTCTAAACAACCAAGAAGCCCTGTGATTAAAGGCAAGTCTACTCACTATCATGGGGAGTGGAGACTTGGGACCATGGCTCCCAGAAGCAAACCTACCCAAGAAGATCCAGGAGAAAAACAAAAGAACTCCAGCATCATTCACTACACAGCCTCTTGTGGCACCAAGTCTTTATTAGATTTGGTGTGTGTTCTTTTGGAATCTGCACATGTTTTATTGTTGTCTGTTCAAGCCTGAAGCAGTCTCTCTCGGCTTGCTCGCTCATCAGAGGCTGATGGATGCCAGTTACTGTTTAGCTGCTGGTAGGATGCTATTTGAATGAACCACATCTGAGGGCGCTGGTGCTGGTAAAGCATCTTTTTAGTTGAATAATGGAAGACAGCACATTTGGGGAGGTGGATGTCATGCGGTGGTAGTTCAGAAGGGAGACAAAGAGGAAACAGACCACTGACTCTGGTGGGAACCAGGGTGGTATGTGGCATCCCTCACATAGAGACAGAGATCCCAGTAAGTTACCACAATGCCAAACAGAGGGCCCTGACAGACATAATGGAACCACATCCCTCCTTTGTCCAACATCTGAGGGGAAAATCAGAGTACGAGCTCGTGTCATGCTAAGCCAAGAGAACTGAAATACATGTTTAGTTTTCCTTGAAAATGCATTTGAAAACTTCCTCAGGTGAAGAGAAAGAGGACACATGCTTCCAATGTGCTGCGGCGACTGTCTGAAGCCATTGAGCTATTTCCATTCTGGACTTATCTCCCACTGCGCTCTTACTCGTTACTTCTTCCAACTCCTAAAAGGCCCCTGGAAGTCTCCAAGTTGCTTATACCTCTTCCTTCTTCAGATTCCAGTTGCTTCTAAGTAAAGTCTCACTCCAGGACAAAGCTCCCCCCCCCCTCCGTGCAGCTCTTGAGCTTGTCCAGTCCACTTTGGGAGGTTGCTGCTGGGATGGGGCCCAGCCTCCTTCTGTGCTGATTCATCTGGTCCTACTTCATTGCATGATGCCTCCACAGGAAGTGAGGGCTTGTTGTCCATGGTTCTGTGCAAAGTTCCTTATCAGGGGCTTGTTGTTTTAATCTAGAAATAGGGAAGGAAAGGTAAGGTAGCCGTCAGCTTTTCTGTGCTGCAAGCTCCCAGATACTTTACAAAAACACATTGCAGAAACCAGGGACATTTTAGGTTCTTGAATAAATTGTAAGACTCTCCTGAGCTTGTTCTAAGCTCCACTTCCTTCTTCTTCTCCCTGAGAGAGCTCTTTGAGATATCTCAAGTTCAGTCTGAACTGGAGATCAGGCTGAAGAGAGATGAGGAATCTTCAAAGGTTACTTAAAACTCGTACAAGGTGCTTAAGATCTGCTGAGGAAAACAGTATTCTTTCAAACGTACAAATAAAAAGCTCATGAAAATGTTTTGTGAATGAAAGCATGCCAATGTCTTATAATGATGAAAAATTGCCTTTGGGAAAATTCAAGTCATGGCCTTGACCAGTAAAGCATAAAATATATACTCTAGACTTAGAATATCCCATTGGCTATCCACAGGAGGTACAGTATGCATAAAGAGCCAAATTGATGCAAGGCTCCCCTCAAATGATGGAAGTGGAAAATTACAGAATATTTTTCAAAATAAATCCTTGTGTTATAAAATTCTGGGGTGGTCTTCCTCAAAGCAGTACCCAAAAGGCTAAAGATGACTTTAGGACATAGTAAAACCTAAAACAAAGGAAACCAAATAAAATCTCAGAATCATTACATGGTAGGAAGCCAATTTCAGGCTGAGAATTTAAGAGCTGTGACTTCTGCTATCCCTGATGCCATCCTCTGCCCTTGAGACCCCAAGTCTTGTCCCCATATAACATTGCTTCTCTGAGTTGCCTTGGTGATGCTCATTCATTCATTTATGTTTTTTTCCAGAAATGTTGTGCCCACTATTTCAGTGCACTGTGCTAGGTATTGTTGGATTTACACACATTTGTCATATATTCCTCACAATCCCACCTTACAAAGTAGGTATTGTTGTTGTTTCAACCCACAGATGAAAGAAGGGACTTTGATTGGCCAACCTTCCCCAGAACACAAGTTTATTAAGGGATTTGTCTGGAGTACAGATCCAGGGGCTCCGACTCTGGCACCCAGGGTTTTACCACCACATTACACAACATTAAATAGAGGCATAACCATCCCTCAGAAACTTAAACTCTAGAGGAGGAGACAGAGCATGTCCACGTGCAGATAAACCTCATGGCATCGGGCTACTGAACAGCAGCTTGAAGTTCAAGGAAGTGGGCTAGCAGGATGAGATCACCAGTGGCTCAGATAGCTGTAGGAAGCTCGAGAGGGAGGGAGGGTTTGAGCTATGCCTTAAAGGATGGGTAAGATTTTATAACTGTATCATTATCATACCTCAAACCTAAATAAAACAGAATAACTTGTGGTCATCCTACTCTTTCTTATGCCTCAGTCATGGAGAGAGTCTTTTAGCTGTCTTTCACCAAGTTTTTGGCTAAAACATTTAAAAAGACTCCTGAATTCATTTTTTTCTTCTCTTCCTCTTCTCTGCCAAATTGGTTCAAGGCCTGGTTAAGACTCACCTGGAATACTTCTGCATTAGATTTCTCCCTCCTCCACTGCAGTGCTCCTCACAGATATGGCAGGATGACATGACCTTCCTACTTCCTCACTGCTGGAGTCCAAGGAATAGAAGAACACCTGCCAAGGCCAATAGGAAGTTCACGGGATGTGCCAGGCCTGGAGGTTATGAGGACATACTCGGACATGTACATGATCTTTACCTGGATAAGTGATGGAAATAAGAACCACAGACTGGGTACATGGCATACTCAAGCCATTGTTTGGGGCCTGAGAGGTATTGAGAGCAAAGACCCAGTTCACATCTTTACATGATTTCACTATTGTTTTGAGCCAAAGCATAGACACATAATGAAGCAATACTACCAGGTCAGCAGAGGCTGAATGAGTGCCATGTGTTAGACCTGGGATCGCAGTCCTGAAGAGAGAGGTGTCACTCACAACTGAGGTGGCCCATTCCCAGAAATTCAGGTTTGAGCAAGAAGCTGAAAATGATCAGAATTTAAACCGGCGGAAAGAAATATAAAAGGTATCTCAAGGGAGAGAATGATATACTTATTCTAGCATTTTTCACAGTGATGTCACTAAGTAAGTCACTAAAAAAGAGGAGGGTTGTTTTTTTTAAAAAGATTATTTATTTATTTATTTATTCATTTGAGAAAGAGAGCATGAGCAGGGGATAGGCTTCTAACCTGGTGGCATGTAATTTTGGATGCACATACGAATCGCCCAAGAGCCTTTTAAAAAATACAGATTCCCAGTTCCTGCCCTAGACCTCCTAAATGGGAATCTCTGGAAATAGAGTTCATATATTCCTATTTTTAAAAGTTGCTCAGGTAAACCCATTTAACCAACTTGGAACTGGTTCCGGGCCCACTACGAGGAGGTGATAGAGGAGCTCTAGCTTCTGAGTCACTTTTTTATGATTTAGACTCTGCTCTTTTCTGGGCTTTTAGCTCCAAGTAGAATAACCCCTGACCACAGATATTTTGTTACTGTATCTCTTTGCTTACAGAGTCACCTCCCATGGCTTGGGAGAACATTGTGGAAAATTATCTTAGGTTGACCCTGTATTTACTGCAATTTTAAAATCGTATCATAATTATATCTTATCTGTCTCTTACACTTCCCTTGTCTGGGGCCCAAATCTCTTCTCACTACTCATTACAAGAGATAAACTGTTCATGTCTTGAGGTAATCCAGAAAGGAACACTATTCTGTGCTGGTCTGTTCTTGCAGTCATTTAAAACCAAAGTCAATTATCTCTGTCTGTATTCATTTAGTCTCTACCCTCTTTCTCTGATTCCAGATTCACATTCTTGACCCAACTGGTTGTCATGGCCCACTCTTTGTCTCTAAATTCATCTTTTCTTCATCTGAGCAATATGTCTCACACCCCCGTTTCCAGGGATACAGACTGGGGGCCTACTGGGTGTAGGTAGACCAGTAAACATTGGGATGGTGGAAATCTGGTAGGGGAAGATGGGAAGCAGAATCACTGTGGATCCTGGGGGAGCCTATGACTTTTAGTTACTTTCTAGTGAGAGTTCTTTGTTCATGCAAACGATGCTTTGATTATGAGGGATGGGGTTCCTCTTTGCAGATCTCTAGGGTGAGGGTCAAAGCATGGGGTCGTTTCTTAGGGACGAAGTGGGACTGAATTGGAGCCTTGGAAGTCTCTCTGTGATGGACATTCCTGGGGAAAGAAGCCTGGACTAAATACTGTGATTTGTGGGCCTCTAAGAGGAATCGATGAAACACGAAAACAAGGAGTGCTGAGGAATGAGAGAACCAGTATTGTGAGAGGGAGGCCCAGTGCTCTGATAGAACACAGCGTTCTAGGTGAAAGTTTAAAGGCCATTGGCACTTGTAGAAAAACGAAATTCCAAGTCCCTATGTGTGTGGTGCTAGATGAGTTTAACATTTGTGTAATTACTGTGTGTTGAGAGAGTATAGTGAGAAGGGCCAGGTCTGAGAGAAGCAAGGAAAGGGAGGAGTCCGCAGAACATGTGAGGAAGAGCCAGACTTTGAGAGTCTTCAGTTCTTAAAGTACTGTCTAGTTGGTACTTAGTACACATGGAAACAATGGTTGGTTAGACTTCGCTGAGTTACCCTATTACTAATTCCCAGTGGAGAATTTCTCTTTCAACAGTTGTGATCTCTGTCTGTCTTTTGTAACTTACAGAATTTACAGAAGCCTTTTTGGGTATGAAAACCAACTGTAGAACACTTGCATTTCCATGTTTGTATTTTATGTATTATCCTTTTGTGGAAATTCTTTGTAACCACTCCATTGGGGCAGATGTCATTTTAGCTTCATTATCACTTCTTCTGGAATTATTTTCTCACTTTCTTTGATTTAATACTAATTTCAATGTATAAGATATGCAATGCCATCCAACCAAAAGAATATTAATAAGAAATGGTATCCATTTACCTGGTAATAAAAAATGATTACCTTGTGCTAGATCAGAATTTATATACAAATAGAATATCTTTTCAAAAACACCCACCTCCAACTTCATAGGACCAGACTAGAAATGATTCTTGGCTTCAGCACCTCAGTGGTCTTAAGTTAAAAAAAAATGTAGCTGAAAATTGAAAAATTAAACATCGAAAATGAAAATGTTTCTCTTTTCCTTTTAAGAAAATGCCTTGTTTAATTCATTAAAATGGAACAGGGAATTCCTACATTCAACCACCACAATGCTCCTAATTTGTTAAAGATGTTTCTTCTTATGATGGGGAATCATCAGATGCAAGAATGTCAAAGCTAACCTAGGTTTTATTACAAAAATAAAAATTGCCCAATGACCTTCCCACTTCCTCTCCTTTTGGTTTCTTTATGAATGAACTCTTTGGAAAGAAACATTGCAAAGATGCTCTCAGATCTCTTGATAATATGGAAACAAACCACAGAATTAAAGTGTTCTCTAGTCCATAATAATTTTCCTCTTGATATCTTCAAGCTTTCGATCAAACCAGTGAGTCTTTTGCATTCATTTAATAAAGGATGAAAGAGTCTTAGCAGTTTACAATTTACTAGTAGGATTTCATTTTTACAAAAGATCTTTATTTTAAAACTATGGCAAAAGTTAGTCATTTTCAATTAAGGAAAAAAATAGATTGAACACAGCTTTAAACACATTCAGCAGTTTGGGCAATTCAGTTGTTCAAACACCATAGAAATCCATGCAACTGAAGATGAAATGTTTCTAGGATACTCACTGGTCAAGTCACTGTCATCATTATGAGAACTTCTGAGGAGAAATTTCTATGGACATAAAACGAATTTCATGACATTCAGCAGCAACCACCCCATCCCTGGCTCTTGTTAACGTCTAGTAAATGTTAATAACTATGCATGAGTAAGAAGGAGCTCACAGCAGTGAATAATTATAGTAAAGGTCTTGCTCAACCACTTATTCAGTGACTTGAAAATAGGTGTTTACATTAAATAATTAAATCATCTAATTAACTGGTATAATCAGTAGATGGTTCTCTTATAGTTAGTGGATAGTTCAATTACTATTGGTTCAGTTACATTCAGTGTCTAAGAATATCAGCTGAAATTGTTCTGTTTTGTCAGACCCCATGTGAAAAATAGAACATGAGTGGAGGAAACAATATATCCACATCATTAGGGAATATAAGCATCATTAAGGCAAACTGCCTTTTGTTGATTCTACTGGGCCAACAGTAAGCTTTAGGTCAAAAAAATTGGCTCTTGCTAATTATAATTTGCTTCATTTTTTTTCATGGAAGTTCTTCAATGTTGATATAGAATCATGCCCATTTGTTTCTGGGACTAGAGTGATTTGGTATTTGGGAGACCTATTTAGCACGAGTGACTATACAACTCCTTCCACAGGCATGGTGCTTCCCTTTTCCTGTAGCCATCAACAATCTTCTTTATTCTCATTACATTTTCATGGGCTAAGCACCTAGGTATGTGACAGGATACAGTTCTGCTAGGTTATTTAAGAACATGCTACATGCCCAACACTAATGTAGATGCTGAAGATACAAGAAGGGGTAAGGCAAAGCTCCCGTCCTCAAGTAGTTCACCAAGTAAAAGTGAAGATTCCTATACAACGGTGTGAGAAACATTAAAATAGTTAAAGGTTCCTAATTTTATGACAAAATCATAGGGAGTACTGTTTATTCCATCTGGCCAGGACAATAAGAGTATTTCGATATACAAAGAGAGGACATCACCTAGCATCTCCTAGCATCTCAGGATCTCCTAGCATCTCAGGTCACCAAACCCAGAGGTTCTCATAGAACCAAAAAATTAAAAACAAAAAGCATAAAACCAAAAACAGGAGAGATATGTTAGGTTGTCCATTTTTATTTTGCCAAAAGCAGACACTAAAACATATAATCAGATAATTGGCTAAGATCTATTATTACCATGTGCTTTTGTTACCTACTGCTATATAACAAACTATCCCACAACTTAATAATGGCTCACAGCAATAGCAGTTTATTATTTCTCCCAGTTTTCTAGTTTGACTGAGAATGCATGCTTCATGTAGTGCCCACTGGGATGGCTGGCAAATCAAAAGGACCCTCACTTACAGGTCAGCGTGGCGATGATCTGGGGCTGCCAGCTTAACTTATTACTTCTCTTCCATATGGCTACTTGACCTTTCTCACCAGATGGTAGCTGGGGAAATATTCAATGAAATGAGGGTAGAAGCTATATATCCCTTAAATCCCAGCCTCTGAAGTTCAGAAAGTATCAGTTTTGTTTCACCGTGTTACTCAACACAGCTCAGAGGGCCAGCCTAGATGCAGGGGAAGAAAAAAATAGATTCTGCCTTTTGATGGGACAGTGACACAGTCACATTGCAAAAGGTCATATGGGATGGGCAATACTGTTGTGACCATGTTTGGAAATACTATCTACCACCTCTCATTTAAAAAAAAGACAGGACATTTTAACATTGATTTATTCATTTTTATTTTTATTTAGCAATTTTACTTATTTATTTGACAAAGAGAAACACAGCTAGAGAGGGAACACAAGCAGTGCAAGTGAGAGAGGGAGAAGCAGACTTCTTGCCGAACAGGGAGCCCAATGGGGAGCTTGATCCTGGGACTCTGGGATCATGACCTGAGCCAAAGGCAGACACTTGACGACTGAGCCACCCAGGTGTCCCAACACTGATGTATTTAGAAGAATATCATCTCAGACTAAAGGATAATCATTTGAATTGAATAAATATAACTTAATGAAAAACACTATGTTAGGTTATATAAGTACCAGAGATAACTTTATCAAGGACTAGCACTGGTTCAAAGACCAGCCAAGTATCTCTAATACAAAGAGACCAAGTATTTTAGCCAGCAGCTTTCACATCTACTTAATGACTCACAAGAAATACATCTTAACAACCCAGTGAGTACTTACATACATAAAACCAATCAAAAGTTTCATGAATCTTGTACTTCAAATAATTTCTCTTTTACTTTTTCTATTTCATTAAAAATAACAATGTTAATATTCCACTAAATTCATTTCATGATCTAATAATTAGGAAATAACTATGGTCTGAATAAAACAGTCCTAAACCATTCCCTCCATATTGTTTCTACCGAACACCGTGAGTACTGATGATACAATGGTCTACCAAGTGAGTCCTTATTACCTTCAGCAGTTCTTACTATTAGAAAATCATCCTTTTATTATACCTTTTTTAAAAATTTATTTATTTAGTTACTTACATACTTATTTATTTATTTATTTATTTATTTATTTATTTTAGTAATCTCTGTACCCAACATGTAGCTCGAACTCACGACCTAGAGACTAAGAGTCACATGCTTTTCTGAATGAGCCACACAGGTGCTCCCATACTTTTAATTTAGGTAAAATTTGCTTCCTTATGACTTTTATTGGGTCATTGGACCCAAGTTTAATTTTCCTCCCTTCTGAGAAATCGGTCTTCTAGTATTTGGGAGCAGCTATCATATCCCTGAAGTCAGCTTGTTCTTGTTACTCCCTTTTCTTTATCTGATCCTCAGAGAACAGCCTCCTAAATTCCACAGGGACATGGGTAAGAGAGTGGGCCCTGACGTCAATCTGCCCACATCCAAATCCTGGCTCCAGATTTATTAGTCGTGTGACTTTGTATAAGCTACTCAATTTTCCCGAGCCCCGAGCCTCTGTCTCCTCACATGTCAACTGAAAGATAATTAGAATGCCTAGATCATAAATGACCGTGAACGTTAAATGACAGAATGTAGTAAAATATTCAGCATGATACTTGGTGAGTATCAAATGTTTGGAAAATTATTAGATACTGTTTTCATACTTATCACTGTTTGTACTCCATTTAAGATATGGTACTCAGAATAGCATATTCTATGCATTTACATTATATGCCTTGTTAGTGATATTGATAATATTTTTTTTCTCCATTGCTCCAGGCAAACAAGATGCCATCCTTACTTAGGGCATAGACTTCGCAATTTTTTCCCAAATTCCCTTGGAAACAATGGGCTTTCTATAAAATATGGTGATCTATATACCATATACAGTCCATCTATCCTCAGACTGTCAGGAGTGGCATGGAGAGCTCCATCTTGTTCTGAGAAAATTAATTGTTCTTGATCAACAGAGTGTAGTCTTTTGAAACAAGTAGCGTCTTTAAAAGGAAACCTGCATTTTTTTTTTTGGTCATTATATCTTCCTAGTAAATTCAACAGTAATTGTATTTGTCTCTGTTCTCCATTATTTTCCCTTTAAAAAGACTTTTTTTAAAAGAGCAGTTTTAGGGCCACAGAAAAATTGAGCAGAAGGTACAAGAGTCCTCATGTACCAATTGTCTCCATGGAGATAGCCTTCCCACAAGAACATTTGGCCCACATTTGTACATTTGTTATGATCAATGAACTTACAGTGATACATCATTATCACCCAAAGCCCATAATTTGCGTTAGTGTTCACTCATAGTGGTGTATATTCTATGGATTTTAACAATAAATATAATGAAAGTGTTCCTACCATTATAACATATATATTATATCATATGAAGTAGTTTCACTGCCCTAAAAATCTTCTCTGTTCCACCTATTAATCCCTTCCTTCATCTTAATCACTCTTCTTTTCACTGTCTACGTAGTTTTGCCTTTTCTGGAATACCATTTGTTAGAATCATACAGCATGTAGCTTTTTCAGATTAGTTTTTAAGTTTCCTCTCTGTATTTTCATTGCTTAATAGCTCATTTCTTTTTAGCGTTAACTACTATTCTATTGTTTGGATGTACCACAAAGGACTTGGAGTGGATATAGCTATTCACCCACTAAAAATGTCTTAGTTGCTTCCAAGTTTTGGCAATTATGAACACAATTTCTAGAAACATCCAGGTTTTGTGTGAATCTAATTTTTCAACTCCTTTGGGTAAATACCAAGGAGCATTATTACTGGGTTGTATGATAAGGGCATGTTTAGTATCGTAAAAACTGCCACCAGCCATGAATGACAGTTCCTGTTGCTCCATATCCTCATTTCGTGCTGTCAGTGTTCTGGATTGCGGCCATTATAATAAGACTATAGTGACATCTTTTTGTTTTGATTTACTTTTCTCTGATGACATATGAAGGGGACCATCTTTTCATATGTCTATTTGCCATCTGTATATCTACTTTGGTGAGGTGTCAGTTCAGACACTTTGCTCATTTTTAAATTGAATTACTCAGTTTTTTTGTTTGTTTGTTTTTTGTTTTTTTAGGTTTAGTAGTTCTTTCTATATTTTGGCTAATAATCCTTTATCAGATATGTCCTTTGCAAATATTATCTTGAAGCTTTTCCTCATTCTCTTAACAGTGTCTTCCACAGAGCAGAAATTTTTAATTTCAGTGAAGTCCAGCTAATCATGTATTTCATTCATATATCATGACTTTGGTGTTGTATCTAAATAGTCATCACCATGACCAGGTCAACTAGATTTTCTCCTATCTTCTAAGAGTTTTATCATTTTGTACTTTCATTTAGGTCTATGATCCTTTTTGAGTTAATTTTTGTGAAAAGTTTAAGGTGTGTCTGGATTGTTTCTTTCTTCTTATTTATTATTTATTTATTTATTTACTTACTTATTTATTTTTGCCTGTAAATATCCAAATATTCCAGTACTGTTTGTTGAACAGCCTATCTTTTCTTCATTGTATTGTTTTTGCCCTTTTTTCAATGATTAGCTGACTATATTTGTGTTTATTTGTAGGCTCTCGATTATGTTCCACTGATCTATGTGTCTTTCTCCAGTACCACTCTGTCATGATTACTATATGTTTATCATTAGTCTTAAAGTTTAGTAGTATCTTTCCTCTGACTTTCTAGTTTTCCTTCAATAGTGTGTTGGATATTTTTAGTCTTTCACCTCAATTATACTTTTTTTTAAACTTGTTTTTGAGTTTACTTGTTTTAGAGCCCTAGAGTTTATAATATACATTTACAACTAATCCACATACACTTCAAATAACACTATACTGCTTCACAGGTATCATAATATTATAATATTATAAGTACCTTACAATAATAAAATATACTAATTCTTGCCTCCCGTCCCATCTTGTATTATTGCTGTCACTCATCATATACATATATATATATACAGAGAGAGAGAGAGAGAAAAGCAAATACTTTGTTGCTATTTTTCTAGCTAAACTAAACTACATTATTTATCTAACTAAAGTAAACTGTTAGATCAATTAAGAGTATGAGAAAGAAGAATTTTTATTTATTCACTTTTACTTATTCCTTCTCTAATGTTCTTCCTTTCTTTATATATTAAGTTTCTGCCTTATATTAGGCCTAGTCTACTGGCAACAAATTCATGTTTCCTTGTTTGTTTGAGAAAGTTTTTATTTCTCCTTCATTCTTAAAATGTAATTTTGCAGGATGCAGAATTCTTGCTTGCTGGTCATTTTCTTTGAGCATTTTAAATATACCACTCCACTCTTTTCTTGTTTGCATGGTTTCTGAGAAAAAGTTGATGTAATTCTTATCTTTGTTCCTCTATATGTAAGGGGTCCCTCCACCCCCTTTGGCTTCTTTTAAGATTTTTTTCCTTTATCTTGACTTCTCCATTTTGAAGATGTTATGCCTAGGGGCAGTTTTCTGTTTGTTCATTTGTTTGCCTTTGTCCTGGCTGCTGTTTGCTGTGCTTCCTGGATCTGTGGTATGGTGTTTGACATTAATTTAGGGAAATTCTCAGTCATTATTGCTTCAAATATTTCTTCTCTTCCTTTCGTCTTTATTCTTCGGATATTCCTATTGTATATACATTATATCTTTTGCAGTTCTCCCACAGTTCTTGGATATTTTGTGCTGATTTTTCCCCCCAGTATTTTTATTTTCCTTTTGATTTTCAGATTTAGAAGTTTCTACTGAGAAGCTCAGAGATTATTTTCTTACCTGTGTCCAGTCTACTAATGAGTCCATCAAAGGTATTTTTCAGTTGTTACAATTATTTTGATTTCTAGCATTTTTTATTTTCCTTAGAATTTCCATCTCTATTTGCCTTATCCATCTGTTCTTGTATTTTGTCTACTTTATCCAATACAGCCCTTAGCATATTAATCATAATTGTTCTTGAATGTCATAGCTTGATAATTTCAATACCTTTGCCATTTCTATGGCTGGTTCTGATTTTGTTCTATGTCTTCAAAGTGTGTTTTTCGCCTTTTAAAACGCTCTTGTAATTTTTACTGAAAGCCAGACACGATATACTATGTGAAAGGAACTCCAGTAAATAGGCCTTTAGTGTTGTGGTGGTTAAGTGTGGGAGGAAGGGAAGCATTCTATATTCCTATGATTAGATCTCAGCCTTTTAGTGAAGCTGTGCCCCTTGGCTGTGAACTCCACAGCCGACAGGATAGATAGCTGGAGGATGCTGAGTTTAGGTATTTCTTAACCCCAGCAGGTTAAGCTCTGTCAAGATAGTTTATCTTGAGGATAGGCCTTGTTAAGAAAAGAATACTCTGGTATATTTCAAAATGGTTCTTTTCGCTCTTTCTCTTACAGGAAGCACAAGGGGATTTTTCTCTGATCTTGTAGAGCTCCAGGAGGTAAAACTCATAAAAGCTTACCCTTCTTCCATACCCTAGGGAATTTTTTAACTCATAAACTTGTCAGCAGTAAGCCTTCAGCAAGTCATCGATTACAGTTCAGGTTTTCCCCTCCAGCCCTAATGGTTTTTGCAAAAGTGGATTTCTGTTGCAGTAAGTTTTACTATCTCTTATCAGCCTGTCTGACTCTGCAATTCTGGGGCCAGTACTTTCCCCTATGAACTCATTTCTCTGATGGAGTTAAGAAGAGTTGTTCCAAGCTCTTCTGTACCAGAGTGGAAGCAAGAAGTTCCTAATTTACTTTTATGGCAGGTATCACTACCTGATAAATTAGTAGTAGCTTATTGTCTCTTTTTTTCTTTTTCTCCTCTCCCTCACTGGAATAGAAGTTCCATGAGGGCAGGAAAGTACTGTGTTTTATTCGTTACTATGTTGTTGAACTCACATTAGTGCCTTGAACTTTTCTAGGTTTTCAATAAACCAAGTACTGAGTTAAGGCTTTTTGAATAAATGAAAGAATGTCAGTTTTTGTGTTACTCCTAGTTCAAGTATGTCATTTTTATGAGTCATCTCAACCAGAAAATGAGGACAGAAAAGCCTTACTCACAGAGTTACTGTATGATTTGAATTCATTGCAGAATCAATATAAGGATCAGGAACAAATATGATTTTTAGCAGGTGTCAGGGGGGTTGAAGCCACAATTCTGTGTCTGTTTTGTCTTGCCTCATTCATTTCATGTGACTCATACCTATTGATACAGAGAAACCAAGGACATGGGCTCTAGGCAGATATGAATTAACCCTGACCTCCATGACTGACTAATGGTTTCAAGTGGGGTAAGATGTGGTAAATGCACTGTGGTTTTATAATGTTCAAAAAACTTCTGATTTTTAGAATAGTTTTAGATTTACAGAAAAGTTGCAACGATAGTAGAGAGAATTTCTGTACATACCATACTCATTTCTTCTATTATTAACATCTTACATTATTTGTGCATTTGCCACAACTAATGTACCAATATTGTTACATTATTATTAACTAAGTTCTATACTTTATTCATATTTCATCAGCTTTTCCCTAATGTCCTTTTTTGGTTCCAAGATGCCATCCAAAAGACCACATTACACTTACTCATTGTATTTCTTCATGTTCCTCTGGACTTGACAATTTCTCAGACTTTCCTTGTTTGTGATGACCCTGACAGTTTAAAGAGTACAGGTCATATATAGTTTATCTTGAGGATAGGCCTTGTTAAGAAAAGAATACTCTGGTATATTTCAAAATGGTTCTTTTTGAAGATATCCCTCAGCTGCAATTTGGTGCTTTTCTCATCATTGGATTAGTATTATAAGTTTCAGGGAGAAAGACCAGAGAGATAAGATGCCATTCTTAACACATTGTATTAAGGATACATATTAGTCACATGACTTATCACTGATAATGTTAATCTTAATACCCCAGCTAAGGTAGCACCTACCAGATTTCTCTTTACTGTACTCTTTAGAAGAGTGGAGTGTTTTTTATTTAGAGAGTAGGGTGTTACGCTCTATCTCCTCAAGGGCAGAATATCTATACAAATTATTTGGGAATTCTTCTGTATAGATTTGCTTCTTCCCCCTCCCTCCTGCATTTGTTTGTTTATTCAATCACATAGTAAGCCTATAGCTGGTGAATTTTTATTTTATATTTTACATTATAATACAATGCTACTTTATTTTGATTCATAAATTGTACTATCTTTGACTATCAATACTCTTTTAGTAGACTCTTGAGTCCCTTTGACATAATCCTGTCATTTTGTTTGAGCACTTCCTTATTTTCTGGTACTGTAAGGCGATCCAGGCTATCTTATATATTCTGTAACCAAGCCCTAGGACTTGTCATTTGTCCAAAGGTCACGGATTCATTTTATTGTAGAATGGTATTAGAAACCAAGATCTGGATAGGGATTATGCTCTTTGATATTAGAATAAACTGCTTCTAGCCCCTCTCAGCAGACAGATCTGAGAAATACATGTATGTATATTAACCATGTATATACACATATCTCTACCCATTTCCATAAATATCCACTAGTGTCTATATTAACATAACCTTGAATTCATAATCATGTCTCCAACTCTAATTTAGTATTACTTAATTTGTTCTAGCCACGAATGGTTTTTTATAGTTTACACTGTTACAACTGCATGAGATTGATTTTAAAAAAAAAACAAAAACCTGGAGGTTAGTTCGGGACCTCAGTAGCCCAGATGAGAGACATTTGAGCACTATTTTGAGCAATCCCTGGAAATGCAATGAAGGGAGCCAATGCAAGAGTAGGATGACTTACTGACTGCATCTAACATGGCAGTGGCAGATATTAAATAGATGCCCACTGTATGCACTGGCATTAGAAAAAGAACTGGCATAGATCCAAAATTATAGACCTTACTTTCTCCCATTTATTTATTGAACAAATGTCTGTTGACAGTCTACTATGGAGCAAGCGCAGAACTGTGCTCTGGGTATGTAATGGTGAACAAAACAGACATGCTTCTCACCCTTGGGGCACGAGACCATGACAAGAGAGAGACACAGGTAACAAATACTGTGTAAGGATGTGGCTGCAAAGCCCTGGGCTGTGCACTGTGAAGAAAGATAATATGAATGAGATTACAGGAGGAACTTAATTTGGATTTACAGTCTGGTTTCCAGTTCTGGGTTTCCTCTGAGACCAGAGGGAAAGGCTTCAGTCTTAACAGAAAGATTTAGATTTTGACATTTCTAACTATAAAGGATGCTTAATGTTGGAGTGCTTTTACCAAAGAGAAGTAGAATACTTTCTTCTCTGCCTTTTTGAGAAGGGTTAATTGGCAGAGATGCATCCTCTATTAATTCTTTTATATAAGTCATTTTCAGTTCTGCATTTCCAGGGTGGGAGAGGGGCCCAGATGCCACTCTGGTGCCTGGGTTCTTCATGTGGTTTGTCTCTAGAAAACTGAAAAATAAGCTCTTTATCCCCAGTGTTTACAGGAATCTCAAACAGGGCTACATAAAAGTAGCAATTTATTTACATGCAGCAACACAAGAATAGAAATGGCAGTCCTATTTGCTGACAGAAAAATTTTGCCTAATGTCACTTATTACAAACAAAATGCCTTTTGTAAACTCCCCAAAACACTTATTAAGTATATATCTCTGTGTTTTGAGAAAGTCTGGGAAGTGGCTTGGTAATTACAGCCCAGAGTTAACACAATTTACCCCCGCTTCTTCAGTTCCAGTTTTGAGATTCCCACTGCTTTGCTGGGACTCCTGTGGACCATCCTGACCACATCTTTGCCTTCTTGATACTTATCTTTCAAACCTAGTAATTATCAACCAAACCTTCACTACCACCAGAGTGGTCAGAACCTCCTGACCTTAAGGACTTGCCAGGACTCAGCATTAAACAGCCTCTGGTTCTCCCTGCCGTACCACTGACAGTTGGGTTCCCCCCAGGAGGATTGTGCAAACCACATGCCAAGGAATGCTCTCTCCAGAGCTGTATGGGGCTTGCTCTTATTCACCATTTATTTTATGTAGCCTGTCCTCCATAGTTCCGTTTCCTTTCTTCCTTGTCAAACTCATAATTTGTTTACCCACTCTGCCCTTGCAAAGCACCTTTCTCTCTCTCTCTCTCTGGTTCTCTATTTACATTTTCAGTGATCAGATTCAGAATGTCATTCTCCCCCTTGCCTGTGCTGTATCTCAATTTCAAGCATTCTTCTCTGATTTTGCTGGGAGGCGGTTTGGTGCAATAGTGAAGGGCATGGACTTTGGGGACAGAATTCTCGGTTGGAATTCTGTGAAATCTGAGGCAAGCTTTATCTTTTTTGAGCCTCAGGGTCCTCATCTGTATATTGGCAATAATAAGGGTACCTACCTCAGGCTCATTGTGAGGATTTGGTAAGTTAGGTTAAGTGCTTAGAACAGCATCAGGCATATCGTAAGCCCTATAGTTATCTACCACTATTATTATAATTATGCACTTCCTAAGAGCAATTGACTTCTTAGCTATAAAACTCACTGAGTCAGACTTCCTGGGTTTGCATTCCAGTATCATCAACTCCTTGCTGTGTGACTTGGGCATTTTCATCTTTCTCCGAGTCTCTGTTTTCCTACTCTGAAAATACAGATACTGGTAGTACCTTCTTTGTAGGGATTTTTAAGGATTCAAATGAGACAATGAATATAAAGCACATAGCACGTGGTCTGACACATGGTAAAAAACAATCTAAATGGAAATTCGATAACTGAACAATAAATTACAAAAACTAAGAACTCACTAGATGGGTTTAACTGAAGTTTAGATACAGCAGAAGAGAGAATATTTGAGCTGGAATATAAATCATTAAAACACCTTCATATTGGAGCACAATAAAAGAGGATGGAATAGACCAAAGAAGAGCATTAAAGCAGATAAGACAGAGAAAAGGTCTAACACATGTGTCTTTGTACTCCCCAGTTTGAGGGGAAAGGAGAGAAAGCAGATATATTATTTGAATATTTATCAAATTTTGCACATCACTTTTCGAAACCATCACTTTTCAAAACCAATGACAGGTATCAAACCACTTCAAGAAGCTCCAGGAATTTCAAGAAAGTGAATAATAAGAAAGTCAAATACCTGGAATTCTATATTTGGAAAAAATATTCATCAAATTGAAGGGAATGTAAAGTTGTTTTCTGGTAAACAAAAACAGAGAATCTGTTACCAGCATACCCACATCAAAAATATACTCATCAGAATTCTTCAGGTACAAAGAAAATTATCCCACATGAAATTTGAGACAGAATGAAGATCAACTTATAGTAATAGACACAAGATGAGACAAATAGTCCAATGGAAAAAACCACAAAGTCCAGGAATAGAATAGAAATCAAAAACAGACCTACACATACTCAGTCATTTTATTTATGACAAAAATACCTGTTGCTGGTTGAATTGTGTCACCCCTCAAAATATATATTGAAATCCTAACTCCTGGTACCTCAGAGTGTGACCTATTTGGGACAGGGGAAGGTGCAGATGTAATTAGTTAAGAGAAGCTCTAACAGGAGTAAGGTAGACCCTTAACCCTGTATTACTGTTGACTGTATAAGAAGAGGGACATCTGAGCCCAGGCATAGGACACTGTGGGAGAAAACGTTGTGATGAAGGACATAGAGAGTGAAGGGCCACAGCTGTAAGCTAACAGTATATTGCCAGCAAATCACCAGAAACTAGAAAGAGTCAAGGAAGGATTCTACAGGTTTCAAAGCCAACACGCCCTGCTGACAATTTGATTTCGGACTTCTAGTCTCCAGAACTGTGAGAAAAAAAATCTCTGTTGTTATAAGCCACACAATTATGATATTCTGTTAGCTCCTTAGGAAACTCATACAACACCACTGTCGTGAAAGGGGAATAACAATCTTTCAAAAAATGGTGCTGGGTAAATTAAATATTCATTTTTTTAAAAAAATGTATGTTAGGGCGCCTGGGTGGCTCAGTGCATTAAAGCCTCTGCCTTCAGCTCAGGTCATGATCTCAGGGTCCCGCTGGGATTGAGGCCCGCTGAGCAGAGAGCCTGCTTCCTCCTCTCTCTCTGCCTGCCTCTCTGCCTACTTGTGATCTCTCTCTCTGTCAAATAAATAAATAAAAACTTTTTAAAAATGTATCTTAATATTATACTAAGAAGGTTAAACATTTTATTAAAAAGAATAAAAGTGGGGCACCTGGGTGGCTCAGTTGGTTAAGCGACTGCCTTCGGCTCAGGTCATGATCCTGGAGACCTGGGATCAAGTCCCACATCAGGCTCCCTGCTCAATGGGAAGCCTCCTTCTCCCTCTCTCACTCCCCCTGCTTGTATTCCCCCTCTGGCTGTGTTTCTCTCTGTCAAATAAATAAATCTTAAAAAAAATAAATAAAAGTATATCTTGATATTTTGTGGGTGGAAATATTCAAATATCAGTAAGCATGAAAAAGTACTTAATGTCATTAATTTTTTAGAAGCATGCAAACTAAACTGCCATGAGATTCTACTGTACATCTTCCAGATTGGCCATAATGCAAAATAAACCTGACAATACCATACATAGATGGGGATGAGGGAGATTTGGACCTTTCATACAAGTAGAATTGGAATTGGCACATATACCAAAGCAGAAAAAAACACATCCATTGACCCACAAATTCCATTCCCCACATAAAAGTAATATATAACTATGAAAGACATATATAAGAATGTGTGTAGCACAAATGTAGTGATCTGAAGGGACACCGGCACCCCAATGTTCATAGCAGCAATGTCCACCATAGCCAAACTGTGGAAAGAGCCGAGATGCCCTTCAATAGGTGAATGGATAATGAAGATGTGGTCCACATATACAATGGAATATTACTCAGCCATGAGAAAGGATGAATATTTACAATTTACATCAAGGTGGATGGAACTAGAGGATATTAAACTGAGTGAAAGACATCAGAGAAAGACAATTATATGGTTTCACTCATATGTGGAATATAAGAAACAGTGCAGAGGGCCATAGGGTAAGGGAGGGAAAATTGAGTGGGAAGAAATCAGAGAGGGAGAAATATCATGAGTGACTCTTAACTCTAGGAAACAAACTGAGGGTTGCTGGAGGGGAGGGGAGTGGGGAGATGGGCTAACTGGGCAATGGGCATGAAGGGGGCACATGATATGATGAGCAACTGACAACTTATTGAATGGGTGTTATATGCAACTGACAACTTATTGAACACTATATCTGAAACTAATGATGTACTATACGTTGGCTAATTGAATTTAAGTTTAAAAATCTAAAAACAGGGGCGCCTGGGTGGCTGAGTTGGTTAAGCGACTGCCTTCGGCTCAGGTCATGATCCTGGAGACCCAGGATCGAGTCCCACATCGGGCTTCCTGCTCGGCGGGAAGCCTGCTTCTCCCTCTCTCACTCCCCCTGCTTGTGTTCCCTCACTGGCTGTGTTTCTCTCTGTCAAATAAATAAAATCTTAAAAAAAAAAATCTAAAAACAAACGAATGTGTATAGCAGCATTTCTTCTAATAAATAGTGAAAAAACAAAAATAAAAAACAACTGCCCATCAACAGTAGAATTGATTTTTAAAAGTTGTGGTATATGGCAATTAAAATAAATGAAATGCTGCTACCTGAGGCAATAAGAAAGACTATTTTAAAAACTAATGTTTAGAGACCATAAGGCCAGTACAAAAAAGTGTATAATGCCTTAATTCAAATTTATAAGGCACCCAAACAGGCAAATTAAAGCAAGTTAACCTATAATTTTTATAGTTTAGAAATAATGATTTGAAGGGTTGAGAAAGACTTCTGGGATACCGGCAATGTTCTTTTTTTTTGTTTAGATGATAATTATATGTGCATGTTTCCTTTACAAAAATTCACTGACCCTTACAATTTGTGTGCTTTTCTCTATATGTACATTCAAAGACAGTGCATGTATGTTAGTTATAATGTTCTGGAACAAGTTATCTCAAAACAGCTTAGGACACAGTTATGACCCCACAGTTTCTCTAGGTCAAGAATGCAGACATGGCTTTAGTGGGTCCTCTGGCTTTTCCTAGGTCTCTCACGAGGCTAGTCTTTTCCAGGCTCAGTTAAGCAGGATTTGCATCCTAGCTCATTCCTGTGGTTGGTGGCAGGGTTCAGTTCTTTGCAGGTGGTTGGCAGGAGAACTCGGCTCCTCCTGAGCAACTTGCCAGAGGCCTCTCCTTCACTCTGTAGGCCTCTCCAAAGAGCGAACTGCAGCATGACAACAGAATGGGCCCACAAGAGAGCTTGCTAACAAGATGGAAGCCATAGTCCCTTGTAAGATTACTGTGGAAGTTACATCCCATCATTTTGCCATATTCTATTCATTAGAAGCAAGTCATTAGTTGCAGCTCACATATGAGGACATGAGGACTAGGAGGCAGGGCTCATTGGGAGCCATTTTAGAAGTCTGCCTATCACAACAAAGAAGGACAAAATATATACAAATATGTCTAAGTCACTACACTTCCCCATGCATTTCCTAGTACAAGCATAAGGTCAATAAAACAGAACTCTGTTAAATGGAAAAGTCTCCATTCCTGTTTCACTCTGGTTGTGTAGATGGAGAGATTGCGACTTTTAACTGACCACAGACCTTCTTCCCAAAATTAGTTAAATTGAATTACATAGAGGAAAAAATCCCCATGAAATGAAAGGGCAGAATACTTTGTTTTAATGGATTTTGAAGGGACTCTGCCCCAGTACCAAATGTTCTCAGTTATCCCACCACCCACTTGAAAAGCAACTGATGTTGGGGAAAGAACAGTGTTGCTGGCCTATTGCAGGAAGCCTTGCTTTCTTAGAATGCAAGCATTACTGTGAAACAGGAAGAAGAGACAGAAAATGGGGAAATGACCTTCAACAACTGCTTTTAGTGGAAATGGCATGATGGCCTCTTACCCACTACTTCGGGGGGGGGGGGGTTAAGTCTGTGATCCCCAGAGAAAGTATCTGAGGCCATAATGAAAAGCGTACATTTCAGGAAGCCTGGATGGTTGCAAGTTCTCTCTTCTTTATGCCCCAGTGAGAGAGAATGTTTCAATTGTGTGGGAGGTTTTGTTATGTAGCTTTGAAAAGAATACTAAATCCTTCCATGCAAAGGTTGAATATTGGGTTGTTTGCTGAGTAAAGAGAGTTGTTGTTTTTGAGTAAAGCTGAAATCCCACTCAAAGTTTCCCCCTGTTTCTAAGCTGTGTTTTCCTCAGGAGGCACATCAATGTACCCTTTCTTTTATTTAGTATTATTTTTCTTTTCCATGGATGACAGGACCATTCTATTCTTTGATGGGAACAGAAATATCAGACTGAAAGAGGAAAAAACATGAACATGCAGGTAACGTTTTCTTTTCTTGGCAGAGAAAGAAATGAGGCAGTGTCCTTCCTCTAGACCAGAGGCTGGCACACAGGTCCAGACGTTAGAGGCTGGAGTAGACGAAGGCCACTCCCCTCCAAATTCTCACCCTCTGAGTGCAGGGAAAAAATCCAGTGGAAAGTGCACTACCATATTAACACACAGAAATCCAGTTAACTGGACCTTTCAATTAACTGGAAATTTTTGCTGCTCAGCAGCATTAGGAAAATATTAAGAAAGCCAAAGAGAGCTGGAGTTCGTTTAATGGCACAACGCACGCCACCCTCCCAGCAAAGGACACTGTGGTTTTGTGCCTTCCAAAGTTAGCTGAGAATCAAGCTGTTTCACACTCCAGTCGTTACAGCCTCATTGAATCTACTAAATAAGAATCCCTAGAATTCTAGTAAGGTGTGAGCATCCTTACTGTGAAGGAAAAGAAAGCCATTCAGGTGGGAAGTTTGGACAGAAAGGTCTTTTGTAGCAGCACAAAACACATATCTGCCACGGTGGTTACATTTACCGTGTAAAGCAAAGAGAGACTTTCAGATTAGAGTGATAATCTAGGTGCAGAAACCTTCCATCGGAGACTGTGAGCTCTAGTAATTGAGGGAAAATAGAAAACTGCCATCTTGTAGATACTGGCCAGAATCCCTCGTTTTTTTGTCCCCAGAGAGCCAGAGGAAACAGGGCTCTCCTCACCTCCAACCTCCTGGTGATAATGGCCTTCACAAATAACTTTGTGCCACTGAATGGTATTTTGTTATGTTAAAAGCTCCCAGTTTTCTACTTTGTAAAGGGTATTTGTTAGTACTTAAACTGTCTGTTGAAGGAAAACTGTGAAATCCTCCCTAATTACACTTTCCACACAGTTGTCATCTGTCTCCCATTTTCCCTTTGTTTTCTTCCTGTGCCAGGCAGTTGGAAACAGGGCAATCTTAACTTTCCCAGAAACACTCTCCGGCCTTCAGACCTCCATCTCCAGTCCTCAGAGAAGATTGTCTGTATCCAGGCTTCTGTCTGTAGGGCTGGGCTGGAGGAGACTCACTCTTCTCTTCTCTTTCTCCGAGGCTAAAGAGCCCCATATACTCTAGGAAGTCTGTCCAGGAAGTCCTTCACACTCATCAGAAAGATCTTCCCTCAATTAACCTAGATCCCAACTACATTAAAGAAAGCCCATCTCTCCTGCCAAATAGCGCCTTTCTCAGGAAATGCGTGCAAATGATTTAAACTCAGGACAGCAGTTCTGCACCTGTTGATGAACTTCCTCTGAGTCCTCATCCATTTTCATTCACTGCCATATTTCTTCCCACCAGAAGAATGTATCTTTCGATCAGTCTGAACAGAGTCGTGTTCGGAATCACTGTTAATCCAACCGCTGAGCCATTTCACACCATCTGGCACTAATGCACAAGGTGCCTCCCCACCAAACACGTATTAAAAATGCCAGATCAGTTTCTCTTGAACTCAGCAGCTGCACCAACCTCAAAGTGACTGGCTACTTCAGTACAGCTGCTCAACCAAGAAAAACAGGCATATGGTGGAGGTAACAGGCTCCATTCTTTGCCAAACATTTTAATTAGGGTCCATGTGCCTGATGGGATGGGAAAAGGCCAAGAACTTGGGAGTTTCTCAGATGCACCTGGAATTCCATCAGCCACCTTCTGGCTGTGTGACCAAGTGAGGTAACTTTATCTTGCTAACCCTCATTTTCCTCATTTCTAAAATGAGAACACCACATCGAACTGACTCTCAGCACTGTTGTGAGGATATGGTTAGAAGATTAATGTGGAAGAGCCATATAATCCGCCAAGGGTTATTGAAGTATACGGACTTGTAACTGGCCACCAATTTGGTCTCCAAATCATTCTATTCTACATCTAGTGCAGGTGAACACACTGCTTCACATGATATTCATATTGTTCAAGATTTTCTTAGATTTGTCATACATGAAGCATGCATGAAGTAATAGGGTGGGGTCTTGGAGATATGGCAGTAAAAAATAATCTACCACTTTGCTGGATGTTTATTTTTATAGTATGTTCTCATTATGAATCTGACCTTTATTAATTACATTCTTTCAACAAATATTTATGGAATACTTACTATATGCCAGGTACTATCCTAGTTCATAAAAAGGGTCAACAATTAAACATATATATTAAATATATTAAATATATTAATTTTTAAAATGTATTATATATATATTATGTAATACATGGCGATAAATGCAAATAAGGAAGGTAGATGGTATCCAGTGTTTTCTGCACAGCACAATGGAAGGCCATTCTGATAATACTCTATCTGAGCAGATTCTTGAAGAAAAGTGTGTGAGAGAGCTAAGGGTTATCAGGTGGAAAAGCTTTTAACCAGGGGGAATGATAGTGGCAAATGTCTGAGGCAAGGATGTGCTTGGGATGTTTGAGGACTAGTGAGCATGCCAGGGGTAGGAGCACAATGAGTAAGGGGGAGAGGAGTAAAAGGAGAGGTCAGAGAAGTAGCTGGGGCCAAGTCATGTAGGGTCAAATAGAACTTTATAAGGACTTTGGTTTTTTTTCTCTAATGAATTGGGAAGTCACTGAAATATATGAGCAAGAAGAGTAACCTGATATGACTCAACTTGGAAAAACATTCTGATTGCTGTGTAGAGAATGTTTGGAAGCTCAAAGTTTAGCTAGGAGCCATTGCAGTAATCTTGGCAAGAGACGATAGTGTTTACAATGGGGTGGCAGTGGAGGAGGTGATGAGAAGATGTCAGGCTCTGGATGTCTTCCAAAGGATTGACAGGATTTGTGGACAGTCAATGTGCAGTGTGAGAGAAGGAGAGGAGTCAAAGATAGCACCATGATTTTAGACCAAGAATTAGAACTTTGAACCTACAATTTATGAAGATAGGAAGACCGTGAGTTGGTCTATAAGGTGGAAGGAGAATCAAGAGTTCCATTTTGAAGGTGTTGAGTCTGAGATGCCTATTTATATCTGTATCATGTAGAGTAGGTATTTGGATATATATGTTTGGAGTTCAGAAGAGAAATTTGTGTTGGATATAGGGCATGTGGGGTCTCTAGCGTTTGGACACCTTTAAAGCCATAGAAGTTAAATGAGGTCACCCAGGAAGCGAATATTAGCAGAGAAAAAAAGACACCAAGAATTTTTTTCCATTTCTATTTCCACTTAGTCTTTAATGAGAATTCATAGAACTTTTTTTTTTAAAGGTTTTATTTATTTATTTATTTGACAGGAGAGAGATCACAAGTAGGCAGAGAGGCAGGCAGAAAGAGAGGAGGAAGCAGCCTCCCTGCTGAGCAGAGAGCCCAATGCGGGCCTTGATCCCAGGACCCTGAGATCATGACCTAAGCCGAAGGCAGAGGCTTTAACCCACTGAGCCACCCAGGTGCCCGAGAATTCATAGAACTTTAATAATGTACTCAGAGACTTCTCTCACCATCCAGTATAAGACTTTTACCATATTGATACAACCCAATTTTCCAACCTTATGTCTCTTTCTTCCTTCCTTGCTAATGTATGCTTCAAATGATGATCACTATTTTCTCAGTCTTACCATATGCTTCCCTATCTTTGAAATTTGATTGTCTTATCCTTTCCATTGTAACACTTTGGTTTATTGAGATACCACCAGTCTCCTGAGCTCCAGTTCAACTTCTATGTCCATGATAGATGGAGTGATTCCTATTATCTCACAACCAAATCTGATCCTTACTCTGTCTTAGCAACCCTTGTATGCATTTAGACCCGTGGCAGATAGGGAAGGTTCTAGATCACATGGCACTCATCCCAGCCCACTTCTGGACTGTTTTTTGTACTAAAGAGGCTGGAGAACTAAAAAAGACCTACTAACTCAAACTCCCCAATCAAAGTTTCTACCTATGCTTTAGATTCTCCTAAGTAGACCTCTGAGCTCACATGAGTCTTAGAAAGAACTGGCCATTGTGAGGTAACTGCTACCTGCAGGGAGGAATGTTATTCTTCTCAGGTAGCCAGGGAGAGAACCTAGGGTCCTAGGTGCTGAGCCTGTGGAAGGCCAGGGCTACCACAGTGTGATTTTCACTGAACAGTTTTGTGGTATGCTGGACCATTCTTCTGACTGTGTAGCATCCAACTTTGTTTCCTTGGCCTTTCTAGAAATTCTATAAGCTCCCTAATACTTCTCAATAAACAGTTCCTGCTCAAATTAGGTCAATGGATTCTGGTTTCTGCAAATTAAACATCCTGACCAAGAAATACCTTTCTTATTATGACATACCATCTTGCTTTGCTGAATTACGTGATTTATTGTACTTTCACTATTTTCTCTATTAGATTGCTTAGCTCCACTAGACAGGAAATAACTATGTTAAATTCTCCCTTGTATGTGGTACAGTGCCTGACTGTGCATGGAGGGGCCCTGGGGTGCCACAGTAAACTCACAGAAATACAGCAAGGTATTCTAATACAGCGATTAGACATTCTAATACAGCGATTCAACACGGAGCAAACTATGACTATGAGGTTGTTTGGAAATTTCTACTTAGAAAATGGAACTGTTTTTTCATATCATAAGAAAAAATGTCAGAGACACCAAGGGCATTAGGAACCAAGAAATTCTGATAACTTCTGTACTGAGTGCTGAAGAGAAATAAATGTGTATCACATCTGTGCTTAAATGAGACTCATGGAGTATAGTCCTTCTCAGTTCAGGAATGGAGGGCAATCTGGCCAATATGGGAACCAGTCAAGGCAGAGAGGATTGAAAAATAGGACTTAATTTTGACTTAAATTGGGAGGCATCTCAAATATGGCTTTTTAATTTGGGTCGGAAGTCATGGGAATTCTTCCCATGCCTAGAGCAGGCAGAGGACCCACTGCTAATCTTTGCAGTCATGGAGCTACTGTAGCAGGTCTCTGAAATCCTCGGGTCAGCTGCCTCCTTATCTTTAATGCCACTGCATGGTAGCATTCTATTGGCTGAAAGGAAGTAAATAGCCCAAAAAGGAGGTCAAACACAGGCAGACAGCCTAGCTGAGGTTATAATAGAGACAAAAGGCTGTATTCTGACTGTTGGCATTCCAGCTCATATCTTCTGCCAAATGATATTTTTACAGCTGAAAGGAGTATGCTAGTTTCGTGTTCCTTCAGCACAGGAGTCAGAGCCATTCTCAAGAGAAGGGTCTGAAATGAAATGCATATGTTTCAGAATATCCAAAGGACATTCCCATCCTCAGATCCTTAAGCCCCTAAATACCATTACTTTGGCTAAACTGGCAGGCTCCTCCTTCCTGGCCAGAACTCTGATTAGAATCTAAACTTCAGATGATTGTACTCCAGAATCAGGCTTGAACCATGTTGGGATTTTGTAATGTGTGAATTCATCCATTGTGGTTAATAAGGTTTAGGATTCATCTGAAGGAGCTAGGATTAGTATGGAGACAATTTATCAGATAGCTGTCAACTAAACCAAAGTTTCCTGAGAGCTTAGAAATTGTGGTCCAACCTGGGACCTCATCCATCCAGAGCAGCAGTCAGGCAGCTAACGGGCAACCCACCAAGTCAACTTGGATTTGCCTAATGGAAATGTGAGCCAGCTCCTCGCGACAGCAGTAGCTAGGCCTGTGGGCCAGCCTTTAATAGAGTGAGAATGTAAGGAATTGACAAGCAACTTCCATTTAATGGAAAGAAAGAAATTTACTAGCAAGTTGTTCTAGTAATCAGGGGTCCCCAAAGATAAGGGTGTGGAAGCCCTTAAAGTGATCATTACAAAGCTCTCAATCTCTTTGTGTTTTTAAGTACTTAATCTAACATCCATTTGAAACCCAGAGTACTGCTTGGGACTAAAGCTGCCTAGAAGCAGGGGATGCGGAGTCCTAGAACCCGATGTTTTAGTTAGTTGGAGAGAAATGTATGTAATCTTAGAGTCACTCTCGTGTCTCCAACTTTTACAGAGTAGTGTAGAGTGGATGAAGACTGACATGCTATAGAAGGTAAAGCAAATGCTAGTTTTTTTTTCCCTCCCTTGAGAACCGAAATTAAGGGTTGCTCTTTGAAAAATAAAATATTCTACTTATAAGTATGCTTATCTATAGGAGAATAAGAGCACTGGTGATTCCTGATGATCTTTTTATCATCCCTTTATCAGCTAAGAATGTGACAAGGACAGAATCCCAAAGAAAAGCAGGATGAAAACATTCAAATATTTACTTGGCAATCTTTTTGTCAAAACTGATAAAATATTTGTGTTGGTGATGCTTGATCCTTCACAAGTGAGAGAGTTTTTCCCTTCACCTTGAAACACTGAAAGCAGCCTGAACTGATTTTAATAAATAAAAAAATTAAACTTGCCCCCAAGACCCTTGAAAAGTCAGTGATGTCACTAACTTTGCTCGCGTTTCAATTTGGTGTCTTTCTGTCAAGACTGCATTTTTTTTCTCCTGGGAGACACTCATTCGTTCAAGTTGGCTGTTTGAATGTGCAGAGAATTCTAGAGAAAGAGTCATCAGACAGGTGGCCCATCTGTCATTGTCATTAATCAGGGTATGCCCGTGAGCAGCTCAGTTCAACTCTGTGGCACAGCTCACTCATCAGATAGACAGGGCAAAATGAAAATGTCTCCTAAGATCCTTTCCGACCTGAACAACACCTGATTTCAAGACTTTAAGAATTCACTTTGTTGGTCTTGGTGCCACTGGACCAGACTCTTTCCCTCTATCTTCCCATCTGTTATCACTTTTCCTCCTCTCAACTCACGCGCCCACATGCCAGCTTCTGTATATTCTTGTTTAAAAGCTACATCAAACTCTCTGATATGGTGCTCGTAAAGAATTTATCTCATTGCCAGTTGAGCCTAAGAGATGTCTTCAGAGTTTTCTATAAGTGCCCCAAACACCTGTTCAGTTTTGCAAACAGAATCAAAGATGTCAACCGAGTGAACAAATCAGTTAAATCATTAAAGGAACTGACTATTTGATCAACTTGATTAATCAGTTTGGTAGTGATGATCCCCCCAGCCTCTGTGTGTAGACATCATGCACCAGAATAGAAAAGCTAAGAGAGGAAGCCATGGAGGGGAAGCCCCAGACGTGCAGAGGCTCAGTTGCCGTGTGGCCTTGTGGAAGTTATGCAACCTCACCTACCTCCAATTTCTCCATTCAGTAAAATGCATATGATATTACATAACATAGAGGGTGGTTTAAATGAAATGGTGGTTATCAGATCCCCAGCACAATACCATCTCATTTCCTTTCTCTCTCTGACCTTCTATCAGTCTAAGAAGTCCTTGTGCAGCAGGCCTGTCAGGTGGACATAGGACTGAGAACATTTCTTCAGAGTAGGGGAGCCCATTACCAGAGATCCACCCAGGCAGCCAGATGAGGCTTAAGACAGAAAAAAAGGCAAAGGCCTTCGTTTGGGTTCAAAATAGCAATTGCCGAAATTTGAGGATAAACACATTTCCATAATCATAAAAACCAACAACAAAAACAGCCTTCAGCTGACTTTGTCTTATTTCAGCAATGGAATTTTAGAATTGACTGTATTTGTACCTAAGCAATGTTCTCTTTATCATCTAATGGAATCTGTCAACCTATAAGCTTCCAGAAACAGAGAACTCACTACTTTTCTTTTTTTTTCTTTTTTTTTTTTTTTTTGTTTTT
>PITA01000282.1:13133-85402 GCA_004023965.1 Spilogale gracilis | reverse complement strand
TGAGCCACCCAGGCGTCCCGACTACTTTTCAATAAAGCTGCTCCACATTTAAACAACCTCATTGATTAGTAACTCAAATCTTCTTGCTCATTTCTAATTCCCGCTTGATGTCTTAACTCTTCTCTTTGGAGCACCTTAGAATATTTATCCCTTAACCACATGTAGCCTATCACATGATGGGCTATTACTTCCTATGAAAAGGAATCTCATAGCTTCCAAAATCCACTCTTTCTCCCCCCAAATTACCCTAACTTTTCCCTGCAGGACATTGAAATATATTCCTCTTTTCTGGGAGAGTGGAGGGCCAATGAGTAAATCCGATGTATTTTTGTAAAGGAAAAAGTGGATATTTGCTAAAACAAAGTGGTAAGATCCTGGAAAAAAAAACGTATGTTATGGTATTGCTCATTTACCCTTAGAAACAATCAGTTTTAAATAAAAATAAATAAAATACTTCAATCCTCTTTGAACTTATTCATCCAAATCTGACAATGGATTCTCAGACATCTTTAATTTCATGGCACATGTGCCCATGGACCCACACACGCATGTACACATCAGATATTGAAAACTGATTTGAGGTCTTTTGCAGGGGACAAAAACCTTGAGTTGTTTCAGACCAAAATAGTAACATACGACCAATGTCCACCAAAATAATTTCTCCTGCAGCAGGTTTTCAGTGGCACTTGCAGATCAGTTATGAAGAAGAAAAAACAGCATCTCTTAGCAAAGCACTATCCATTTAGAGTGCCCAAGAATAGATTCAAGGAATTCCCCGAGTCTATGTAAGTGCAGCACGGTTGCTGAAAGCCTCTCGGAAAGCACGTGGCCTAAAGCCTAAAGTCTGAATGTCTTGCCTTCACAGATAATAAATAGCAGTGGCCTGATCAGTGGGGAGGGATGGAATGGCGGTGTGAATACCCCCTGAACAGGAAAGCTGGAGTGTGTGTGGGCACAGGCAGTCTCCCTGTCAAGTCAGGTTGGCTCCATGGCTCTAGATGTTGCTTGCTGCCTGGCGATCTGTTCAGAGACAAAAGCAGCAAACTTGCTTAGGCTTCCGAGTCCCCAGACAGCCTTGGCTGATGACTCGAGGAGCAGCAAGGCCATTGGTCAGAGCAGGGGGCCCCATGCCTCTCCATGTCAGCTCCACTCCGGCTCTAGGAGTCTACTCACCCCGGCTCTTCCCCACCTGTCCTCTGCCCCTTGGCAGAAACATTGCCCCTTGGGGGTTTTATTCTGGGCTCATACCATTCTGTGACTGCATTCACAAATGCTCACATTTTTTGCTTTTTTAAAAATCCAGATTTAAAAATAAAGTAGACTGTTCACTTCAAGGAGATCTAAAAAAATTCCAGGGTAATCTGCATGTTGGAATACTTTGTTCTTGATGCTGACGCTGTAGCCTTGAAGTCTCCTCATGTTGCCTCTGACCCGTCAGGGGATCTGACGAGAGAGCTTTTTTTTTTTTTTAAACATATAATATATTATTTGTTTCAAGGGTACAGTTCTGTGAATCATCAGTCTTACATAATTCACAGCACTCACCATAGCACATACCCTCCCCAATGTCTATAACCCAGCCACCCCACCCATCCTACTCCCCTCCCCTCCAGCAACCCTCAGTTTGTTTTCTGAGATTAAGAGTCTCTTATGGTTTGTCTCCCTCTCTGGTTTCATCTTGCTTCATTGTTCTCTTCCAAACCCCCGTAATCCTGTGCCTTGTTTCTCAAATTCCACATATCAGTAACTAATGATAATTGTCTTTCTGTGACTGACTTGCTTAGCATAATACCCTCTAGTTCCACCCACGTCATTGCAAATGGTAAGATTTCATTTTTGATTGCTGCATAATATTCCATTGTGTGTGTGTGTGTGTGTGTGTGTGTGTGTGTGTGTATCACATCTGCTTTATCCATTCATCTGTTGATAGACATGTAGGCTCTTTCCATAGTTTGGCTCTTGTGGACATTGCTGCTATAAACATTGAGGTGCACGTGCCCCTTTGGATCACTACATTTGCATCTTTGGGGTAAATACCCAGTAGTGCAATTGCTGGGTCATCAGGTAGCTCTATTTTCAACTTTTTGAGGAACATCCCCACTGTTTTTAGAGGGCTTTTTAGAACAAAACCAAGTATACACCACCTAGATTGCAACCTGTAAACAAGAAATACAACTTTTCCCTTTTCCCCTTTTTCTTCCACCCATAGACCATAATAACTCCCAGCATCTCCTGCTAATAAGCGCAATGTCCTGAATCTCAGCCAAAAGAAAAGTCATACTTTTTATCTTCTGAAAACAATGTTTTAAAATACCCAACATCAGTTCAACGAATACTTACTGAGCACCTCATACATTCTGTGCATTGTTTGTTCTAAGCAGTGGGAATATAGCAGCAAACAGAACAAAAGAAAAATAAATGCTGGACAATAAATAGAGGAACGGGAAGGAGGGAATGAAGTGTAGGATGGAGAGTAAAATCTGAATAGGGAAAGCCTTCCCGAGAAGATGTCTTAGAAGAAATATCTGAAGGAAGTGAGGGATCTATCCAAGCAGGAAGGGACATTTGATGCCCCAAAACAGCAAGCTCAAGGAGTTTGAGGTGACTGTGTGCCCAGAGTTTCAAGGAGCAGCAGGCTGGTGAGGCTGGAACAGATTGAGCAAAGGAGATGGGGAAGAGCTGTGCTCTGAAGGGGCCAGGTGATGTGGGGCTTGTGGCCCACAGGAAGGATTATGACTCTTACTTTGAATGAGAGGTCAAACCATTGGAGAGTTTTTTAAGCAGGGGAGCCACAAGAGCTGACTTATGTCTTAACTAGTTGCTGTGGTTACTGTGTCAAAAATATACTGAAGTTGGGCAGTGATGGAAGCTCCGCGTAGGAGGCAATGAGACCAATCCCGGTGAAATATGGCAGTGGCTGGAGTCAAAGGGACAGCTGTAGGGGTGGTGGGAAGGGGCTGAATCCCAAGAAGCAGATGCAAGGATTTTTGCCTGTGTATTTGGCAGAATGGAATTCCTATTAGTGGAGACAAGGAAAGCAGCAGGAGCTTTAGAACTGAAAGATCCCAGGAGTTCAGTTTGAGACATATTAAGACTAAATATCCATGAAATCTATCAACTTCTTCCTTGCTCTTTGACATACAAGAGGAACTCCCTTGCTTTTATACACACATACACGTGCACACATGTAGTTTTCTACCACCCATGCTCAAGAAGGGAGTCCTTTGATTCCTGAAGAAATCACTCCCCTGCTGAGTGAATCCGTTCCAGGAAGTCTAGCTAAAATGATTCCATTTCCTTGAGCATGGAGATTTCTAAGTCCTCAAGGCCAAGTGAGGAGTGAGCTGGAATGTCTTCAACACTCAACAGCAACATTTCCTAGTTACTTGTTTCTTTCTTTTTAAAAAATTTTTAATTTTTTATTACCAGTGGTCAAACAACTAGGGTGTCAACCCACAGAAGGCACAATGAGCCCTGGAGAAAACGGCAACTTTCTGGCCATCAACTCCAGACTGTTGTGATTCCCTGAAACCTGCATCAGTATCACAAATGAAAGGGATAGTGACAGTCCACAGAACATGTCATGATAACAATTACTGGCAGGGAACCATTGGCTATTCTTGTAAGAGAATATCATTTGTAATCCAATTCTTTCTTTACTCACCTAATGAATCATTCAACACACACTTCTAGAGAACTCATTACATGGCTAGCACTGGGAAATAAAAATGAACACCATGGCCAGATATTTCTTTCAAGGAACATAGGCCGGCTGGGGAGATGAGGTGCAACCTAACGATGCTATGTGTGGTCAGGGAATGATGTGAAATGGTAATGGTGATGGGGAGGCAAGAATGATGGTTCTGCCTGGGCTGAGAGAGGAAATTAAAGGACAGCAGGCATTCCTGAGGCAGATGGAGTGGAGAGGAACTGAGGGGATCATATATATATATATTTTAGATGGAACAGTTTGAGCACTTGTGGGCATGTTCACAAGCCTACAAATGAGTCCACAGGAATGTGGTTTGGGGGTCATAGGGAAAAATGGTGAAAGATGGGGCCAGCTCTCAAAGAAGGGCCAGGTCTCAAACGTCTGCAGGTAGTTTGGATTTATCCTGCAAGCAAAGGGGGACCACTAGGTAGGGAAATGGTGTTAATAGATTTGCCTTTTAGGAAACTTGCTCTGGCAGAAGGACAAGGAAACGCACAGGATATCTGAACATGTACAGGAAGGATTCCACAGATCCTATAGTAAAGATAGTTTTAAAGGTTTTCAACCAAATGTACTGTAGGTTAATTACGATAGTTCTTCTAAGCAAATTGACTGATGTAGACACTTGTAGAGTTACCTTTGCCTGAGAGTACTTGAGTGTTGTCTGTTTTCACTGGAGCCAAACTTGAAGAAAAACATTTGCATGTTTCTCTATACCCTAAGTAAAATGAATATGAAAGACAAGAAAATATTTTGAGAGCCTGGTCTATCAGAATGATTCTTTGGCTCTACAAGTTATTCAGTATAACTCATCTGCTCTATTGCCTAAATTCATTTCAAGGAATTTGAATTTCAAAAATAAAGGGAAATTCAGTTAATGTTAAATGTATTGTTGAGGTGTAGAAAAGTCATTAAAACGCCTTGTGTTAGAATAACTGGCTTGGAAAATACCAGGAGAATGTGTAGTACAATATGCAAAGAAATGGGAATTTTTTTTGCTCATCCTAAAAGTCACTGGAAGAGTTTAAATATGTCATAAGCATGGCTTAAAATCATAATCAACTCTTAGTGATTACTCTAGAGTAGATTTAAATAAATAAATAAATGAATAATAAATAAACAAGCAAAGCTGTTTAGATGCATGAGACCCTCTGGAGTCCCAGATGATTTCCTCACAAATGAAGAACCCTACCTTCAAAGACACCTTGGTGGCTGGGCTCTGACCTCAGAGGGACTCATCGCCCAGCAGTGGTGAGATTAGATAATTGTGAGAAAGCTGCTGTTCCAGAGAAATGAGAAATGAATCCAGTCATCAAGCATTATTTCTCTTTTATTGACTACCATTGAGTCCAACGCGTTCTCTCAACTACTGGATCCTAAACCCTTTGAAGCAAGATCCCAACCCCTTCTTGTCAAGGCGGACATGCTTATAAAGCCCTCAGGCATCTTATAGACCTTTCTCATAGCTCCTAAATAAAAAAAAAAAGCAGAAAACACTTCTCACAAAAGACCCTGCCACCTTGCACCAGTGTTTCTTCTCTGATGAACTCCTCAAGTGTGGGTCTACACTGTTGGCCTGAGTATAAATTCCGAGCCCCATCTCTTATCTCTATGCAGTGAGGTACCCCCATAGTGCCATCATTCCTGCTTTTGTCAGAATTCTGATAGAATTTGTGAGCTAACCTGGAATGGAAGAGAAAAGAGGAAATTCCAAGAGGAGGGTCTTGATACTGAGCGCTGCCGCCGGAGGCCAAGGGGAGACTGCCCAAACTATGACTTCCAGTCTCTACAATTTTCTGATCCTACAAGACAGAAGATTATAGGATATGCAGGGCTGAGGAGGCAAAGAAAAATTTCTCTGTCCTAATTCCACCTAACTTACATTAATTTAAATTAATTAGAGAGAATATATGGATTACTCAGACAAAGAACACGAAAAAAAAGTTTGCTGAGTAAATATAATCAAATGTAATAAAAATGACAGGAACAAAGAAATAGCAATTAAAATATTAACATTAGCTGAAATATTTTGCATACTTATCATTTGCTCAACACATACATGTTTAGTGTTCTGTTGGCAGTTCTCCCTGAATCCTTTGTACTGATTTGGGAGGAGACATGTCCAGTCTGAGAGTTGAAGGACTTGTCCAGAACATAAGGTTTTTACATGGGAAATTTGGGGTTCAAAAATACCTATTCCTGTGCTCAGTATAATATATGGCCTCCTGACCATTACACCAGTATTGTAGGTCTCCTAGAACAAATATTATTAATACTTTGTACATGATTCATGTTATTACACATTCTTAAAAGTGATACCACTGTTTTCATTTTAAAATGAATGCAATCTGGACTTTTTACCACTCCACACTATTCTATTTAATTTAGAATTTGTATGACTCTGCCATAAAATTCACATATGCTATCCAAAACCCAGAAAGAAAAATAAACGAATTCCATAAAAGCAGTCCAAAAATTAGTATTATCTTGTTTTTCTTTAAATTATATTCCATTGGTTCTAACAGCCAAATAGGATTCAATTGCCCAAATACACACAGTGCAGCTCAAAACATTTTAGCAGGCAAAGTAGATAGGTTTCCGCAGAAGTTTAGAATCTAAAATTTAATATGAGCACTTAACAACAAAAAGAATATAACCACACACCCAACCGTACAAGGAGAAAGTACAAGGGATAATAAATATGCAATATGCAAGCAAACACACAAAGGATCACTAAGTTTAACATCTGTTTGAGGGTTTCCTTGTTGTGAGCACTGTACACACACACATACACACACGGACACACACACACACACACACACACACACACACACACACACACACACAGCAATTAACACCCAAATCAGGGAGAACCTAAAAAGAAATGAAAGCAAAAAAAGGACTCTTCCCAGTGGAGAGACTACTGGACAAAACCTGGGAGTGGCTTTGGTAATAGTGGGGTCTGCTCAATAGAGCAAGATGAAGCAAATGCTGAGGAAATGGGTTTGGGCAAAATGAAGGAAACATGAAGCAAGGGAAGTGAAGCATTATAGACCCAGGGATCAGATAAAGAGCCCATTACAGTGCCTGAGCAGCCTGGCCTATAGAGAGGGAGCACAACTGAAATCTGCAGCAATTTCAGAGGGTCAGATAACCTGCAGTGAGTGGTGAAGGCATCAGCCCCACTCTATCACCCGGATGGTCAGGGTCTGAAGTGGAGGAGAGCAGGCCAGACGGAAGGACGCGGCCATGGTCGAGTCCGGAAGCTGGTTGCCCAGAAACAAAATCCCTTTCTCTACACAGTGCCACTTCTTTGGATGAAAAGGACAGAGTTCAAACAACAGTGAGAACTTTTTCAGGTTTTCAGGCAGTAACTCTTGGCAAAGAGAAAGGCAAAAGTTCAGAGATAAAAGGTGGTGTGGTCAGGAAGGGAGGAAGACAAGCTTATGTGCTACGTTTTAGTGGTAGAAACTCACATCAAATACACTCACTAGTATTTTATTCTCTTCACCATGTTCCTCGGTGACATTTGACATCTATTCTGATGAATGGATAATACTCAAACTTCAGCTCCAAGATACTGTTATTAATAAACTCTGTTTCTTTATTCTGTGTGATAAAAACTTACGAACTCGGTCTGCACCACAATTGCCTTTGTCTCCATGTGACTTGGTAGAGAGCTCTATTGCCCTTTGCAGCAGTTCAGAAGTAAGGATGGGAAGCCAGATACAGCGCAGGGCGAATTCCAGCTCTGCCACTTTTGCTGTGGGACGTTGGGAAGGCACTTCACGCATCTAAGTCTCAATGTCCTCAACTGTTAAAGGGGCAATCATAATCTCTACCTACATGACTTGCCTGCCGTGCAGATTCAATGAAACAATGCACGAACAGCACTTAATAGAGTGCTGGTAAACAGCAAATGCTCAAAGGATATTAAAGATTAGAGTTATTTTCTCTGTATGCTTTCTCTCAGATAAATTTTAAGCTTCTTAAAAGTGAGTTCAAAGTTTAGGTTACCTCTGACACCCCAACAAAATATTAAATCCCCACCTTCCACAAACAGTGGGGGGTTGAGAAGTAAAAACAATTGCAGCTGTGACCAGGATTATATGCCCCACCAGTATCTGAGCAGAAAGTGGATCCTTCCGTCCATCATTCATATAGCGGCAAACACCCATGTACATTTTTGACTGGATGGATGTTATCTGCTAGAGGAAGAGATTTAGAAACTATGGGTTAATAAGTTTACATGAAGTGGGTCCCTTGTAAATTTGCAGAGGAGTGGTGATGTTTTGTATCTAATTATTCATCCCTAATGATTTTTCCTTCTTCTTATACTTCGTTGTAGCAGTTGTCTATTTTGGATAGCTTTTCATCTGATTGCATGACCTGCTAATAAATCTAAGCATTCTCATCCCAATAAACTCAATTTTTAATGACAGTAGCCTATTTTGAATACACATCATTGGACTCCCACTCTTGGCGCATAATGAATCCCTCTCTGTGGCCCGCCTAGGACTCTATCAAATCTTTGTGAGCTTCACCACAATGGTTTGGTTCAGCACCCCACCACCATCGAATACATTAAAACCAAAACAAAACACTGTCATACATGGAGAGTTCATAAAATCCAGCCTGTGAAAGACAGTCAGCAATCTGTCCAAGTCACGTCCTGGACTTTTTGTTTTACAGACTTTCCCAGAATATTGGCTCCATGTTAATAGAGAAGTAGTACATCAAACTTAAAAAGGAGGGGCTTGGTGAGTCTATGGGAGCCCAGAACCTAGAGGACGACCCACATCTCTGAGAAACACCAAGTTTTTTAAATTGGCTCTTGTGTGCTGGGATCCTAGAGATGATAAAATCAAGGGGCTCTAAAGGATGCAGGTTTAGCCCTTTGGAGTTATTACTAAATAGGCTTATAAAGATACTTTTTGGTTTTTTGCATGAATGACAAATGCGAAGGCACCAAAAGCTGTCATTTGCCAACACATTATTTTCCCCTCCAGCCATGCATTATTTTTTCTAAGTGAGAATGAAAGACTTGAAATTTTATGTAAGAATAGTTATTCTCATTTGTCTTGTGTTTGTTTTTTTTTTATTTTTCCAGAATTATCATTTCAGGGGCACCTGGGTGACACAGTCAGTTCAGCTTCCGACTCTTGGCTCCAGGGGTGATCTCAGGGTTGTGAGATGGAACCCTACATCGGGCTCTGGCCTCAACACAGAGTTTGCTTCAGATTCTCTCTCCCTCTGCCCTTCCCCCTTGTGCAATCTCTCTCTTTCTCTCTGAATTAATAAAGAAATCTTTAAACAAAGAATTATCCTTTCATATTCTTACAAAGGGCTATTAAGTATATTTTTGAAGCAAATGACACAGGTTTGGAACTAAAAAATTCTTAATAAAGGAAACTGTTGCTCAGAGAATTTAAAATAATTTGCTCAAAGTCCCAAAGCCAGTGAGAGTCAGATGTGGGAACAGGATCCTATACTCCTCTTCTAAATGCAGTGTTTATACCTTACCAAGCAGCCGAGCTTCAAATAGCAGAGCATTGCCCACATGCCCTGGACTCTCAGCTATCCCAAACCTATAGGGCTCCCTTTGCCCTTCTTTCAAGCATCTCCCACCTTTATTCTGAACACCTCATGTTCTAGGCAATCAGATGGAATTCAAGCAGTTTCAGCACATTCCACCAGAACGGCTAAAAGCGTGACTTCTTACACAACTGCTGTATTAAAAACACAGATATCCTAAAGGCAAGGGAATATTAATAATGTGTCATGAATCCTCCTGACCTACATGAGTAGCTCTGTCCAACACAGACAGAAGTAAGAGGTGAGCAACATGTGTAGGGAAAACTGTGCCCTCTACATCTGTAATGTAGAGATGCTATGTGGGAGCTGAAGAGAAATCCTAATTTGGGGTCATAAAGAGAGTGCTGCAACATATGTCCTGATCCTCATCTAAAGGATGAGTAAGAGTTGCCAGGACAGGGGATAGGGGGGAAGTATTCCATCACAATAGCCAGCATTGACTTTCACTCTACCACTAAGTAGCTACAAGCTCCTGGCCAAGTTCTCAGTCCTCTGAGTTCTTATCTGGAAATGGACTTACCAGGAGTAAGTACCCAAAAAGTTTGGTGAGGTTTAAATGAACACACAGGCATAATTTCTTATGAGAGCATACGTAGATATCCCATACATTTTAGCTATGATGTTGTTGATGATAATGGAACAATGTACTCAGAGACCCGGGGGTAAAAATTGCATACTATGTACCTGAATATTCCAGGAAAAAAAGATAGTTCAGATTGGTGGATGGATGAATGTAATTTAACTGAAGTGGATCCCCTTCTCCTAACTGTGGTGTCAGCAAGAAATTACACATCATTCCAATTAACTAAAATAGCAGAATACTCATTAAAGCTTGTTTTCTCTTCAAAGGCTTGATGGTGGCTTTATGGCAGTCTCCATTAGAAGGCATGTGTGAATTAGGCACACAGCCTTCATGGAGAAAAAAGATTTAAGTGCTAAGAGAGTGGTGAAATGGAGCCCCAGGAACAGTGGGATAGACAGCCAGGGCTAGGTATAGAGAACTGTCCCCATACCTGGGAGTTGACCAATGGAAGGTCTAAGGCTTGGAAAGTTCCAGGAGCACTGGTCCACAGAACTTCCTTCAAGGGTACTATTTAAATGAACTGAGGTGGTAGAACTCAGAAAACTAACTGCATCTTTTGGCCCGGGGATGACTCTTCCTGAATGGACTGTCCACCAAGTTGGTGAGAGTTCTAGTCTTGCCCATTTCTCAGGCTTGGAGGCCAACTCATGAGTGGGACCTTTAGTTCAGCAGGGCTTCAGGTCCTAGAATGTCAATGAAGGGGCTACTGGATGGAACTGATCATAATTTTCTGTGACACAGGAATGTCCATTTATGAACAAGAGGTAATTCTTGCTTCTAATACAGAGAAATAAGTCATTTACAAATGGAGGTGAAATGACTCCAGATGTCACAGCAAAGCTCAGACAGAATTTGCCCTAGGAGGCAAAAATTTTACCATCAAAGATCTCACACCCCTGGGGATTGTCCTTTGACAAGAGAGAATAACTAATCAAAATTACTTAAATAAATGTCTTCTCCTTTAAAGTCAACAAAATTCCTAAATTCTGAAAAAGCTATCTGCTATAGACTGAATGTCATGTCTCCCCCAAATTCATACAATGAAACTTAATTTTCAGGGCAATAGACTTAGGAAGTAGGGCCTTTGGGAGGTGAGGAGATCATGAGGGTGGAACCCGCAGTCAATGGCGTTAGTGCCCTTGTGGAAGAGACCCAGAGAGCTCCTTGGCCCTTTTTCCTCATGTGAGGATACAGAGAAAAGAGGGCTGTCTATGGAGCAGAAAACAGACACGGAATCTACTGGTGCTTTGATCTTGGATTTTCCAAGATTCTCCAGAACAGTGAGAAATAAAACATTGGTTGTTTAAGCCAACCAGTTTATGGTATTTTTGTTATAGTAGCCTGAGCCTACTAAAACACTGTCTGCCTTCAGGGCCCCTGGTTGGCTCAGTCCAGTAAGCATCTGCCTTCTGCTCAGGTCATGATCCCAGGGTCCTGGACTTGAGCCCCAGGTAGGGCTCTCTGCTCCCTGGGAAGTCTGCTTCTCCCTCTCCCTCTGCTTGCCGCTCCCCCTGCTTGTTCTCTCTCTCTCTCTCTCTCAAATGAAAAAAATAAAATAATAAAAACAAAACAAAACATTGTCTGTGTTAGAAACACCAAAACCAACTGTGAACAGAGTATTGCATTCAGAAAGGAACCTTTGCATGAAGGCACAGAGCGGAGCAGGAATCCAAAGGGCAGGCCAAGCGCTTCCAGGAAGGCCCACCTCCACTCACATTCCAGGCACGTGGGAATTCAGAAGTACCCTTCCCTCTTATGCTTCCTTCCGCTTCTCCTCCCTACCACACCTCTCCGAAGGCTGCTGGGCTTCCCAATCCTGCTTTATCTTAAAACTGACTGCTCTGCCTGCCCCCGCTCCCCCAGGAGCACCTTGTGCTCCTGAGCCACAGGTATCTATTGAGTCATTTTCATTTTAACGAGCAGGATGAGTTCACACAGTGAGTCAGTGCATTATAAAAGCCTTTATTAATCACTCCATGGTGCCATCAAATGACAGGCATTTGGTTCCCAAAGCAAATACTGCAAACCAAGAACCTTAATATAGAGGTGGATATAAAATTATAATAGCCAAGTGGCAAGTCCTTGGTGCATTTAGAGGATCACAAGAGGATAAAAAGAGCTTCCGGTGCCTCTCTAATTGTTTTTAAATTTTTATTTATGGTCATATTAAGCAGTTCCCTGAGAGCTCAGGCCATTTAAATTATGGTGATTCTTTCTGAAGGCTTTTAACCATAAGGAAATTGGGAATTAGTCCCTTTTTGGAGGAGAGACAGGTGCCTGAGTATTCCCTAGCAGACGACGTTCTTTCAAACTTTCTGACTGGTTGAGTTATCAACCGTTTGCAACCTTCGGCGTGCTTCACAGTCTCCTGATGAATGGAATAAATTCAGTATTAAATGGCTGAGCTCCACTGCTGGAGTGCGGATGCTGCTGGTCTGGAGCATATTGTGAGAACTACTGGATAGAATAGGCTTTGAGCCAACTGCACCAGGTCGTCTGTCATTGCTGGGTAGGGCTTAAAAGGGGGTGAGTCTTCCAAGAAGCACCCAGTCCCTCCAGGGACTTTATCTCAGCAAAAAGGGCACACTTCAGTCCTCCCACTATGCTCTTCTAACTGCCTATGGATTTGACGCTGCTTGAGGTGAAAAAATGAGTGTCTGTTCCCAGTCATTACTGTGGAGTAACAACTAATACAACCATGAAGCTGGGCCAAGTCATTGCATGATCACGTGAATCCAGTAACCTTTCTGGGTCACTCACAAAAATTAAAAAATCATTACATTGAATTTTCAAGCAAATCCAGTGATGTTTTTGCCCACTTCTGTCCACCTCGATTTACAGTTGAGCCTTGAGCAATACAGGTTTGAACTGCCTGGGTCCACTTAGACATGGATTTTTTTTTTTTTATAAAGACTGTACAATACTGTAAATGTATTTTCTTTCATGATTTTTCTTAACATTTTCTTTTCTCTTACTTTATTGTAAGAATGCAGTGTATAATATACCAAGATACAAAATCTTTGTTATTTGACTCTTTATATCATCCATAGGCTTCTAGTCAAGGGTAGGCTACTCGTAGTTATGTTTTTGGGGAATCAAAAGTCATACCTGGATTTGGAGAGGTGCAGAGGTCAGCGCCCCAACACTTGCTTTGTTCAAGGGTCTTGTGTATTCCATTTTAGAATAAGCAATGAATAACCCTATATAATGTCAGCAATGCAGTTGCAGCAAAGGAAGTTTTCTTTGCCTAAACTCTGACATCTTTTGATTTCACTTCAGCCTATTCTCTAACAACAGATTATGATTCTTTGCCAAATAATTTTTATTATGTGTGGTATTTCTATTATATCACACCTTAGGATGTTCTCTCAGGATAACATCTTTTACATCTGTTAAATTTTCAGTCTCGTGTTATTAATTTAATTCCCCATGTTGATTGTGCTGAAATTCATTAGTTTCTTAACCTTTTATTTTGAAATAATTGCAAACATACAAAAAAGTTGAAAAATGGCACAAAGAAGTCCCATACAACCTCCACACAGATTAGCCAATTGTTCACATCTTATCACACCTCTCTGTCTGTATGTACACACATATAATATACATGTAAATATGCTACATGTGTAACCTATGTAAAATATGTACATATATCTAACATCACATTAATTACTCTATATAATATAATATTTTTTTCTGAACTATTCAAGAATAAGTAGCAGACTTATCCCCGAAGATTTCAGTGTTTATTTCATAAAAATAAAAACATTCTACTACAGGGGCACTGGGTGGCTCAGTTAAGCATCTGCATTTGGCTCAGGTCATAATCTCAGGGTCCAGGGATCAAGCCCCCCATGGGGGTCCCTATTCAATGGGGGGCCTGACTCTCCCTCCCTTCAGCCCCTCCCCCTGCTCATGTGCTCTCTGTCTCTCAAATAAATAAACAAAATCTTAAAAAAAAAAGACACTCTACTACAAAAACGGAGAACAACCAGCAGCATCAGAAAATTGACATTCATAGATTACTGCCACCAAATTTATAGGCTCCATTCAAACTTTACCAATTGTTTCAGTAAAATCCTATATGAATTGAGGATCCTGTTTAAAAGTACTTGTTGTGTTTAGTTGTCATGTCCTTTGATTTGGAATAATTCTTCAGTCTTTCCTTGCATTTTATGTATTTTATACTTTTTTAAAAAAATATTTTATTTATTTGACAGAGAGAAACACAGCCAGAGAGGGAACACAAGCAGGGGGAGTGAGAGAGGGAGAAGCAGGCTTCCTGCCAAGCAGGGAGCCCGATGTGGGACTCGGTCCCGGGTCTCCAGGATCATGACCTGAGCCGAAGGCAGTCGCCCAACCAACTGAGCCACCCAGGCGCCCCTGTACTTAATACTTTTTAATGTATAGGACTATTAGTTTGCGGAGTAATTTGCAACCTGAATTTGTTTGATTTTTCCTCATGATTAGATTCAGGGTATGCTTTATGACAGGAATACCAGAACAGTGATGCTGTATTCTTTTTGGAGCATCATATCAGGAGGTCCATGATGTCAGTTTGTCTCATTCTGGGTGCTGTAAAATTTTGCTACTTGGTTATGATTATGTCTGCCAGTTTTTTTGTACCATTTATTAATAAGTTATTAACAAGCATTTTGATAGGACAGGCACTGGCACTATAAATATCCTGATCTTCATCAAGCTATCACCAGCTAGTTTTGGTACCCATCAGTGACTTTTTAGGTCTGAGCAATGACAACTCAATTTCTTTAATTAAAATTCATGGGTTTTGTGGAAAATAGGGACTAGGAAATGACTGTAAAGCAAAGACCAGCCCTTGAGTTTGCAGGTTAATTGGGAAAGTAAGAAATAGATACAGACAGAAAACAAACTATCATATGGAGTATCAGGCTGGTGGTGAAGTGGGACATGGATGGGTGGTTTGGGTTTCAAGCTGGTAGGGCTGTAGGAAGATATAACCCTGGGAGGAAAGAGGAAGCTGAGGCAAAAGCAAAGCACAGGAAGCAAGAATGTGATGCTGTCAGAGCAGAGATTTTTACAGGGAATCTGGGGGAGACAGGAATAAAAATTTTGAACTGAGAACTCGTTTCACTGATTTTCAGGAACCTGTGTTTTGACGTATGGTCAAATGCATGAAATAACCAAATGGGAAACAGTAGGGTACTGGAAAATCTTGAGTCTTTTTTTTTTTTTTTTAAAGATTTTATTTATTTGACAGAGAGAAACATAGCCAGAGAGGGAACACGAGCAGGGGGCGTGAAAGAGGAAGAAGCAGGCTTCCCACCGAGCAGGGAGCCCGATGTGGGACTCGAACCCAGGTCCCCAGGATCATGACCTGAGCTGAAGGCAGTCGCTTAACTAACTGAGCCACCCAGGCACCCCAAAAACCTTGAGTCTTATAGTATTTTCCCCTCTTTTAATAACCAAGAATCTATTTCATTATCTCTTCTGCGAATTCCTGCCAAGTTATGGTTGACCATGATATTTCACCGGCATGAAAAGTTAGTGTTATCATTTAAAAGCTTTTTTTTTTAGTCCTGCAGAAGCAAAAAATTTGGATAGTTTAAATAATTTGAGCAGTTTTATCATGGTACAAATTCTAATTTTATTGAGTTTTTTGAAATATTAAAAATAGTTTGAGGATTCTCATTCAGGGACTCTTAGAAGTTGGAAATACTTGTCTATTTTAATAATGACATATTAGAGATATGGAAATAAGAGGCCCAGAAAGGTTAAGTAACTTGCCCAAGGTCACACAGTCATTAATGGTCATCCCAGAACTAACCCACAGTGTTGACATTAACCCAGAACCTGTTCCTTTGTCTTTCTTCTTAATTGAGAATTTTATTATATTCTAGCTTGTATTATTTTCCACTCTTTTTTTTTGCATTAATCCTTTCCCCCAAAGACTAAACTGTCTGAAAAAAGGGAATGTCATCTACTTCTTTGAATACTAATGATAGCAATATTTATGAATTATTCCTAAACAGCAGACTTAGTACTAAAGACTTTGCAGACATTGCTTATTTAATCCTTCTAACAACTCTGTAGACCTGGCATTATCAGTCTTACTTTACAGACACAGAATCTCAGCTTTATGAAGTTTAAGTAAGTCTCCTGCAATTATGCAGCTAGTCAAGGGTAGAACATAGCTGTTTTGTTTTGTTAGGATTTTGTTGATTTATTTGAGAAAGAGAGAAAGAAAGAGTAGGGGGAGAGGCAGAGGGAGAAGCAGACGGCCCACTGAGCAGGGAGCCTGATACGGGGCTCAATCCCAGGATCCTAGGATCATGACCTGAACTGAAGGCAGACACTGACCAGATTGAGCCACCCAGGAGCCCCAAGAGTAGAATATAAGTTTAACTCCAGATCCAACCTTCTCCAAAGCCTTTGTTCTATGTACCAGCTAAACTGCCTCATAATGCTACATTCCTAAATTAGCCAGAGGGCTTTTTTGAGGACTCTTATGATGCCCAGCTTTCAGAAAGACATGAAAATCATAAAAGCATGGGTATTTGTCTTCTGAGATCAATAAGGTACTACAAAATATACTAAATTTATCAAAGTGAACATATGGAAGTCTCCTGTATTTATTTTTATAAGACAGTTGGAAATATATTGAATCAGAGAATTTTCACATTTCCTAAGATGCTTGGCATTCATTTTATTGTTTATTTCTTCTTATCAATTTTGTCTTTTGCAGGCAATTTTTCTTCCAGCAAAAATATCCCTACTCCCTTGGAATGCTTCTGTTCATCTGTAAAGCCTAAAATGTAATATTGGACATCTTTAATAAACATGTCACTTCTCTTGAGGTTTTGAATGGTCACCACTCAGGAGCGAGCCAGAGGTGGGGCCTCAGGGACCACCAGAAGAGTAGAACATCTTGCAAACATTGGGCTGGGGAGTAGAGATGACACTAAAGCTGGGTGGGAATGAGAAAGAGCTGTTTGTAAAGGGCAGGACTGCTTGGCCGGAAGAACACTAATTGAGAAATTAATGGTGCCCCCACATATTTAATTGAATACAGGTAATTTAATCCTGAGGCATGTTGAGTTGGAGCTCACTCTCTTGTTTCCTGTTGAATTTGGCAGTGCCCTGTTCTGTTATTGAGACTGGGCCCTGGGCAGGGAGGGGCTTTTGCTGAGAGAGGGACACCTCTGTCTTCACTTTCCCCAAGAGTTGCCTTGGGCACAGTAGAGGCCAGACCCAGAGTTCCAAAAGCCTTTCCCACAGTTCTCGATGCATGCTCCAAGGCAAGCTCTTCCCCTTTTTCCTTTCTGTTCGGTTTTTTACTTTTGTTTTGTTTTTAACATTTGCTTTAGATATGTTACACTGTGTAGTGGTTTTAACCCTAGTCATGCATTAAAATCACTCTTCTGTATTGTTGGACTTTTTTAACCACATGAATTTATTGTTTCAAAAAAATAAAATCACTTCGGGGTACAGAAATCTTAATTTAATTGGTCTGGAATGGGCCTGGGAACCAGTGCTTTCAAGCTCCCCTGTTGGTCCCAATGTACAGTCTAGTGTGATGCTCAGCCTGGGACCCCCAGAGGTCCTCAGGACCTATGACTATTTCGAAAAGCCCCAGGACAGTCATCTATTTCACCCCATGATAAACTTAGCATCGATTCTCTTGGCTCTTGGCTGGAACTAAATCAACACCTGTGGTAACAGCTTGTCACTTTCTGATGAGAAACTGAGTTTCTAAAAGAAAACAGAGAAGGAAAATTATTAGTTTATAAATGCAGTTTCTACATAGATAAAATCTTTCAAAACCAAATGGATCATGGAAGAAAGTAAATAAGTAAATAAAAGGGTACTTTGAGATGATAAAATTGGGAAGCAATCTGATAAGGTTATCTTTTAAGCTGGTATGAAAGAAATTAGCCTTCAAACGCACAACAACAAATAAATGAAAGGCATTCCAGAAAGGCGCTGGGTGGCAGGCCCAAGCCAGCTTTGGGATTTTATATTTGTTGTGGAGAACACCAACACAGATATGCAAAGGATGAAGTTGGTGATCTTTGTCTCTAAATTCACCTGCATTCTCTTGTTGCAGCCAGTAAGTAGTGCAGTGTCTCCCAATCACCCCATCTCACTTCTATCAATCCCATTAGGACCAGACCCTTCAAGACCTGTCTGAGAAAAGTCACAGAGGGAAGTACTAGAGATTATTCCCACTGTCTGCCAAGCTGGTCTCCTGCTATCATCCGGAAATGTTTAACATAAGTGAATCTTTAATTAACTTCAAAAAGTGCCTGTGCTTGGTCTCAGGTATGTAAACATGGCAGGACAAAAGTCACTAATATTTGGCAAGGGGAGTTCTGAAAACATCAATTAGAAAGAGTTGGTATGAACACCCATGAACACCCACCTTGACAGTAGGGATGAAATTAGTGCTAATTATGAGTATCCCTCGTACTTCACCAAGCATTTCTTCATGATTATATGCTGGGGAAGTGAAATGAAGCACATTTGGGGTGTTGTATTTTATTTATTCGTACATTTAATAAATATTTAAGGAGAATATACCATTAGCCAGATACTGCTCCCGGTACTAGAAATAGAGAGATGAGCATAATAAACAAAATTTATTATGCCCATGAAGCTTAGGTCCTAGAAGGGACTGTAGTTGTTGGAATTTAAGAAGACTGCATGCAAAACAGCTGTTCCTTAAAAGTCTGTGTTAAAACATTTGTAGTTCAGACTTCTACATAAACATGTGCCTCCTTTCGATACAGAAAACCAAGGTATTCCTCCCAACCCTGCACAAGAATATTTTTAATTCACAGGTTCACATTGTCTGAATTGATTAAATCAAAATCTAATGAAGAGCAAAACATAATTGTATGTTCTTATGTTCTCCATCCCCAGCAGTTTGCAACTTAGCGTTTACTAGCCTGGGACCTTGGGTCATTGAAGTATAGCCTGCTTCTTTAGAGATGATAGGTGAGACAATGCACTGTGTTTATGGACTTAGAGGTGAGAAGAGAAAGAAAAGCACTCTTACTAAATCTGAAAAGGAGTTTGGAGAACAGTGAAGAAAATCAGAGGACATTGACATTCAAATCAGATACTGCCATGTAATAAATATTGGCTGAATATTTCATTGGGCAGCTAGATTCCATAGATAGGGTGACATTGTGTCTCTTAAGACGTTAGTACTTTGTATGTACAATTGTACCGTATAGGATACATTTCAGCTCTCGTTTCCAATTGGTAATCCCTTGAAAAAAATCGTATAATATGTCTGTGGCTGAGAGTAAAATTATCTTGGGGAGAGCTTCTGTGAGAGTATTGAGGCAAATGCTAATTGTACCACCTTCTTGGCTTGAGTGTTTTTCAAGGAACGTTATAAAGCCTTTAAGGCAGAGAAAGTGATTGAGAGTCAGAAAGTATTCTAGCAGCTGAAACCCTACTCTTGAGATAAGAGCTACCTTGCCTAAAATACAGTGAATAGCAGCCTTGGGACAAAGAATTAATGTGAAAAGCTGCAGCCACATGTCTTCTGAAAGCCCCACACCATTGCCACATTGTTCTGAATATTGAAAAAAAGTAGTTTTCCAGGAGTATGGACTTGTAACATAGTCCATAGTCCATTTAGGACAGATAAATGTTCACTGCATAATGGGGGGTTCCATGAAGAATTACTAAGGAACTGAGAATGTTTTTCCTTAAACAAACCTCCTTCCATTTAAAGTTTTATTTTAAGATGAAGAAAAGTTGATGCTTTAGAAACAGATGTAGTGTAAATAATAAAAATAAAAATTTTTAGTCAAATAATAACAGAGGATTACAAATTTGTAAAAAAAAAAAAATAGGAGAGCAGCTTTTCTTTTAAGTGTCTACCCACAGAAATGTCAGACAAATGCAGCAATCAATTTTATCTGGACACGTTTTTTTAAAAAAAGATTGTATTTATTTATTTGACACAGAGAGAGAGAACACAGCAGAGGGAGCAGCAGGCAGGGGGATAGGGAGAAGCAGGCTCTCTGCTGAGGATAGAGCCCGCCGTGGGATATAATCCCAGGACCCTGGGATCATGACCTGAGCCAAAGGCAGAGGCTTAACAGACTGAGCCACCCAGGCATCCCATGGACACTTTAAAAATATTTAATTTCACTGTTCAGATGTTAATTCAATAAACAAACATTTGAAAGTATCCTTCAGAATAACAAATACATGGGATATGATCCCTTACTTGATAAAAAAGTAATATTGCCCACATTAAAGGATGAAAAGAAGGACTGCCAGAGAAAAGAAGGGACACCAAATAGTGTATGAGACGCTTGTACTAAAAACATCTTGCTGTTTATCTGAAATTCAGATATAACTGAATATTCTGTATTCTTATTTGCTAAATCTGGTAATCCTAAAAGAGTACACCCAAATTAAAAAGAATATTTCTAAAACACTAATTTCTTTTAAACATTTGAAACAAATATTCACCTAGACTGTCTCCTGAAATGCTCCCACAAAGCTAAGTACTGAATTTTGTCCCCTCCAAATTTATATGTTGAAACACTACCCCCTAATGTGACTGTGTTAGAAGACAAGGCTTTTAGGGGATAATTAAGATTAAATGAGGTCTTAACAGTATTCCTAATACAATAGAATTAGGGGCCTTATAAAAAGAGAAAAAGATGACTATCCACACACATGTACCAAGGAAAGGCCACCTGAGCACTGAACAGAAAGGTGGTTTCAAAAGCCAGTGAGACAACCTTCCCCAGAACCGACCATGCTAGCACCCCGATTTCAGATTTCCACCCTCCAGACTGTGTGAAAATCCATTTCTGTTTGAGCCACCAGTCCATCGTCCTTTGTCATGATGACCCAAGCTGACAAAGACACAAAACTCACTGCACTTCCTCTCTGTAGTAGTCACCGCCCTTGTAACTGCAGTAATTCCCAAAGTTTCTTCCCCGACACATCACGACCTCTGTGGTGGCAGGGAGGGCAGAGCGTGGCCCGGCTTGTCTTCTGCTGTGTGCCTGGCTGATTGCACAGTTCCTCTGGCTTGTCATAGAAGCTGAGTAAATGTCTGTTGACTAAATGGTTACTGTACCCATGAAGTGACCAGAAGGTAAACAAAAGAATGTGTTCATCATTGCCTGATGCATAAAATCGTCAAATCATTATGTTGTATACCTGAAACTAATATAACATAGCATGTCAACTATACTTCAGTTATTTAAAGTATGTGTTCACTATACTGTCATTTATAATAACAGTTGAAACATTGAGAAAAATCTAAATCTCCAAAATCGAGGGAATGTTTAAATAAAATAAATTAATAATAGTATCATCATATGGCAGCCTCATTAAAAAGAGTCTCACAAATATTATTTTTCATGGCATGATAAAATTCACATAAAGTCATGCTAAGTTAAAAATAAGATATATGTATCTGTACGCATACACAGAACATTTGGGAGTAAATGCAATTGTTAACAGTGGTTGTATTCAGATAGCAAGATTAGACTATTTTTCCCTTTACACTTTTATTTTTAATTTACTGCAAGAATCATGGATGCTTTTTGATCAGAAAGAAAATCAGTAGTCATTGGCATGAGTTATATGGATTGAAAGATGATCTTTGCAAATTTTTTCTAGTGGGGAAAACAAAGTTAAGTTTATCAAAGTCATTACTCATGCAGGGCTCAGAAAGAGCATATAAACTGCATTAGGAAAATACCTCAGTATTGAGATTAAACTAAATTACAAAATAAGGAAAGCCTTTATGGATAGAGACAGTCATGTGAACAGATAACATCATTACTTACAAGGACTGAGACAAAGCCATGTACTAGGTTCTGGGGCAGAAAGGAAAGACCCTGCAGTAGATGCCATTGCTACTTTTATCCAGATTCCCTTCTTCAATTTGTTGCATCCAGTTTACAGTTGCTGTGAGTTTTGGCTGCTGGAGGCTCAGAGCTGCCTTCTTCCCAGGAGAATTTCCTTTGACAATATTGCAACTTCCTCTCCTAGGTGAGGAGGGCAGCAGCATTGTTGAGAAGTTCGGAACTGGCTGTTCTATTTGGATTAGATTAATGATAAGGGATTCTGCTATCAAACTGTGCTCCCCAATAACAATGGAGATGATAGGATCTCAGAATAGCAGAGGCCAGATGGCGAGAAGCAAGGTGGGCATGATGATCAAAGTGCAGAGCAGATAGATTAGCAGGCTCTGCTCAAAGAGATTTCTGAAGTTACCTAAAGGAAGATGGTGTTTCCAGAATGAGATCAATGGGCAAGTAATAAGGGTCTTGCTTAATGTATATCACCAATCAAAATAGATCATGAATAGATGAGCAGAAGGCTAAGGTCTACAACCTTAGTGGAAAATCATGATCTCTCAGTCAGTTTACAGACTTGAGATAGTTCTTAGACCCATAACCTACTGCTTGAAATAATGACAAGTTTCTATGAGGAAGGATTTTGCAACACCATGGAAAGTGTATATAGCAGTGTTCTCCCCAGTCTTTCTACAAAGGGGCCAATGGCCATTTACTCAAATAAACATACACTGGGCAGAGTGGATTGTTGAATCAGAGCTCTGCATTGATTATGGTACCGAAGGACCAAGAGTACCATCATGGATCCCCCTGTTAGAGAAGGGCCATATGTGAGTCCAGAGTTCTAGGTTAGGCCCATCCCAAATGGGTCCACAAGGTTCACGAACCCATCCTGCAGCTGTTTCTGACTCACTAGTTTACAGTTGCTGTGAGTGTATTTAACATTTGTGAAAACCCTCATAATGACTAGTAGAGAAAGAGTTGTTAGAGGAGGAAAAACCAAGTGAATAGTCTCCTTAAATATTGAAGGTAGTGCATCAAAAACAGTATCACATCCCAGATGGAAAGGCAGAGATTGGTACCACCCTCAAAAACTTAAAAGCTGAATGGATTATGGTCTTCATCAGCTCCATTTAATTCACCAGTCAAGAAATAACTACAGATAGAATGACTCAACCAGTTGATGCCAGTCAGCCACTAAATCCCACCTCTAAACATCATAAGCAGATCTCGGATAATCTCTTCCGTGGTGGAGTGAATTTCATGTGAGAAACAACTGGATATAGGTGGTACAGTGGATAAAGTATCATAGATGCTGTTGATGCCCTGCCAAGATCCCTTTTCCCCAAGCCAGGGCACTCACCTCACTCCTCGTATGAGCTGATCAGCTAATGGCTCATAGCTGCTCCTTTACCTGGAAAACTGCTTTTGAGCAAATGGAAATTATCTCTCTGGAGAGGTATTTTTCAGTTCACTGAGGTGGGATCTATTTTGTGGAGTCATCTCTTAGCATGAAACAAACAAAAAAATAGTCATTTCTGTCTGTGAAATATAAACTAATTCATTTCTCTATTCATTTAACAATAATTTCCTTAACGCTGATTAGAGCCAAGCATTATGTTACCTGTTAGAGACCATCAAGAGGGAAACAGACTATCTCCTGCTTTTTCAGAGCTTATGCTTTAGGGTCATATCTGATTCTCCCTCAGTTTTTCTGGAAAGGTGAAAGCAGGGTGCTCTGGACACCGAAGGGAGAAAACCAGTGCCTTTCTGAAGGGAAGGTGATAGGAATAGTTTTCCCTGGTATAGACAAAAGTGGGTGCACCATCTGTAGGGAGTTTTAAACAGTGATAAAACCAACTAAAAGTCAGTATGCACTTTATTACCATCATGAGTTGGCAATCCTAAACAATGGTAATATTAATGCTTACTCCTTACCCCCCCATGTGCCACTGAAGAGAATCCTAATATTCCTTTTTGGAAATCTCTAGACAATCAGGCTTAGCCTTTCCCCAAGGTGAGGGGTCCCAACAGCCTCCACCACTACTTTAGGAGTGGTTGGAAGGAGAGCTTTAGAGCAACCTGTCCCAAAATAACCTTAAGAGTTCCCACCCATGAGTGACCCCAGGAAAGCTTGGGCAGTTCGTTATGATTAGACTCTTGATTTTGTGTGGGGCTTGGGCAAGGAATGAGGAGGGTTGAGCCAGAACACCCTGAATTTGACTCATCATAAGCTTATGTATTTTATCTAGAGTAAGGATGCTTTGGGAAAAGTAGAAGGGGATAAATGAAAGGGGAAGACAGAATCAAACCCCTTCTGCAAGTCAGAGGAGTTTGACTTCTGTGGGCTCTGAGAGAAGAGTTGATCTCTTAACCTATGTTGGCAAAGATTTAAAGTCACTTATTCTGGCAGGGAAAGTCAAAAGACCAACTGTTCATTCCTAGGGATTTGGAGTTAGTAACTTACTTAGATTTTGTCAGTAAAAAGAGATAATTAAGGTCCTAAACAACTATAGACTTCTTCCTACTCAGTGAGCTTACAAAACAAGGCTATGAGTCTTAAAACCTTTACAACTTAGCTGAGGTATTAACGTCTCCCATCCACAATAGTCATCAGAATGGGATAGGAAATGAGAAAATGACCAAATGCATTGCTTTTTAAACTTGAAGTTCATTATGCACCAATGTGGTACAGCATTGTACTTGATGAAAGGAGATTGAAATAATATGGATTATATTTTATGCATTGGGTAAATTTTTCATACATGAAACTTTCCTTCAGGAACCTAGGAATAAAAATAAATGGAAATCAAAAGGTTACTTGGCAAAACTTAGTAGTGACCTACGTGGTCCAATACTAAAACCAGTAGCCACATGCAGCTATTTAAATTGATAAAAATCAAGCTAAAAAAAAATTCAGTTCATCGGTTGCTCTAGCCACATTTTAAAAAGTATTTTTGTTTTGAAATAATTTAAGGCTTACACAGAACTTGCAGAAATAGTACAGAGAGTTCCCATGGACCCTTCTCCCAGTTACTCCCAATAATATCTTATATAACCACAGCATAGTTATCAAAGCCAACCAACTGATGGTGGTACCAATACCATTATCTAACTAATTATTATAATCTAATAATAATATGGTTTAGATTGTTACCAGTTTTAATATGCACATTTTGAGGGGGATGCGTAGTTCTATGACATTCTATCGTGTATATAGATTTGGGTAACCATGATTATCATTAAGATGATCACCAACTGTTTCATCACCTCTTACGTTTACATTGTCCCTCCAACCCAAACCCTTGGCAAACATAATCTGACATTCATCAATATAATTTTGTTATTTTGAGAATGTAACATGAATATAAGTGGCTTTTCATTATGCATCATAATTGGCCTTGGAAGTCCATCAGGTTATGTCATATATCAACAATTTGTTTCTTTAATCACAGAGTAGAGTTTCATTGTATGGATGCCTTAGCCCATCCATGTTTGGGCTGCTGTAACAAAATGCCAGAGATGGCATGGTTCATTAAAAAAACAGAAATAAGGGCGCCTGAGTGGCTCAGTTGGTTAAGCAACTGCCTTCAGCTCAGGTCATGATTCCGGAGAACTGGGATTGAGTCCCACATCGGGCTCCCTGCTCGGCGGGAAGCCTGCTTCTCCCTCTCTCACTCCCCCTGCTTGTGTTCCCTCTCTGGCTGTGTTTCTCTCTGTCAAATAAATAAAATATTAAAAAAAAAAACCCAGAAATATATTTCTTGTCTTTGTGGGGGCTAGGAATTCTGAGATCAAGATGTGTACAGATTGGGTATCTGATAAGAGCCTACGTTCTGGTTCACAGACAACCATCTTTTTGTCGGTGTCCTCACATGCTGGAAGGGAGTAACAGAGTTCTATGGGTTCTCTTTTACCCAGGCATTAATCCTATTCATGAAAACTCCACCCTCATTACCTAGTCACCACCGAAAAGCTCCACCTTCAAATACTGTCACAATGGGCGTTAGGATTTAACATATGAATTTGAAAGGTGGGGGTCCACATTTGGTCTATAGCAAAGGATATACTATAATTTGTTTATTCATCCACCTGCTAAAGAGCATTTAAGTTGTCCTCAGTTTTTGATTTATAAATAAAGCTGTTACAGACATTCATATTAAAGTTTTGTACTGAATTTTTTTGGCTGGTGGTTCATCAATTACTAAGAAAAACCCTAGCTATAATTGTGGGATGTCTATTTCTCCTTCTGGTCTTGCAATTTTTGCAGGTTCTGCTGCTTAGAACATACATATTTAGGAGTATTATATGTTTTTAGGTAATTGATCTTTTGACAATGCCACTTTTTGTCCTCTTTTGCTCTGAAGTCTACTTTGGCTGATATTAATAGAGATGCTCCAGCTTTCCTTTGATCAATGTTCACACAATGTAGTTTTTTGCATTCTTGTACTCTAGGTTACCTTTATCATACTTACATTTGAACTGAGTTTCTTGAGGACAGCACATAGCTGAGTCATATATTCCAATCCATTTGCCAATCTCTGTCTTCTAATTGGTATGTTTGAACCATTTACATTTATTGATTTATGTGTTTATATATTTATTATTTAATTGTTAAGAATTCGGCTTTTTATTGAGCAGGTTGCAGAAGAGGTTTTGTCAGAAAGACCAAAGCCCATGTCATCATCAGACTGCTTTGATTCTTTTTTTTTTTTAAAGGATTTTATTTATTTATTTGACAGAGAGAGAGAGAGAGATCACAAGTAGGCAGAGAAGCAGGCAGAGAGAGAGGAGGAAGCAGGCTCCCCACCAAGCAGAGAGCCAGACATGGGCCTTGATCCCAGGACCCTGGGATCATGATCTGAGCCGAAGGCAGAGGCTTTAACCCACTGAGCCACCCAGGCACCCAGACTGCTTTGATTCTTCTTTCTCTGCTTTCACTTTCTTCTCCACAGCTGGGGCGATGGTGCCGACATTGCAGATGCCCCACCCCCACCATGTTGACACTGGTGAGGACCTTTGCAAATAAGCGGGGTCAGAATGGTTCAACCTTTATACCCACTGCTTTAATGGGAGCATTGATCCTATGCTCTATAACAGGCAACTCGTCTTCTTGCAGGATGAGGGCTGAGTCAGGCAGATGTGTGCCTAGACCATGGTGTGGTCTAGTGGCTGGATGAAGTGAAGCTTCCTCTGTGCCATTGAGCACTTCAGTGACAGCCGAGGAAAGGGGACGAAACCACTTACTTTTAAAGTAATTAATGACACAATAGAATTTAGGCCAGCTATTTTATTTTTTCTGTTTGTTCCCACTGCTTTTTGTTTCAGTTTTCCCTTGCATGCATTGCTTGTTGGAGTATTTTTATGACAGTTACTTAAAAACCTTGTCATTTAATTCCAACCTCTGTGTGATTGTGGCAGAGCATATGTTATTGTCTTTCCTCATTTGAGGTATGGTTTTTCTGGTTCTTGGTATAATGAATGATTTTGGATTGATTCCTGAACATTTTGAGTATTATGTTAAAGAATCAGGTTTCTTTTTAAATCATATATTTTAGCAGGCAGTCAACCCTGAACATGTCTCGACTCAGTTTTGTGGACTGTGGTTTGAATGTCAATTTAGTTTCGAAACCTTTGCAGTGTTATTTTGGTCTCCCTCACCTGTGTGCTTCTCTGAGTCCAATCTGAAAAAGTGGTATTGCGTACCATATTTCAGTTCCGTAAGTGTTTGCTCTATTTATTTTGACAGGTTTCATGCACATGAGCCATTTTTCCGGGGGAGGATGGGGGGGTCACCAAACAATCTGAGACTTTAATCACAGAATTAAAGGGGTCCTTTTTTTCTACCTTGTTCTTCTCTATAATTCTTCCCCCACCCACCCAAGTCTCTAGTGTTCCATCATTGCTTAGTGCCACCCAAGCCACATTTTAAGCCCTCAGTGATCACATATGACTCACGAGTTCTGCATTGGACAGGGCCGATGCAGAAAATTTCCATCATCTCAGCAAGTTCTATTGTATTGGGCTAGTCTAGATGAATAATTTTCTCTTTGTGAGCTTAATAATTCCTGCTTCTCTTAAAGATGATAACTTATAAAAACAAAAGTCAAAAAATAAGGAGAGTGAGAAAAAAATTTTTTAATTTGAAAATTAAAAAATGTGGTAACAAGAAGAGATAGCATAGGGAGAGTGAGAAAAAAAATTTTTTAAAAGTGCTAACAAGAAGAGATATCAGAGAGACATCGTAAATACCAAATGGAGCAATTCTTAATTAAAAAAAAAAAAATCCAGAGCAAGCTCCTAAACCCAGGCTCTCCTAGTCCTGGTACTTAGGTAGTTTCATGTGCCAGAGATCAGGATGTCTTCTCAAAGCTCTGTTTCAAAAGGAGTAGGTTTGCGCTTCAATTGTCATTCCCTTAATCTCACTCTCTGCAGTAAAAGAGATACTTACCATCAGAATCTTAGAGAGCACTTTAAAATCATGTGGAATTCAAATGCTATTTCCAAATACCGTGCACCCCCAAAAATACACACTTGGGTTGCCAAGGTTCGCCTCCTTGCTAGTTTTAGACTTGCCCAAGTTAATGAATATCAAGCCCCCACAGGGATTTCCAGTTATGGATCCTCACTCCCACCCAGCCCTTGATGAGATGCAACTCTGTGTTTTTCTCGTCAGTGAAGAGGAAACTTTGTGGGTCTCTGCCCTTGTTCATCCTTCAGTTTGATAGACAAAAGGAGAACCCGGATGCTATTGGGAAGTGTGAGCATCTAGCGAAGAAACAAAGGCAGTCCACCCGCCCAGGGTCCCAGAGAAGAGAGAGAAACTGCCAGGGACATGAAAATAGAGATCTGAGAAGGAAAGAAAGGTGGCCTAGAGAACAATGGAGAGAGGGGAGTAAAGAAGGAACCCTGGGGCGCTGGGAGGAAGGGAAAGGTCCAGAGCTAATCGTACAAGGTGAAAGTCCTTTTTAGAGACTCTCTGGAGGCAGACACTGAGGGATAGAAATGGTTGGGACCAAAGTTGCTTTCTTCAGAAAAATCCACACATTGGTTTCTCCTCATAGAATTTCCTAGAACTAGGGTTTTCCTTTCCTAGTACACAACTTAGAATAAATTTCCTGAAAGGAGTGTTCAAAAATTGTTCTCTCGTCCTATACCTTTTGCCAAAATTTCTCTAAGATTCTCAAATTTCTTCTCGATGCTTCTTCACCTTTATCATCACTACATAAGAGAGATACCAAGCCTTATACCTGCTATGTGTATATTTTCACTACCAATATCATATTTAAAATAGAATTCAATCTAATTCTTAAAAAAACAGGCTTTCAATCCAACAATGATTGAAGAAAAGGGAATATGGTCACACAGAAGTGAAAGAAAAACACTAAGCCAAAAGGAAAACTAACAGTATTTTTTTTTTGGTGTGCTTATTAAAAAATCATAATTAAAAACCTAACAACAGTTTTCAGAATCAACAGACTTTTTCCCCAAAATGGTGCCAGGATGTGGCAGAAACAGTTCAACTGGGACTCATATGACACCAGAGAGATTTCTTGTTCTATTATTTAATAATACCTGGAAAAATGACCCAAGTTCTCAGCCTCAGTACTGTGAAAGAGATATAATGCCTATTTTGCAAATTCCTCATTAGAATTCCATGAGACAGTGCATGTGGGGTGCTTAGCGTACTTCCTGGCACAAACCTGGTGCACATCGAAAGTCATCTTTCTTCTTCTCCACCTTTATAACCTTGTGATACCATCATTTCTGTTGGGCCTTCACCATTTCTCTTATCCATTCATGCTGCCAACCGGGTGCTCTCTTCTCTTCTGGGCTCCCTATTCTTTTGAATAAAACCCCAATTGTGACAATTATCCTGTGTTTTTAAATTACAAGTGTTTCTATCGATTCAAATAATGTACTTAAAGTGGGGAAATAATGGATTGGATTCAAGAACTTTGGACTCTTGCAGTTCCCCCATTTTTCCACTGGGTTTGCTAGTGAGTAGTTGATTCACAATTACTTTATTGGACTAATTCAGTGTTCATGTTTATTTTGCAGTGTTTATCTTTATTCCCAATTATTCTAACCCACTGAAAGAAAGCAAGGCCCTTAATAAAATGGAGAATGAAGTTTCAATTCTCACATGAGTCACACTTGTGAGTGGTGCGTTCTTTTGTCTTGGGCTCAGTGCATGGGGCAAATCAAAAGAGGATGGGAAGAGTTGTGTGTGTGTACACAGCTGGAGCACTGTGTTAAGTTGATAGTATTGAAGAAACTAAAGTTCTTTTTGTCCATGTAGGGAATAAAACGAGGAAGAATCATTTTATACACATAGGAAGGATTTACTGTGCTATAAATATGATAAACCTTTCTTAATATTAGTGCTTTGAATTTGCTGAGTACCTTTCAGCAGTGGATTGCAAAGCACTTCTCTGACAGTAAGCTCCAGGACCCTCAGGATCGAGGCATTATTTCCATTTTATAGTTAGGGAAATGAATGCAAGAGAACTTAGAACAAGTCCCCATCATGCTTGTATCTCAAAAACCCAGACCAAATCTAACCTCTAGGCTACTCTTGTCTCCACATAATTATTTCGTAAAAGAAAAACAATGATTTCAAATGTATGTTTAGTTAAGCATAAGGATACATCCCTTTCCACCTGTTTTAACACGTATTTGAAGTTTTGCTTATTTTTATATTGGCAGGATTTTCAGATGATTAGCTCTGGGTGTCTTCTGTTTTAAATGACTCGTGTAGGGGATGAAGGAAATTGTATGATCAAGAATCTTTCCTCTAGTTCATGTTCAGTCCAGTTGGGTGGTGACCAGTAGGGGCTATTCCACTTCTGAGAGAGGTAACACATTGGTCATCTTAACCTAGTTTTGGGGGGGAGGGGGCGGTAGTGAGGGATGGGGAAAAAAATTCCAAAATGAAAAGTGACAGAACTTATATCAGGTCACTTGGGTTCTATGCAGGAAAGTCCTGTTGAAAACCTATGAAGATGAACATAGAAGTATAAAAGGCATGGCCAAAAATGTAGAATAACAAGTCCACCGGAAGAAGGAGCACTAGAGAAAGGTGGAGCTTGAGAAATGAAGCAGCATCTGCAAGATTGATACCACCAATGCTAACCTGCAAACAGATTTCAGGAGAGGCACGTGAGCTTACCGGACTACAGGGGGATCAAAAAAACTAGGCAGCCAGATGATGAGGAAGTGGGCAACTAGGAAGACAGTTTTGTTGTTGTTGTTGTTGTTGTTTTTTAAAGATTTTATTTATTTGACAGAGAGAAACACAGCCAGAGAGGGAACACAAGCAGGGGGAATGAGAGAGGGAGAAGCAGGCTTCTTGCCGAGCAGGGAGCCCGATGTGGGACTCGATCCTGGGTCTCCGGGATCTTGACCTAAGCCGAAGGCAGTCGATTAACCAACTGAGCCACCCAGGCGCCCCGGAAGACAGTTTTATCACACGAATGCCCTCAAGAATAAGATACATAAAATATATCCCTAGTTTCTATGTGGGAATTTGCATCTATTTAATTGTATAGTATAGGTGCAACAGATCAAAAAGTAACTATAAACCATCACTAACATAAAGGTCAACATTTAACTATCAAGAGTATAAATGGAGTAAATATTGAACATCATTACCCATGCAAGGCACTGCATTAATACAGGATTTTCTTCCTTTTATTTAAAGATTTATTTATTTATTTATTTGACAGAGAGAGAGAGACATCACAGGTAGGCAGAGAGGCAGGCAGAGAGAGAGGAGGAAGCAGGCTCCCTGCTGAGCAGAGAGCCCGATGTGGGCCTCGATCCCAGGACCCTGAGATCATGACCTGAGCCGAAAGCAGAGGCTTTAACCCACTGAGCCACCCAGGCACCCAATACAGGCTTTTCTAATACCTCCACCCCACCCACAAATGCCCAAAAGCTTTGGAGGCAATATATAGCCTCCCTCCAGTCCTCATCAAAGAGGAAGCATCAGCCCGCAGGTGGCTTCTTTCTTCTTTCCTTCTCAGTCTGTAGGATCCTGAAACAGGAAGTGATATTTACTCCTTGGTCTTAATAGAACAATGATGGACACTGTGAATGTACTCCACTCTAAATGTTGACCACAGCAGGAAAACATTCCCACTGGAATATTTATAAAGCTTGTGTTTTTGTTTTTGAACATCCAAGTGATGTTTCTCACAATTTTTAAAGAATCAAGGATGAATTGACATTTCAGTTAAAGGACAAATAAGCCCCACAGAACCAGAAGAATCTACATGAGCCTTGTCCAGGTATATGCATGGTTCTGAATCTGCAGGAAGGGACAGATGCAAGTTGAAAGCACCTTTACAAAAGGGACCTTATGCATAAAATGAGTAAAACATGATTTGAGACCATCTCACTCAAATTCTATTTAACATTCACTTGTGTCATAGAACACTTGTGTCAAAAAAAAAAAAAAGAACACTTGTGTCCATGTTACCATGCAAACTACATGTCTGAGGCTTACATTTCCATTTTTCCAGAAACAAGGAAAATAGCACTGTGTGAAGCAGAACTTCTTTAGCACTTCTGCTGGCCCTCTTCCCATGACCTTCCTTTTGGAGAAAGTCATACCTCGAGCCATGGTTTCCATTTGACTCCCAGCATAGAAACAGACAAACACTATTTTACTAGTGTATTTCTTCTATATAATTAATGTATACCATTGACTTCTTATTAAATCAATCATTGAGCACAATCAGTATTTTTATTTAGAAAGTAATTTGAAATCAGTCTCAGTATATATTTTTTGCTATACTTCGTTTTGGTTGCACAATACAAAGAAAAATCCTAATTCATCCATGGAAGACTTTTTTTGAAAAGATTTTATTTATTTGACAGAAAGACACAGCGAGAAAAGGAACACAAGCAGGAGGAGTGGGAGAGGGAGAAATAGACTTCCCCCCAAGCAAGGAACCCTTTGGGGGGCTTGATTCCAGGATCTGGGATCATGACCCAAGCCGAAGGCAGATGCTTAAGGACTGAGCCACCCGGGCGCCCCCAGAAGTCTTTACAGAGGGTAACACTTCTGCATAGCTCCCCTTGCAATCTCCACATATTCTATGAAGAAGTGGGTAGGAATATTTCCTTTCAAAAACTGTATCATCTACTATATGTAATGACTGTTCATTCCTTCTCATAAATATAAACCGAGAAGCGCTCAGATTTACAGTGTCACAAACTGTTGAACAAGGTAGTTTGTCATTTGTTTTTGCACAAACATATCGTCACATAGGGAACACAGCGTGTTCTGGGCAAATCCCCAGGCCTGACACAGAATCTTAGCAAGCCCAGCATTGATATAACACAGTCATGTACTTGGACATGAGCGCACATGAGTGCGCCTGAATTCTTAGAGGAATGTTAAAGCACCATTATGTTCCTAATGAATGGCACATGTAGAAATAAAAATATTTTCAGAGAAGGCAGGAGAAGTTATATTCTGAATTTACAAAAAAATGAGTTAACCCGAGTGTGCAAGTTAGGACATGAGTAGTATCAAAAGAGTTAACTTAGGGGTTCCTGTGTGGCTCAGTTGGTTAAGCCTCTGCCTTCAGCTTGGGTCATGATCCCAGGGTCCTGGGATTGACCATGTCAGGCTCCCTGCTCAGCACAGTTTGCTCCTCCTTCTCTCTCTGCCCCTCCCTCTTGCTCATGCTCACTCGCGCTCTCTCTCAAATAAATAAAATCTTTTTAAAAGAAAGAGTTAACTTCATATACAGCACATTGAATACACCTGCCATTTCTATTCTTTTCTCAAATAAAATTCAAATCATACATTTGCAGCTGCCTGAATCACTTTGCAGAATTCTTCTAACACACAGCCTGGCTCAGAATCAGTAATAGATGTTTGTTGAGCAGATGACAGATTCTAGTTTAAAAATTCGCTGGCATAGTATCTCAAAGTTTTCTCAAGACCCTTTATCCTTTCCAGGGGAGGCAGGAAGAAAACTAAGTCACTCTGCAGTTACCTGCCTCTGGCGCTTAAGCATCTTTGAAGATGAGTTCTCCTGCCTGCTTCACAATGGAGGTATTTACATGTGTGACAGCAGGTCTGTAAAGGAGAGATTATCCTACTATTACAGCTCAAAAATCAAAATAAAATAATATTTATTAGGGTCTATTAATGAGTAAATTGTGGGAATGAGACTCAAGACCTGGACCACGGAGCCCCTAAACCCATCTTTCCCCTACACCTTCTCTCTGCTCTGGTGCTTTTTACCTCTCCCTCCACTTCCTGCCTCTCCCACAGACTGAAAACACTGCGTATAATTTAAAGCCTACTTGGATTTGGGGTTAATCAAGAAAAGCCATCTGGTCTCATAGTTGCACTTGTTTACACAGAAAGGGTTGGACTAATAATGCATATTATGTATACATATATGCTATATAATAAAAAAGCATACATATATGACATATGTACACATCACATGTATAGAATAAGTTTTGTAAGGTTTGGCATAAAGTACATTTCTTATCATATCAGGGCATATGGCAAATGAGAACTTTCCTATTCAGAAATGAACATTTTATTCTTTCCTCTGTAACATTTTGTTTAAAGAAAATTTTTCAACTGTTTTCTTCCCCTAGATAATGGAGAGTGTACTAACCAAATAAACATAGAGTATTATAATTGCCCTGCTGATAATTTTGCTAGAACTCTGAAAAATCATTTCTTGCATAAATAAGACTAGAGACAATAGTCCAAGATCAGGGTTTCTCAGCACACAAAGTAGACTTTGTGCAGTAGATGTTTTCCTTGGGCTTTTTCTCCTAGACAGAGTGCTAACAAAAGTATAACGTTCTCACTTTGTTCCAGAGGTGGGGGGTTTGAAGTCTATTGAGGGCAGCTTTGTGCCTTATCTAAGACTCTCACAGGGGGTCACTTAGGAGGAAAAAACCCTGATTTATTGGTCCCTGGGCAGGAAAGTGGGACCACAGTGGGGACAAGGAGCAGTTCTCTGCTTGAAGGGATCTGGCAGGCTTGCATAGAGAAAGGTGTTTATTTCTGTTTATGGCATATCCCTTGTCCCTCTATATTTCCCATATGAGGGGATGGTCTCTCCCATAGAGAGGCTGATATTGCTTTTGATAGTGTATCTGACTGTATGAGATGGAACCTTAGAGTTCCATACCTTAGAAAGCAAAAAGGAAGGGAGGGAAATCTTCAGTAATGTTATCTGCAGAAGAGTTTCTGGCTTTCAGAATTTAAAGAGCAGGTGAATTCTGTGTGTACGTGTGTGTGTGCACATGCATGTGTGTGTGTGCGTGTGTGTATGTGTATTCTCTTAAGCACAAATATGCAATACAAAGATGTGGGAGCTTTTCAAATGGATAACTTCATTGAAAGAATCAAAAACTTTTCCTTTATATACTCTTGCGACTTCTTTAGTATATTGAATATATTATAAAATGAATATTGAGTATTAGTAATTAGATTGAGAATTATATTCTAAGGTCATTTTTTGTGGTCTAAGAAACAGGGAGGATTCCACTGTCTTTCAGTTTCAAACACACCTAAGGAAAGCACCCAAACTCCTGCGATCTACTTTAACTTTTATGATTATGATTTTAGTAAGAAAAGAAAGGAAACTTCCCAGGAGAGTTTAATTTTAAAGAGGATGCAGGGTATCTTTTAGAAAGATTTTCTTAATCATCTGGATTAATCCTGACTTTCAACTCCAGATAAGAAATAGGATATCCCATAAGGAGGATTTGCAGCACGTAGGGAAGTTTTGCCAACCAGGAAAGGCTCCCAGGGTCTGAGTTATTAAACTTAAATTTATTGGTGATTATGCCTATTTCCTGTATAAATGAAACTTCAAAACAAACACTTGAAAAAGTCAGAAGAAGTCATCTAAATGGCATGGTTTTTATAAGTATAAAAGAAGTGGCCATTTTCAAAGGGCCTCCTGTCTTGGCAGATTGAATAAAATAAATGTGAGAGTTTACTGTTAACCCCCGGCAAGTGCAGACACAGTTGTAGACACACACACACACACACACACACACACACACACACACACGTGCACACACAGTTCACAAGAAATAATAAACAAACTGCCTGGAGATACACAGCTTTAATCCCATCAAGGGGCTCTTGTGACATTGTAAACCAAGTAACTAGAGTTTGAGTAGTTGAGACTATCCCTAGACCTTCTGGATGGGATTAATTCCATGTAACTCTCTACAGCCCTTTCTAATTGGTTAAGATGTGTAAGATGCCGTGCATAATGGAATCACTTAGCCCTCTGCATCTCACACAGGCCACTTTAAATGGGGAAAAATTATTGTGAGAAGAGAAGCCAGCAATTGGCTCTACCTTATACAAATATAGTATTTACTCTCCTCCCCAACATTCTGCCAAATCAAAGCAGTGAGCGCCATCGCTGCTCCCTCAGCTGCTCCTTCTACCCCGTGTGGTAGAAGGGGCAGTTGTGCTGTAAATGAGCCTGGGGGCTGCAGAGATGGGTGCCTCAGTCTGCACGTGGGGTTTTACCTTTAACCAAGAGTAAATGCGAAGCCACGTGCGAGGACGCACGCTGGTTTCGTATAAAATAGATCTTCAAGGAGTTAAGACCGAACAAAAATAACCTAAACCAGATGGAACGCTTTTCTGAATCTGTACCTGTTAACCCCCTACTTTACTCACTTGGCCACGTTAGAAGATAATAAAATCGTCAGTGTCCCACGAAGGTCACACAATCAGCTTGCTAGTTGAACCTTTTCATTCTTCCCCTTGTTTGTGAGAGGGCCATATAAACACAAGAACCCACAAGTCATTATAACCGTAAACTCAAACAAAAGCGTGCTCCACTGTTACACAATGACCACATAATGCTCATTCCTTATTCAGGCTGAATACACATGAACGAACCCTGAGGCCCATAGGCAATGGAGACCAGGCACGTATCCATGTGCCTCCGAAGCCGTGAACTTGCACACGCCTGTCTGTGGCGCTCAGAGACCTCAACACAATCTCAGAGGCTTAGACAATACACTCCTAGAAATCTACACTTTAAAAAAATATCTATTTATTTATTTATTTATTTATTTATTTATTTATTTATTTAAGAGAGAGTGTGTGTGTTCAAGTGGGTGGAGGGGCAGAGGGAGGGAGAGAGAATCCCAAGAAGAAACCTCCCTGAGTGTGGAGTCCCAGGCAGGTCTCAGTCTCGTAACCCATGAGATCATGACCTGAGTGGAAATCACCAGTCAGTCGCTTAACTGAATGAGCCACCCCAGGCGGGGAGACCTGCATTTTTGAGAGAGCTCAGGGAATTTAATTATCTGAGTGCCTGCTACTTTTGATGTGATGATTGGAAAAGATATGGGAGAAAGAGTGGTTTTTTTGGTAAATAGGATTGGAGGTTACAAAAAAAAAAGCCAAAAACCATAGGAGCACATAATAAAACATGGTGATAATGCAGGCTTAATTTTTGTAGTTAGCTGTAAGAGGGACATAAAAATTACTCATAAAAATTAGACTACATTCTACAATACATTCTAGAATGAGTGTGTTTAAGAGCTGTGTTTTTTTTAAATCGGTTCCTTGAGCCACCTCCATCTGATTCATTCAGTGTCCATATTAAAAATGCCGCCTCCCCTCCATACTTTTTCATCCTCCATCCTCCTTGCTTGATTGACTCTAAGTAATCCTAGTATGCTCTGTGCTGGGCCTTCCCCTAAACTCAGAATGAGGACTAGATTTCACTGTTATCGCCAGAGCTTAGCCCAGAGTCTAACTGATATCCATGCTGCATGAATTAATGCTGACTTTAAGAAAGTGGAATTTCATATGATTTCACCACTGAATCTGGAGTAGTTAATGTCATGCATTCATGTCAGTTGGGTTTGGCAATAAGGTACTGCCGTAATACCTGAGCACCTAAGCCAGTGCCCACATCCTCTTCATAGTCAAGGGAAAGCGAATGAACATACATCAGGCATTAAATGGCAGGAATGACGATGGCCTCTTCAGTATCTCAGGTAAGCGCCACAATCCCACTAGGACGAAGAAATTGTTACACATTATGGAGCCAAAGTAGTAGAAACTCAAGGTTGGGTGCATACTCAAGTTCTCAGAGCTACAAAGTTATCAAAGAAAGATGAACTATACCCAACAGGTCCTTAGTCCATTGTTGCAAGATGGGATCAAAAGGATTTTATCCATGCCTGAAGGATTGGATATATCCTGGACTTGCTCTAGAAATTAAGATAATTTTCAAGACAGGGCAAATGATCCTATACCCCATTTCCTGGGTTTTCCAGTTAGGTCAGGCAGGCTATTCAAAAGTAGTTATTTCCAGGGGTGCCTGGGTGGCTCAGTCCATTAAGCATCTGCCTTCAGCCCAGGGTCCTGGCTCCCTGCTCATGGGGAGTGTGCTTGTCCCTTTCTCTCTGCTGCTCCCCCTGCTTGTGCTTTCTCTCACTCTCTCTAGTGCTCTCTGTCAAATAAATAAATAAATAAATAAAGTTATTTCCAAATATACCTCCTTAGAGCAGATGGGAAGAGACCCACTTTCCCCCGGCTCTCATTCATCCCACCCACCAGCAGCTGGCCCAGACCAGGATACTAACGGGAGACAGGGTCACTCCAGCGTTCTAAGCTTCAGGCAGATGGCTCCTCAAGTGGGAGGCAGAACCTAGATCCGCACACAGGCTAGAGTTTCATGGTCAAGGGTCTGTTGCTGTGTAGAGGAACAAAGAAACCATTAAAACAGCCCTGGGCCATTTTCCAAGAGACTTAGGGAAAAAAGAAAAGGTTAGTGGTCACAAGTAGAGGAAAAATGGAATCTGTGTTTTCAGAGGTCTATGTATGGATGCAAATATTGTGTACACATGTACGCAACTTAACTCCAGGGACCAATACAGAGCAGACTAAAATCTCCTCAGATAGGTTTCCTTTTCTAGTTGAAAACTCCTAGTTTGATGAGCATGGAGCTGAATAATCCATTTATACTTGCCACATGTGCCACTATTTGAGAGGTCTTGACATATACATGGTAAAGATCCCTCAGGGGCCAAAACAGAAAAGCTTCCCAGCAAGCCCAGGAAAACACATTCAAACACGTCTCATTTCCTCAGGTGTTCCAGGAAGATCATACTTAAAGAAATGCCATTACAAAAGAAGAAAAGAATAAAGAAAAATGTTTGTATTCCTTTTAGAGAACATTTTCCATTATCTTATGAAAATAAAATTAAAATAAAAGCATGACACTAGTTATAAGAGGAGGCACCCTAACCTTAATACTGACACACCTAAATGTTTCTTTGAACATCAGCACTCTTTTCTTTCTTTTTCTTTCCTCTTCTTCTTCTTCGTGTTTTTTTTTAATTTATTTATTTTTATTTTTTATTTAACCCTCAGGAAGTGAGTATATCTATGGTTCAATTTTCTCGTTTTCAGGAACACACTGTATACCAAAATATGAGACTCATTCCACTTAAACATTTTTCCACACACATTCTTTTTTTTTTTACTTGTGCCTTTTTTTTTTTTTTTTAGCTTCCCAACTATATTTACATAAGGTTTGGGGAAGTAACAGGCAGTTGTAGGGTATGGGGAAATATATCAAATTTTGTTGTGTTTTAACAGGGATTTCATCTGCCAAAGAAAACACTGACACTATTTACCGGTGAGTTGTTGGCTCAAGTGGACAAGAAAGATGTATCCTCCTTTTCACCTCAAAGGAGAAGCCTTTTTTGGATTAATAAACAACTGACTTATAAGAAGGACTTCTCCATCCCTAACAACCAACTACCCTTTAAAAAATTCATACTCTCCTTTCAAAAACCACCTTCAGTGTAATAGAAGAATTCTAAACCACAATGTTTTCCTAATCTAGGATTGCTCACCAAAATCAGGGCTTATGGAGATATTTTTGGAAAACTTTGTTTGCCTCCATCCTAAGAAAACTACATTAAACAACACCCAGAATTGCCCAAGGAGCAAAGTTCCCAACCGCATCCTGGGATTGTTTCTAAGTCAGGTATACAGAACTGATTCTCCCTTACCTGTCTCTTTACCTGGAAGAGGAGGTATATGCATCCATCAAAAGGGGATTTTAGCAATGTCCTCCTCCTTGCCTAGACTATAGAACTGACCAAATTCTCCCACACTCCCTCTGCCTGGAATACTTTTCCCTCACTTCAGTCATGGTGCTGCCCAAATGGCACTTAATTATCAAAAAGGTCTTCCCTGACCACCCTCTGTAAACTAACCCACCAACACCATCTCTCTCAATGTCTTATCCTGCATTAGTCTGCCTTGTAACCCTGACTTTCTACATTTATTCACTGGCTCCTTCTCCCTAATTAGAATATCAGCTCCTTGGGTCTAGAACTCTGCGTTTTTGTTTGATGTTGTACTCCCAAGGCCTGGAATAATGCCAGACATTGTTAAATTATAAATAAAAAAATTAGTTTAAATATAAATTGACTATACTTCCATGAGATATTTGTTTTATGAATCAATCAATGAATGATAAGACACCTTTGCCTGGAGTTTCAGAAAGAGTTCCATCCATTTATTGACCTTTCATGGTGTGTTGTCCTCAAATCATGTGTGTGGCCCAGAGGCAGGGCATTACACCACAGGACCCGGGGACCTTCCTTCAGACTCTGGAAAAGTCTAAGCTTGGTAAGTGATGGGTGACAGGACAACTTCCCCATGGACTGTGTCCTGATCACAGGTTAAGGTCTTAGTCTACATGCAAAGCTCTATAGAGAACAGCCATCTAATATTTCCAGAGTAAACATAAACATTCTCAGCCAAAGTGAGTTATTTTCTATCACCCATGTTCATGCCATCACCGTGTTCTATTTATAATGTTTTATTTGCACCCCTAAATGTTCTTTTACCCTTCCCTGCCTCCCAGCATGTCTTACCATAACTACACATCTCAATTTCATCTCATCCAGCCTCAAGGTCTCCTCTAGGAACCATGCCTTCCCTGAGATTCTTCTTCACATGACCATCCTTACCATTTCCCTGCTGTAAGGAGTCATTCCTCTGTGTTCTCACTGATTTAGATCTCCATCTCCCTGATTGCAGTGACACTCCTTACTATGTATTTAGAGGCTTTGGTTGTTTGTTTTTGTTGTTATTGTTGTTTGCTTATTTTTTTTTTATGAGTCTTAGCTTTGCAAATTAGACACAGAAGGTGTTTCCCTTGTTTTTATTATTTTGCCTCCACCCAGTTCACAGACCCCAAACATTCCTAGTTCACCGTGATTCTCAACCACAGAGTACAAAACCCTGTGGTGGGAAGAGTGGAGGTAAGGGCAGTGTATGTCTGAGTCCATGGAGGGGCAGGATGTATACAGGCTAAAAGAGTACCCCACCTCTTGCTACTCTGCTCCACAATTTCTCCCATCCCAAATAACCTCCCCCCCCACTTGAGATTGGCCTTATTAGATGAGAAGGATCTTGTGTATTATTTACCATTGCATCTCTTTCATTGTCTAGCCTTGACCTTAATGGGTGCATGTACAAAAAAAATGTCCAGTGAATGAATGAATGAATGAATGCACCCACAGAAAATCTTCCTGTTCCCTTGTCATTAGCACCTCCCTGATCCCAGGTTTAAAAGACAGATCCTTAAGGAAGGTTATAAAACATCTTCATCTTTAATCCTTATCCCCCTCCACAGCCACACACACCACCTGACCAAGCATTTATCTCAGGGCACAAAATGCCATTTGCGTACTGATCAAAGGCTGTGGGAATGGGCAGCAAGAGCAGAATGGCAGCTGCACTCAAATCCTGCCCACACCCTTCCTGTTTGCGGCCGCCCACCCCAGGGGCTATTATGTTTTCAGAAGGCTAAGCAGAGCCCCTCCTTCCCTGGTCCTTACAGAGGCTTGCTCTGCGGGTCTGAAGTGGCAGACCCTCACCCGTGGAGCCTGTTTCAGCATTTCATTGTCCCTATGCGAGGCGCAGATAGCCGACCAGACGCTCCTTTCCCCTTTCCTGGGACGCTGATAAGGCAATGAAAACAGTTCTCTATTTTGCTGCACAAAAGCTAACTTAGAAGAATGGGGTGGAGCATAAGTGATAACCAGCCAGAATTTGTTGCTTTGTGAAAAGAAACGTGGTGGGGCAGGAGTAAGGGAAGACTGAAAGCTTTGAGTTTTTGCTCTGGGTTGTAAAAGTCAGCCACCATTCAATGACAATGTCCCCTTTCCAGCCTTAGAGCCTCATTTCACTTCTGTAATGGAAAACGCTGCCCTCAGGTCAGAGGGCTCCAAGTGTCTCCTCCTGAGGGTGGCTGGGCCACCTGGGAGGCTCTCATGTGACCCACTTAACCACAGTGGAGCTCAGGGGTTGGAATGAAGGGAGAGGGGAAAAGATGAGAATGCCTTCCTGTACATTTAACCCATTCCAATTGAATTTCTTACCCTTTTGAACCCATCAGCTTGGTCAATTTCACGTCAAGATGTGTGTGTGCTTATGTGGGGAGCTTCATCAACTCCACATGATCTTGGTTTATCCCAAGTATCTCCAGTCATGGACTCTTTAAATAAACAAAACAGTGTGGAGTTTCCAAGTTCTTTTGCAAGAGAAATCCTTCAAAGATGTAGTTGGTGTTCGGTGAGTGTAGAGGCAAAGAAAGGCCATAAAGAAATAGAGGATTATGGGCACATGGGTGGCTTAGTCATGAAGCGGCTGCCTTCGGCTCAGGTCATGAACCCAGAGTACCGGGTTCAAGCCCACATCGAGTTCCCTGCTCGGCAGGAGGCCTGCTTCTCCCTCTCTCCCCCAGCTTGTGTTCCCTCTCTAGCTTTGTTTCTCTCTGTCAAATAAATAAAATCTTAAAAAAAAAAAAAAAGAAATAGAGGATTATTACCATTTCCATCTGGAACTGAAATAAAAAGAAAAGAAAAGAAAAGAAAAGAAAAGAAAAGAAAAGAAAAGAAAAGAAAAGAAAAGAAAAAAAGAAATGAAGGAGAGAAATGTGACTTGACCAAAATATGTCCTGGTGGGAGCTCACTGCCCTGCGGCCTCTCTGCCACCATTTGTTCTGGAAGCTGGTGTAATGAATGGAAACTGAACTCCTCACTTCATCTGAACAGTAAGGTAGCTTCCATGAGGCCCATTCAAGGAAATTAATTGGTCTAGGGTAGAGCGCCAATATTGGCATTGTTTTTAAAAGCCACCAATGTGGTTCTAATAGGCAGTCAGGATAGAGGATCAGTGAACAAGATAATCTCTAAAGTATCTGTTGCTTCTAAAATGTTACAGTTCCAAAGTTTAGTGTCCAGGTTCCTCTGGGTTTTAAAAATTTAGCTGTAATTGACATACAATGTGTTAGATTCAAGCACAACGTAATGATTCGATTTTTGTGTGTATTACAAAATAATCACAATAAGTGTAGTGAACATCCATTTCTGTTCAACCTTCTCTCATTGACTTGACTCACAGCTCCTAACTAGGCCTCCACAAAATAATCACAATAAGTGTAGTGAACATCCATTTCTGTTCAACCTTCTCTCATTGACTTGACTCACAGCTCCTAACTAGGCCCCCACAACTCCTAACTAGGCCCCCAATTCTGAAATTGCTGAAGGAAGAAATTCAGCAACTGGCCGAGGCTACCAGTTTGCAACAGAAGAGCAGGTGGCTAAGCATGGCTCAATCACCCAGGGACCAAATATCATGAGGCATGTATGCTTGGAGGGCTCTGGGAGAATTAAAGCAGGTCCATATTGATGAGCTGAACCTACCCAAGGAAAATAAAGAGCTCCACTGACATAGCAATGGAGGGGGGTTGGAGGTGGGAGGATACAGCAGTGGGACAACCTTACTAGGCAATTTAGACTGGGATCCATTATCATCATGAGCAAGGCTGCACTGAACAAATGCAACTCTGCTAGTCACTGGCTGGGATGTGCCTCCTTCACTTTCCTTGAGAAAACCCTTGATTATTTTTACATATCTCACTATCTGCTTCCTAAATAGCAATAAAGTCTTCTTCTGGTCTCTCAGTTCCCTTTCTGCCTCCTGGCATCAAACTCCCTAAACTGAGTTTTTAGGATCCATTGTCCTACTTTCACTCCAGTCTTGCCCCACTTGCCTGTAGGGAGGCTCATCTATCACTAAGTTGTTTTGGGGACTGCGGGTTGGGGGGTCTTGGTGACAACAGCCTAAGACAGCACCAGCAATTCTAAAGTGGTTTTTAAATCAAGTATGTAGCTGCATTAATACCAAAGGATGAAGCAGCATAAAATTAAGTAAAGTGCCAAATATCTCATACAAATGGAATAGACAATAAAAGCAAAAAGGATATATGATTATGGTAATTTAGATCTTTAGAATAAAATCTCAGGAATTGGAAACGATTCTATTAGCCAGATAGGCCAGTTCCATAAAGAAGGCTCTCCTTAATGTCCTCAGTTAACAGCCGTTGGGGCTCTCACTAAACAGCCAGTGACGAGGGTCGTGCTCTCACAAGGCATCCATTCCAGTTTAATTAAAATCCAGTTGAATTCAAAGGCCTAGTTAGAAGGCCTGTGAATAACAGCCCTTCCCTGAAGTAAGCATCAGCCCACCGACAAGAAGACAAAAAACGCAAATTGGGGGGGAGGTTTGTAGAATGGGTAACAGTGATCTGAGATATTTATTTATAAATTTCGCTTAGAATCACTTCTAAATTGCACATGTACCAGGCCTTTGCTTGTCCCCATCCAGAGAATGAGTAGTCACATTCAGCAGCTTCTACTGTTAGATAACAAAGTGATGGAGGTAAAATATTTTGAAATTAAAAAGAAATCAATGCAAGCCTTTTGCTAAAGTGAGTTTTTTTTAAAAAAATAAGGAACTTGTTCTTTGAAGCTTCAACTATTTGGTAAAAATGATCTCATCTTTGGGGCGCCTGGGTGGCTCAGTTGGTTAAGCTACTGCCTTCGGCTCAGGTCATGATCCCGGCGGCCCGGGATCGAGTCCCACATCGAGCTCCCTGCTCGGTGGGAAGCCTGCTTCTCCCTCTCTTACTCCCCCTGCTTGTGTTCCCTCTCTGGCTGTGTTTCTCTCTGTCAAATAAATAAAATCTTAAAAAAAAAAAATGATCTCATCTTTGTGTTCTAGTTGTTTAAATACTGTGGATAAGTAGGGAATATCATAGTTCTCTGGGCTCCTCCCCAATTTGGACTTGTAGGAACACTGATATAAATATGCATAGTGATTATACAGAAGACACTGAGCATCCTTGCAGATCTGATTCTTGAAAACAAAGTTGTTTTGTTTTTTTAATATTTTATTTATTTGACAGAGAGAAGCACAGCCAGAGAGGGAACACAAGCAGGGGGAGTGAGAGAGGGAGAAGCAGGCTTCCCGCGGAGCAGGGAGCCGGATGTGGGCCTCGATCCCGGGTCTCCGGGATCATGACCTGAGCCAAAGGCAGTTGCTTAACCAACTGAGCCACCCAGGCGCCCCTTGAAAACAAAGTTTTAACCAAGATACTATAGGTAAGTAATGTAGATGAAGAAAGATAAGGACTTACTGAGGGATACAATTTGCTCTCTGGGATCAATTCCAAAATTTTTAAAAATATTTTTATTTATTTATTTGACAGAGAGAAACACAGCTAGAGAGGGAACAGAAGCAGGAGGGAGTGAGAGAGGGAGAAGCAGCATGCTCAGCAGGAAGCCTGAAGTGGGGCTCGATCCCAGGACTCCGAGATCATGATCTGAGCTGAAGGCAGACACTTAAGGTTAGACTGAGCCCCGCAGGTGCCCCATCAATTTCAAATTTTAACGCACGGATTTTACTCCTTCAACCTGAAAATCTTGCTTTTTGGCTTACATTTGACAAGGTAAAGATATCCCATGCACATACTGTTTTCAGTATAAGCCAAGACAGGTTTAGTTTTAAGTGCAATTGGTGCATGTAGTGCTCTGAAATAATTATCTTTTCTAAGATTATGTATTTCTAAGGAAAGAAATAATCATAATACCAGCAAACATTTATTGAGCACTCACTAGTAGCCTGGGACTATAGGTGGGAGCTTTACATGATGTCTTTTAAAGAAACAGTCCTGAATTGCTTTATCTGAAACCACTTCCCATATACTAGAATCTTGAATCAGCATCCACCTAGCCTTTCCAGAGGCATTTACATGGCATTCAATTTACCTGGCACTTCAACCTGCTCAGGGGACTTTCATATCTATATTCTCTTAAATCCTTTGTGGTACGTAGGTCAGATACTGATAAAACTCAAAAGACGTTGGCTGGGATTGCCTAAGGACAACCAAATATGGAAAAGCAGAGCTAAAAATAGAAGCTAATTCTCAGTCTGTCTTCCACCCTTATTCACAAAATGAGAACAACTTTGAGGTTACTTCAAATTTCTTTCTAGTTTCAAAATCCCTACCCTGTAAGTCTTTGCCCAAGACTAAGAGGTAATCAGCTTTATTAACTTTCAGGGCATTTAGAAAACAGGGCTGTGTCCATCAGCTTGCTGTTAAATGTAGACTCATCTCCACCTTTCCAGATCTGAAGAGGGGTCCAAATTGTAGATTTTTTTCTTTATTTCAACCAAACTTGCATGGATGCACATGTGCTGGGAGACTGAGAGGTAAACGAACTAACATTCCTAAGAATCCTAAGTATCTTTAGGGAAGATGCAAGAAAGAGATCATTCTAATGGAGAGAAACAGATGTCATCAGTACATTGTGTAAATATGAGCCGCATAACCGGGGGCTGGTTTCCAGCATGACGGAGGAACTAACTTTTTGCAGAGCTGAATTCTGTGGGCAAGCTCTATGAGTTTGGGGAACTCTGTCAGAGAAGCCGATCCTAATGGGAAGCTTCATTTCTTTGCTTGCTTTGCATTATTCTTAGTGTCTGACCAGGGCTCAGATCAGAGACAAGAGTCAATGTATTTTGTGGGTTGTTTTTTTGTTTTGTTTTGTTTTTGTTTTAATGACTGAATAAGGAAATCAAAAACCTTTAAAAAATCAATAGTGTAATAAATATATCTATTCACTTGCTTAACAAACAGTTCTTTTTTTTAAAAGATTTTATTTATCCATTTTGAGAGAGAGAGAGAGAGCGTGTGCACTCATGCGCACATGCACATGAGTGGGGGTGAAGAGGGGTAGAGGGAGAGGGAGAAGCAGACTCTCCACTGAGCAGGGAGCCTGATGGTATCATGACCCCAGTAGAAGGTAGACGCTTAACCAACTGAACCACCCAGGTGCCCCAACAAATAGTTTTGTTTTGTTTTTTTTTAAGATTTTATTTATTTGACAGAGAGAAACATAGCCAGAGAGGGAACACAAGCAGGTGGAGTGAGAGAGGGAGAAGCAGGCTTCCTGCTGAGCAGGGAGCCTGACGTGGGACTTGATCCCGGGTCTCCGTGATCATGACCTGAGCCAAAGGCAGTCGCTTAACCAACTGAGCCACCCCGGCGCCCCCCAACAAATAGTTTTTGAATAGAACTCTGGACATAGCCCCTGCCCGTGTGGCGTGTGTAATTTAAGGAGAGGGACAGACATTAAACAGCTAGTTACACGAGTGACTCCAGTGGCAGCTCTCTCCTCCATCCTAAGGTCACTCCCCTGTGTCTCCTCCAAGCCTTCAAGTTATCCTGCTAGCTGAGGACTCCTCCTGCTCCAGCATAGGCCACAGGCCACAACTCATGTGGCTGCTAGTTATGGAAGACCCATGCACAATGCTGCTGGGAGGGTGGGACAGTGTGAGTTGGGCCTCACCTCCATTTCTGCCCCATCTCTTCCTTTCCCCATAGCCTCACCACATGAAGGTAAGTGGGTACGTAGATGCCAGTGAGTCCTTGGGTGTCAGACCAAACACTAAATATGGCTTCATTGCTCCCAGGGAGATGAGCCCCGAAGGAAAACCCTCTCTAAGAGAATAGATTTGTTCTGAACCACAGCCTCGTCGGCAGAGCTTGCCCCCTCTTTCACTCTGAGAGGACCTCTTCAAGTCTCTATGTACCGTTTAGGAAACTCCAGCTCCGACTGGCATAGATTTTTTTTTTTATTGTTTAAAAAAAAATTAGAAAACTAGAAATAGTCACATGAAAAATAGTGCATATAAAAATGTGTTATCTTATTCATGGTAGCTTAAGAGAGAGGGCAGTGGAGATTACAGGGCAGCTCTTGCCATCACCATCCCCCAAGCCACCCTTGGAGCTGCCCCTGGCTGAATCATTTCTGCTGGGGGTCAGGAGATATGGTGGGGATGCCTTCTAAAATAAGTTCCACAGAAGAATATTAGAAATGGCAGCATTCTCCAGAGAGAGGTCCTACTCCTAACATGCTACCCTCAGTATAGTTAGGAGTAGGTAGAAGGTGTTTCCTGTTGCTCTGTCAGAGCACTCCCTGGCCCCTTTCTGGAAGAAGGTTCTAGAAGAAAGAGCAGGTGGCTACTGCAAGTGGCCAACAAGCATCGCTAGGGAGGAGCCAGCATCAGAAGGCCAAGGACAGGAAGATTCTACCTGGGGGCCCAAACACAAGGAGGTAGTTCAATTAACTTCATATGCCATGCCTTTCCTCAACCCCTACTTAGTACAGGCGTCGCACAAGCTCTGAAAGGGAGCACACAGGCTCTGAAACAAGGATGCCTGCGAGGCATGGTAGGATTGGAGATGCAGGAACAACTGAGGCGGGATGTATCCCCGAGAAACTAGTTCCTTAACCAGGAGAGACTGAGCAAGGGCGCAGCATCAGTGAGAGAGAGTCCAGGACTCCCGTCCTTTGGCGGAAGCCAGCTAGCAGCAGGCTGGTCCGCACATGGGTCCCCACCCGAAGGCAGGAGCTGTGCCCTTGGGTGTGTCTCTTCCCTGCTGTGCCGCTGGGAGGGCAGGCAGAAGGGGAGGCTGCCGAGGAGGAGGCTTGCTCCGGACTCCCACCCGGATGCGGGGAGCCCTTCATCGAGACTCTAAACCCAGGAGGTCAGGGTTTTCTCAGGTTTCCCTCTTGGCCTTTCTACTGCCTCAGACTTCAGGAGACCCAGCAGGCGCGGTCACCAAAGTGCCATAGGCGCCGACCGCAGTCTCCCCGGGGCCCCGGGGCTGCTTTCTCCCGTTTTACCTTTGTTTTCCTAGTCTGTTCCTCTCTGGGCTTGTTTGTGTAAGAAAACCTCTCTCCCTGTTTCCTGTGTCTCTGCCGTTTCCTCCCATTGCCATTCTGCACCGTGGCACTGAGGGCCATTGTTTTTCTTTGTCACCACATTCTGGATAGACCCTGGGAATGGCCCGTAGGTGCGGGACCAAGCGGAGGAAGGCAGGTCGACCGGGGCTGTCTCCCAACCACTCTCGGGCACCAGAATAGCCCCGTACCCCGGCGGCACTGGTGTCTGCTTGTCAGCAGGGGAAGGAAGAAATTCAGTATCAGGAGACAGCCTCTTGCCAATTAATCCTCAGACACCATCCAAACGGAGGCGAAGGCAGGTTCCCAGGGCTGAAGACCAGAGATGTGATCCAGCTGATAACCATCTTTGGGGAAAGGAAGCTGGGACAGTTCCATTTACTTTCTGGTTTCTTTGACACGTTCTTACTGCTTTTAAATTAACTGAGGAATCAACGGAGACTTACTTCCAGGGGAGCTAAACAGAGATCTGAAACCAGGTGCAGGACACATGGATGCCCAGTGAACGGCGCTTAGGAATGGATTTCCTTCTGGTTCTATTCAGTGCTCTGACCTGTTATCCCTTTTGATCAGCCCACTATTCAGGCAGCCCGCATTGTAGTGTAAGGTAAACTACTTGGTGTTTTCCTGGCAGAGCTTAAATCAGACAGGTTCTCACAGGAGCCCAGATCCTGGGTTGTTTTCCTGAGCCCAGGGAGAGAGAACTGTAAAAGTAGCTGGCCTGGGGAAAGAAGAATATGACGCCTTTTTATTTACCACTGAAATGCCAATGCCTGCTTATATGTTGATTTCCAAATATGAATGGGAGGAACACTGTGGTCCGTAGCCCATTAATGACTAAGTGTTGGTTTCATTTGGGAACACTGGCTTAGTTTTGTAACCAAACCTTTTTTTTTTTTAAGTGTAATTTCAGCAAAATGAACTGAGCAAAATTTGATATAGGACTTCAGTTTGATTATCCTAAGAGATGTATTGAAAAACACACTTATTTTGTTGACTATCACTTAGCAGAAGTTTGTGGTTCTAGTTTGGTAGCCTTTGTTTCATAAAGCTTTCATGGTTTTTGCCAGCGTCTTTCATCACATTTTTTTCCCATCAGTTATGACACTCATAGCCACGCATCAAAGAGATTTTGTTTATTTCAAGTTTTAAAGGACAACATGGTTGCCAGAAACATGTAAACCTCCAGGTTTCTGTTAGAACAATAGAAAGTTATAAAGCACAGATGTAAAAGAAACATCTCAAATTTCCTTATATCAAATAAAATTTGTGTTTTTCATTAAAGGATTTAAGCATGGCCTATGCCCCTCTTATGCTGCAAAGCTGCTGATCTTGGGATACAATTTAAACATGGGCCCGTCTTCATTTACAACTTCAAAAAACAATGGACCCTACTACTTAGGACCAAGGGACCAAGAGCACATTTAGGTTGGAAAATCCTTTTCAGGAACCCCTTCTCAAAAAAAAAAAAAAAAACAGGTTAATAATAGTAATTAGTAATAGTAAAAGTAATTTCAGAGGAGACGTTCTCTTGAAAAAAAGTGGGACTTTCTTTTGGAAAAAAAAGGGGAGATTTCTTTTTTCAAAGGACATATTTTTTTCAGAGATTATTTTATTGCTGGAATTAAATCGTTGCTCTGTGTTTAATTTAAAATAAACTTTGGATCATACTGAAATATTTAAGGATAAAATGCAATGATTTTTGAGTTGAGCTTCAAAATAGGGAGAGAGGTGGTCAGCGGAGTTTATATGAAGGTGAAGAATTGAAAGTGTCTTCGGGTGAGGGAGTAAAGGAGGGTTCATTACAGCATCCTGTCTCCTTTTGAGTGTTTCAACTAAACTATAATAACAATTTACAAGAAAGAAAGAAAGAAAGAAAGAAAGAAAGAAAGAAAGAAAGAAAGAAAGAAGGAAAAAGAGAAACAAAGAGGAAAAAAGAACAATGAGAATAAAAAATAAATGTCTGTTTTCTGTATAGTAAGTTAACTGATATTATTTCTGCATGTAGTTTCTCTAATCAAGGAACACTAGTAGCATTCCACTCGGTGGCTTTCTTCTAGCAGCGGTCAGACTCCTTGAAAATGTTGGAAATCCAGAAATCTCAGTGTATGTCATTTTTTCAGATGTCTGATGAAAGAAATGTAAGTCACGTCACTGCAGGCAAATGACTTGCTAGTATTAACTCAGAGTTAACTTATTCCCTAGAATAAGATTTATAGAGAAAATGTGAGAAATGACAGTGTTGCGAAGTAAATCTGAGAAATGGTTTTCTTCCATCGCTGGCTCTGGAACAAGTAAATATAGACGAGCTTGGCTGGGAAGGTCCAAGCATTTGCTTCAATGTGTGGAGGTCCTTTTACAAAAAGAGAAATCCCACCTCGCCATGAAAAAGGAAGGGCCACTTTACTTCCAGAAACAATCCTGGATTCGTGTAAATCTGTATATAATGGGATCACATCTTAAACTCTTGTCAGCATTCCTTCTCTGTACCATTAACAATAGTCTTGTGAATCAAGATTTTTCCATCAAAGATTTGCCCATCGGCTATTGTAACATCTCCTTCCTAGGAAAGTTTGTTCCCCTTTTATCTGTTTTACTCAAATTACATTTCTGTATGCATATGAAAAGAAGGCACTAAATAATAAATCATTGAGATAATTTTCTCATTTCAAAGTGTCCAGTGAGAGATTCTAAAAAATTTCTCCAGCCTGCAAACAGACCACATAGGTGAAAGCAAGTTGGGATCCTGGCCCGGAGGCAGTTAATCTATTACATTTTGTGGTCACGTGAGGAGCAGATAACATAGTCCAGTATTTTTTAACTAAACATTTACAGTATTTAGAGTTTGCCCTCCCAGAGGAGATTCAACAAAGAGCCTTCGGCATTGCTAGGGGAAAGACCTCACTTTGACTGCACTGTATTCATATCTCCGGCCATGAGAGACACAGGCCAGTCACTAAACTCGCCGAAATAGCCAAGAATCCCTCCCTCTGTGGGGGTTAAATAAAGATCACAAGTTACAGCAGTTGGCCTCAGAGCACTGAATGGGCCTCTCCCCAGACACTCATTCTGCTTATCCGGAATCTTAATTCCAGTCTGCACCTTTTGATCAGGCAAGCCCCAGACCACCGATGACTTATCAAAGGGCCTGGAATTTGCACTGAGCCCCATGCACTCCATCTTACCGGCCACTTACAGGCTGGATTATGGGACTAACACTTCAACACTCACAAGTGGAGGACTGGGAGTGGCTCCTGGTGTCCATCACAGTCGAGGTGCCACAAGTCAAGTGGGAGGTCAAGCGAAACACGCCAGAAGGCCTCCCACAGCCTCTACAGCTCTTCCCTGCTCTCTGTGTTAACAGAAATATCCTTCCTCATGACTCAGCAGCAAAGTTATTTTCCCTTTTGAATGTAGGCATGAAACTCAGTTTCCGAGTCTACCCTCTCCGACACATCCTCTCCTCTTCGGGGTGGTCTTGCCCCGCTGTCTCACTGACTTCCCATCTCACGTCAGGAGCCGGCCTCCACCTGTGTGACAAGCCAGGGAAGGCCTTGCAATATTCCCACCTGCCTAGATTTTCTGTTATCAGCCTCTAGGCCAGCGGTTCCCAGGGTCCACTTTAAGGGATAGCAATAGCCCCCAGGCCTTCAATCCTTTTCCTAGTTAAGCTGGACAGTTACTAATATCAATTCCTGCTCTGCTCACAATCTGATTTTTCCATTACATGTGTCCCAAACCCTAAGTCAGAGCCACACTTAGCCAAAAATTATAAAACAAAGGCTCTGTAAACCTTTGGTGGCCCCTCTCCCTGACCTCACCCCTCCATCCCCTGTGTCCTCACAATAACTCCTGGAGGAGCAGAGGGCCTTCACTGCGAACCCCCACTTAGTCCTGTCATTTTTGAGTAGTTTCTTCTCCAAAACTCTCTTTTCACCTTCCTGAGTATCCACATTTACTTTCCTTGAGTCTTATTTCTTTCTGTCCCAACTCAATGAATTATCCTATGGAAAACAAGTTTGAATCCTCATTAATACAAACACGTTAAGAGATAAACAGGGCTACATGTGTGGTCCAGTCATGTAAACAAAATAAATGTTTTTATGCTAGAATTCTCAAAGGGAGATGATGGGCCCAAGAAAAAATTATTTAGGAGCAAAGTGTCCCTTCCTATCACCTATTTCCATATAACATAACCAGGCCTTGTTCTATAAGGCTGATTCTGATTTGTTTCCCATCAACTTTTCCCAAGACTGTCCACTGTCCACACTCATTTCAACTGGAAGTCACCCTTCCAGACCTGGACAGCTGTCAATGTTGGGGCTGTCTACTCGGGGAGCTGGTGTGATGTCATGGAAAGAGCCCCAGCTGGAGAATCAGGCAGACTTGAGTTCCATACCCAACCCCACCACCTGCTAGCCTGGTGACATGGGCAAGTCATTAACTTCTTAGCACCCTCATTTTCCTCATTTGTAAAATGGGAATTTGTCACTTACTTTTAAGTTGCTGAATAAGGTGAAGAAGACAACACATGCTACTTAATGGAGCAGTTGCCTTTAAAGCTAGCTCTACCAGCAATTCTTGGAATCACAGCTTTGAACATAAATGTCATCGAACTACAATACATGTGCGTTAACTTGCTGGTCACTTCTCCTTTTCCATTAATAATTGCTCCACTCAACAGTGCAACACTAGCAAATAAGAGCCTACCTATTGACCCGAGGTGCTAAAAAACTCAGAAAGATACTGAAATCATTTGAAAACCACTTTTTAGCATATTCTAGACTACTTTGTGTCAGTCATGGGAAGCTTAAAAATAAATGGAAAAGATGTAAAAACCAAAAAAATTAAATCTTCCTATTGCTCTTCCTGCTGGAGGCAGGAATTGCATCCACACTAAAATTTTGAGTTTAAAGTCTAGTATCACTTTTAAATAACATAAACATCAGTCTTTCCAACCTGTCCCTTGAATATGGTCACTATGAAATGATAAGGCTTGCTATGAAAGAAGTCTTCCCAAGTAGCAAACCTAAAATTTCCCTCCTTTTTGACACTTCCACAGGATTCTAAAAGATCCATGAATGGTCCATCTGGTGAAATATCATATTTGTATACAAAAATAGTTATCTAAGCAGTTCTAATGCTACCTTGGAAAAAGATAGCGTTTATTGATTCTTTAAGTGTATCAGGAAGGGAAATATATTTGACTAAAACCATGACCTACTATTCTAGTAATGATTGCTCTCTCCTCTTGTAATTTGACTCATCAAATTCTTCTATTAGTCAGTTTGTGCTTTTCATGTAAAAGTCAAAACTTGTCTGCCTCCTGGACTAGGAATAGAGATACCAATATTGTCTTTATTCACATAGAGTCACTGTTTTTTTGTTTTTTTGTTTAAGATTTTGTTTATTTGTCAGAGAAAGAGAGAGCACAAGCAGGGGGAGCTGCAGGCAGATGGAGAAGAAAATTCCCTGCTGAGCAAGGAGTTGGGACTCCAACCCAGGACCCTGGGATTATGACCTGAGCCAAAGACAGATGCCCAACCGACTGAGCCACCCAGGGGCCTGACCTTGAGCAACTGTTGTAAATCTGAGACAAACTGGTCAACTAGGTTAGAAAGTTTCAAATAACAAGAAACAAGGTGGATGTTATTTATTATTTATTTCGAAGTTTCCAGGTTCCAGGTGTGCCCAAGGTTGCCTGGACATTGATGGCAGAACCGAGACTCAAGCCCAGATGGATCTAATACCACGCTGGTATATGAGGTTGGCAGCATGGACTGGCCTTGTGGGAGCCAGTCACCTTTTGTTGCTCACTTCACCTGAACTCGGGCCAGGTACCCTTCCAGAGTGTGCTTTTATGACAAGTGGTCCCAGCTGAGAAAGTAAGAGAGAGAGAGAGCAACCCACACACTCTTCTCAGAATCAGCACCAGAGTGTGCCTGCTCCAAGAACGAGGCAACAGGGCTGGCTGACTTCTGTTTCTCTCTGCTCTTAGAACCCTGGTCCTTCTGCCATGCTTCAGCTGGGAAAACAAACCTTAGATTCTTCCTTCCCCATAAGCCTCAATAGACTCCCTTTCAGTATTTATTCACCTTTGACAGATCCTCATACTTCTTTCCCCTCACCCAAGACATCCCAGCCATTCTTCCTTTCAAAGATTTTCATGATCCATTCCCTCATTTCTACTCCTACTGCCTCTACCCCAGTCCTGTGTTCTATACTTTCATATCTAGGGTCTTACAACAAGCTCTGAACTGCTTCGCTCATTCCCAGAGCACCCCCATCACTACCCACAACACAGAGAAATCGAATCACAAACACACCTCCCAGTGTATTGCCTGCGGCACATCCAGATTTATCAGCCTTACGTCCTGCTGGCATGGTGGACAGAGCACGGCATGTGATGTCAAAAGGCCTGGTTTTAGTGCTGGTTCTACTGCTGATTAGTTCTTTGACTTTGATTGAGTTATAGAAAAGGTTGACTTGAAAGGCTGAACTAGATTAAATGGTAAATCGAGTGAAGGTGGGGTCCAGGGTTCACACTGGGATGGCACAATCTTCTACTCATTTTGCCTTAGACCAACTATGCACATCTATTCTATGCATTGCTTTGTGTCCGGGAAGGCTGACCCCTATGGTTGGTATCACTCTGCCATCACATTGATGGCAGAACCGAGACTCAGGCCCAGATGGATCTATTACCACGCTGGTATATTGAGTGGTAATAGATTTCCCTCCAGCTGCTGTCTTCCTCTCTTGTCAGTGGGAGGTAGGCAGAGATGGGAGCAAGGGAGGAGAGAGAAATTGAGTTATTTGTTCTCTGCTATCTCCCTCCTACTGGACAGACTCTCCTACATTATCCTAGCAAAATGATTTTTCTTCCCTTACCTTTTCAGACCTAAAGGTGCTAATTCTTAGAAAGATACAGTTCTCCAAAGTATGATCCCCAGACCATCAACATTAGCATCACCTGGGAACTTGTTAGAAATGCACATTTATAGGCCCTGTCCCAAATTTACTGAATGAGACATTTAGAGGGTGGGAGCTAGTCATCTCTGTTTTTAACAAGCTCTCAGATAATTCTGAAGCTCAAGAAAGTTTGAAAGTCACTTCTGTAGAGAAAGTTGCTGGAGTAGATCCTGAGTCTCTGGCTCAGTAGGCTAGGAAGTAGGGTCCAACACTGTGCATTTCTTTTCTTTCTTTTTTTTTTTAAGATTTTATTTATTTATTTATTTATTTATTTATTTATTTATTTATTTTTAAGAGAGAGAAAGCAGAGACAGAGAATGAGCAGAGGGAGAGGGGGAAGGAGAGGGAGGAGGGAGAAGTACATTCCCTGCTGAGCAGGAAACCCAATGCAATGTGGGGCTGGATTCCAGGACTCTGAGATCATGACACTTAACCAACTGATCCACCCAGGTGACCCAAGTGTATTTCTAACACTTCTCATAGGAAGCCTTAGCTGCTCATCCCAAAACTACAATTTGAGAACTACAGCTCTAGATCAACAACCAAGTATCTCTTCCTCCTACTAAGAGAAAGTTTTCTTCACATACAGATCTTCCAGTGAATTCATCCACAGCAGATGCTGCCTAACATAATACGAATTCTCCTGGAAACCTACTCATATCCCCCCAACAACTAGCACCCCTACACACACACAAACACACATGTGCACACACACATGTGCACACATACACATATGCACACATGCACTACGGACAGGCTCACTAGAAAAGTTAAATGCCTGTGTGGTTTAGAAGAAGAATTTTAAGATTTACTCTTGAAGGAAGCCCAACTCATTCTAACTAAAAGAGTTATAAGATCTTACAAAATATTTTGAAGGTTTTATTTACTTATATGAGCGAAAGAGAGAATGAGAGAGAAAATGTGAAAGCGGGGAGGCTCAGAGGGAGAAGCAAACTCTCTGCTACCCATGCCAACGGCAGTCACTTAAACAATGGAGCTATCCAGGCACCTAGATCTTGCAAATTTTTATAAACAGTGCATTAATTTGCTAGGGTTTCCATAGCAATTCCACAGGCTGAGGGGTTTAAACAAAAGAAATTTATTTTCTCACAGTTCTTGAGGCCAAAAGTCCAAGATGAAGGTGTTAGCCGGATTGACTACATTTTGAAGCTTCTCTCCTTGGCTTCCAGATTGCCATCATCTCCCTGTATCTTCATATAGTCTCTCCTCCGTGCATATCTGTGTCCTAATCTTCTCTTATTATAAGAATACCAGTCATATTGATTAGAAACCACTCATAAGACCTCATTTTATCTTAATTACCTCTATAAGTACCCTATCTCTGAATACAATCACATTCAGAGGCACTGATGTTTAGAACTTCAACATATGAATTTTAGGTTGACACGGTTCAATCTGTAACAAGAAAGATCTTGGGAAATGTGACCACCAAAGTAGCTGGAACATGAGAAGAGAACGGAAGAGACCCATCCAATGGATTGGGCCAAGGAACACAAAACACAAACTGGATGGGATTCAATGTACTCATAGCAGTGCACTCACCTGAGCTAACACAGTGGTTCTCAACCTTATCAGCACGTTGGAACAACCTTCAAAAAATACCAGTGATACTGGAGTCCAACCCTAAAGATTCTAATTTAACTTTTCTGGGGTGTTTTCTGGGAATCAGGAATTTTTTAATTGTCCCAGATAGGTACTAAGGTTGAGAACTGATGTACAACCATTTCCTTAGTCAGCTAATTGGACCAGTAAATGAGGCTGGAATATCACAGTCGGCCTTGGAAGAACAAGGGGTCCAAAAACTTCCAAAGGTAAGCTTGTTGGAATGAATTTATTATGTGTAAACCACCCAACCGCCCTCACCACTGTTCCACGTTCCCAATTCAGAAAACCTATATGATGGTCCCCTATTAAGAAATGCTTCAGGGAGAGAAAACTCTACCTTAGACTGCCCTACAGAGATGCAGGGATATCTCCCCACCAGAAATGGGGAGAGAGGGATCCTAGTGGAGAGCTGGGTCCTGATTTCATTGATAATGTGGAATCCCAGTGTGGGGACTTGGAAGGAATAATTACTGTGATAGACTACAGAAACACAGAGAGGTGATCAGTGTCACATCTGAAAGCATCTGGTGGTTGCTTTCTGATCACAGAGGCCTTAGTAATGGGAAAGATGGGCAGGTTACCAGGGTATTAGTTGATAATATATCTGAAAAAAAAAAAAAACCCTCTAGATTTAATCATCAAGAACTAGACTAGTTTACCCAGAAAAAAATTCTCAGATGCCATTCCCCTACCACTGTCCTCAGCAGATGCACCAGAATCTGCAAAGGGAAAGGAGAGGACATTTTTTTGAAAAGGTATTTAAGTGAGGCTGTCACGTGCCAGCCTTTCCTATCTCCTCTCGGATTGTGAATAAATTGATTAAATAAGTTTTGTTTGGGGCCTTCTTAGGTCAAAAGCTTTAGGGCCTTATGACAATGTTAATCTTGTGTCAGTCAAAATCCTTCAGTAGTTCCTCCCTGACTTCCACAGTAAATAGAGAATTCTGTCCTCTGGCATTCTATTTCCTGCATAGTCGTTTAGTGCTATCTTTCCCACCCCATCTTCCACCAGTCTTACAGCAGTATTTCCCAACCTTCATCATTTATGGCTCAACTTGAAAATGATAATGCTTGCCTGCGCTCAGGTAAATGGTCAGAGCTAATCACAGCTGAGCATGGCTGCTTTCACTGCCCCAGCCCCTTTGAGGTAATCCCAAAGGCTGAGGGGATCAGTGTCTTACCTACCTCTTCCCATCCAAGCCACACTCTTGTGTTTCACTCAGGTGAGTTCTTCTGGTTGAGACTCCAAGACCCACAAAAATCCTTCCTCCATTTCAGGGTTGTCTATTCTTAGTGCTATGTAAAAGTCTTACTCATTAACACCTCCACACCTTTCTCACTTCCTATATTCCCACTTCATTTGTTTCTGTCTATCCAAACCCCTCATCCTCTGATAAACAATGGGTAACCCCCAGTCTTCCAAGAGGTCTCCTGGACAGTGGGATTCCAGGTGCCTGTTCTCTGAGGAGTCCCTTAACACTGGCAATCTACCTTGAATCTCTACTACATTTCCCAGGAGCTTACATACTTCAGGGCCAGACTCCAGAAGCTCAACAGTTTTGAGAAGGCACTGCCAGTCCAGCTGCCTTTTTGGGCATTGGAGGTGAAAGATTCACCACGAAAGTAGCTGCAGCGTGAGAGAAGAACCGAAATATCAAGAAGACTCTTCCACAAACCACATGTGAGGTGTTCCTGGAGACTTCCACACCATCTGCAGGTGTCACATGTTTCCAGCCCCAGCTGGGATGGCTCAGGAAAGGTGGGGTTTCAGAGAAGATGGAGCTTCTCAAAAGCAGAAAGTATATCTTATATCTTAGGGAGTGTGTGTGCAATAAATATACAAAGTTTCAATAGATGTGGCTTCAAAAATTAATTAAAATCCCAGTAGAGTCTTTATCAATCAATATTTTTAGGAGCAAGAAACAAAAGCTGTGATTCACTTAAGCACAAGGAGAGTTTGCTGAAAAACTGTATGGTTGTACCCAGCTTGGAAGGGAAGGCGACACATCCCAGCCTAGGGAAGAGCAGAAGGCTGGGTAGTGAGGGTCTTCTCCCTTGGAGTTGCTGGGCTTCCCTGGGGCACTGCTGCTACTCCAATGGCCTTTGGTACTTGCAAGTCTCCATTTCCTGACACTGTCTGGTCTGGCCTCAGTCATGTCCCTGGCTGGGTTGGGGCAGGGGTACAACAAAGTCACATAAAAATGGGGAAAGGGCATTTCCCCAAGGAGAAGATGATAAACAGGGGGAAAAAAGTAGTACTTGTGTCCCACAATGCCCAATAGCTTTTTCTATCTGATTAACTGACTCTTCAATTCACCATTAACATTTCATCTCACTGTATTGTCGACAAAATAATTTTCACACATGATATCTACTTTAATCTCATTTAAAAACTCCTGAGTTAGGTTTTATTTACAGTTTCCTTATGGAGAAAAGGAAACTGGGTCTAAGAAAAGGTGTCACTTATATAGAACTTAAATCCAGATCTAGTACAAACTTCAAGCTTTTTCCATTATATAACACTGTTACCTTAAAAATAAAAGTTTTTTTTTTTTTTAATATGGCATTTTAGAACCAGTCCCGGATCAATTTGGACTAAGCATAAGTAATTTTCCAACACATAAAACTTCTATAATAATATGAACAAAAAATAAATAGGGGATACTACTTTGAAATCCATCATATGCTAGATTTTACTCAAATTTTTAAAAATATTTTATTTATTTATTTGACAGTGAGAAACACAGTGAGAGAGGGAACACGAGTAGGGGAAGTGAGAGAGGGAGAAGCAGGCTTCTCACTTAGCAGGGAGACCGATGCGGGGCTTGATCCTGGGACTCCGGGATCATGACCTGAGTCGAAGGCAGATGCTTAACAATTGAGCAACCCAAGTTCCCCTAGATTTTACTTAATTAAATTAATTTAATAAGTGTACTGAAACATATAGGATGCATCCCAGATGCTAGGTAATCAAATAAATATGAAATCCAGTCTCTGTAACCCCATAGGTCAAATTAGGTCATCTAACTAAATAAAGTCAGCATCTAAATAAGTACAATAGAGATACTTCAGGAACATTGCTATTTTAATTGTCTGTTTATTTCTGTTTCCTGGACACCAAGCCTCTTGGGGTCAGGGATGGTGTCTTTATTGTATTCCCAACACTGTCCCTCTGGGACAGAGCAGATTCTCAATAAATATTTATAGAATAAATAAATTAATTCATAAAAAAGATAAGTGTAATGGAAACTGAGTTGAAAGAGAGATTATTTTTATTTCTTCTTTAAGAAAAGCTATATTTTGACAAATGGTAGGATGAGTTTTTAAAGAATCCATAAAGACAACTCATCTGTGGGCTGGAAGTGGGCTGTCACCTGTGCCTTCCTTGTCATGCTCATGACTAGAAAGGGCTCAGCAGTCTAAAAGGGGCACTGGGGTTTCTAGAAGCTATTTTGCATTGTTGTGTAGCAGCAAACAGATACTTCTGTTCCAACGAATACTCCAAAAAGTAGCTTTGCTCCTTTAAGCTCTGCTTCCAATCTCCTCACCGCTGCTGCATCTAAACTTCGTCCCAGAGCCAACACTTCTACAATCTTAATTTTGTCAAACTATTTGTACCATGTAAATTGACCACATAGGCACTATAGTATCATTTTTTTCCTCATGGAAAGTGCACTTATTAATGTATTTATCCATTATTCCACTAAGCATAGAGCCCTCTACTGGGTCCACTGTGGTCCTAGGACCTGCATCTCTCCAGCTCAAATGTAAAAGGCCTCCATCATATCTCTCTAAGCTCACCCCCGCTGACATGAACACATTGTTCATTAGACAGTCAGCAAAAATATTTGCCATCTGACAAGCTAAATGAAAGCATCTCTTCTCCCCAAGGAAGTTAGTTACAAGGACAACTACTGTCTTTGTTCAGTGTGGCAGAGATCCTAAATAATAGATCTACTCTAACCCAGTTAAAGTGTCAAAGGGGCCAAACCTAAGGACACTCCAGGATGGTTGAGAGTCACTTAAAATGTTCTGACATCTCAGGTCAGGTTACGGGTTGGAAAACAGGATACTTAAAATACCTGGATCTGGAAAGCTTGGAAGTCCTGCCTGTGAGATCCAAAAGCGTGCCAAAAGTAAGTTGCTGTTTTGGACACACTTTGAAGGAAACCTATTTGGTGGCTGGTTTAAATATTTGTCTTCGATTCAGAGCTCCTATCTGATCCTAGACCAAAATATGCATCCCAAATTGCAAACAAAGCTGTTAAAATATTAGAATGACTGTGGAGGGTAGTCTTCAGAAGCTGGTCCAAAGGCACATGTACATGCAAAGCCCTGTGGCCACTTCACAAAACCTTTAAGTACCAACTTCAACTCAAAACATATGGCAGCAAAGGGTATGAAAAGGACCCTTTCACTTCCTGGAGGGAGGCCAATCTTCTGATGGTAGCACCGGGAAGCCCTGCCACCTGAGAGGCTCATGGGAAAATGCAGTGGCCTGTGGGAAGCACGTTTGTCTGTCTCCTGTCTCACTGCCAGTACGGTAATGGTTGAAGTTGTCCCTTCAGTTGGCACGAGTTGGCATTTTACGTCGCCTAAAGAAACGTGGAAACTACTTTATTTTCATCATTCAGAAGTAGACCTTCTCATGTGGGAGACTGTTCAGGGCCACGTAAGATCCACTAATTAAGTAATTATTAATAAAAAATTAATTCTTTAAGTCAATAAAGCTTGTAGCCACAAGATTTTAAGTCCCAGATTGCCATAAATATGGGAGAATGCAGTGTTTCATTAATTGGATTTGTGTATATCCCATACAGAGACCACCAATCTCAAAAAATAGAAGACAATATATTAACCTAGTATAAAAACCATACTGAGGAAAACCATTCTTGGCTCCAAAGTGCCTTCGAATGTCACAGGCCTTAGGCTCACCATTAAACATGTCATTTTTAAGAGCTGTAGAAGAATAAACTCACTCCCCACAGACTTACCCTGGGATGTGCTCTGTTAAATTCTTCACATTCACTTACTTACTTGTGATTTATTTCTTTCTCATAAAATGAAGCTCTGTGTATGAAAAAAGAAATCCTATTGGTTTGAATGTGGAAATCTAGATGCAGGAGCTCAGATTCTCACGTCCAGATATAACCAGCTTTTTTGGTGTACATATTTTTATGTGGCTGAAATGACACTGCACAGAAAAATTATATTTTTTCACCAGAAGTTTTACATGTCATTGAAATCCCTTATTAACAAGTTATAATTGTTATACAGTATTAGGTCAAATAGATTAGCTGTAATATATAACTTTTTTCTTGTTTGGAAATTAAAAAAAACTGTTTCTATCATTTAGCTATTATAAATATTGTGATAATTTTCATATGTTAATTTTTGTCTGATCATTTCCTTGAAATGATTCCCTAGAAATGGAGTTGTGATCAAAGTGTTTGGTTCTTGGATTTTTTTTAAAGATTTTATTTATTTATTTGACAGAGAGAGATCACAAGTAGGCAGAGAGGCAGGCAGAGAGAGAGGAGGAAGCAGGCTCTCTGCCTGCCTCTCTGCCTACTTGTAATCTCTCTCTCTGTCAAATAAATAAATAAAATCCTTAAAAAAAATAAAAAAGTATAAACCTACGACATATTATGAGGTTACATTGTATTCTCAATAAGAGAGGGTTACACTTCTCCATAATTGGGAAGACGGTTGTCACATAGATGGAACACAAAAAAATCTCTCAGCTACTTCCTGATATATTTAAAACATGGCAAGGAGAATCTCCTACACTTTCATATTTTCTACAGAAGGGACATATTTAGGTTCTCAACATGCTTGGAAAATTTATTGGAAAATCCACATTCCTTTTCAAGTTATTATGTTCAAATGCTATAATACAAAAAAAAAAAGACATGAAAACCTCAATAAAAATATTAAAGTCCATGTTTTCTTCTTTATTTGAAGAGGTATCTCAAGGAAGAAAAGATCTCTCTCAAACTGAAGAAGATAGAGCTATGTGCCTGCTTTTCTCACTTTTTGATGCCCAGGTCCTTCAAGTCAGGTAGTGCTGTCTCAAAAAAACAATGGAGGCATTTTGAGTGGCTCAGAGGATTAAGCCTCTGACTCTTGATCTTGGCTCAGGTCATGATCTCAGGGTTGTGAGATCGAGTCCCACGTCGGGCTCTGGGCTGGGCATGGAGCCTACTGCAGGAATGGTTATACGATCATGTGATGACACCTAATTCCACCAAATATTATGCTTAAAAATGGTTAAAATGGTAAATTTTATGTTACAAATATTTTATATCCCTTACTATCCCCTTCCAAAAAACAAACAAAATAAAACAAAACAAAAACAAAAAATGGGGGCTCTTCTGGCTTTTTTCTTGACTTTTTTTTGAGCCTCCTGCTGTCTGTAGACCAACACGTATGAGCCCGGAGCTTCATATGATCTGAGGACTCAGAAACTCAGCCCTAGTTCTTCTCTCAAATTAGCAATGTGAGTACAGATCTCCCTCAAGTTATGGAGGAGTTTTGTCCCAACAAATCCATTGTAAATTGAAAACATGAATTGAAATACATTTAATACACTTCACCTGCCGAACGCGATGGCTTAGCCTGGCCTTAGCTTAAACGTGCTCCGAACACTACGGCAGCCTACGGGTCAGGCTAAATCATCTAACACGAAGTCTATTTGATAGCAAAGTGGTGAAGAGTGCATGTAATTCATTGAATACTGTACTGATAGTGAAGAACAGTGGGATGGGTACAGGGTGGTTGTAGGCATATGGGTCGTTCACACTCGTGATCCCGCGGCTGAAAGGGATCAGCAGCCGCCACCGCCTCTGCCCAACATCACAAGAGAGGATCTTACCACAGGTCCCTAGGCCGGGGAAAGATCCAAATTCAAAACCTGAAGTCCAGTTTCTCCTGACTGCATATCGCTTTCGCAGCATCGTCAAGTGGGAAAATCCTACATGGAATCATAGTAAGTGAGGTCTGTTCAGGCATGACCATAATGTATTTGGAGAAATTGTCCCTAAAGAATAGCAGCTGCTGCTCGCTACTGCTTGCTGGTTGGGAGACACGTGCATTTTGAATTCTGCAACGGGCAGATTTCCAGAAATGCAGTATGTAAATTAAAATTAACAAAATGAATCATTTATGCAGAGATGAAAAGGGCAACTGTATTTCAATTATAGAAATAAAGCAAATGGTGCAAAGGGTCTAAAATGCAGAAATTGACCTTTTAGAAATACTTTTTAAGCATAAAATCTTGCTTTGTTTGTACAATGCCCATCCCCATCCCCCACCCCCTCAAAAAGTCCACATTAACTTACTTCTTGGCAGAAACTAAATGAAAACACCAGCAAGTGTAAATCAAATGTTATCATAGCTATAAGAATATGTTAAAGTATTAGAGAAACCATTTTAAATATAAGAAATAATAAAATAGTAGGATATTTTATATATGTAAAAGATATATAACATATATTTACATATTATATATAATAAATATAAAATGTGCATAAATATATAAATATGAGATCTAAGAGTGGCTGAAATGACCGGAGTGCTTACTCTGAGACAGGCCCTGTCCCAAGTCCTTACTTGTATTTCATTGCTAACACAGTCCTTACCAGGTAAAACACTACTACTACCCCATTTCACCACTAAGTAAATGAGAGCCAGAGAGTTTGGTAATTTGGTAATTCCAAGGCTTGCAATTGGCTGCAGGGCTCTAAATCTGGGCACAGTACCTCTTTTCCAGACTGTATCTAGACTCTTACCCTGGATCTAAGATGGCCACAATGGGAAGAGGGAAAACTGACTATATTGGGGCTGTAGATAAAAGCACCTGCTGACTTTTACAAGTCCTACAAGCACCTTTTTGAGAAATGACCATAATCCATTACTAAAGAAAATTAGAGAACTAGTTTGTCTTCTCCTGACCCTCACAGTTTAAACAACTGAACTACTGCTATACCTCCAGATTTCCCTTGTGATTAGAATTGTTTCCTAGAGGCATCAGTTAGGGTGTGACTGAGCAGTGAGGAAGACAAGCATACCTAACTAGAGCTGCCTCTGGTGTGGAATCTTCCCTGCATCTTCAAATCCTGGACATGGTTACATGGTTACTTTCCATCACGACAGAACCCTACTGGGATGATAGTGGGGACAGAGTACTATACAAATAGAAACTCATCTTCTTTGGATCCTGCCAAAGCCTTTTGCAGACCTTATTTCCTCTGTCTTGAAAGCCTTTGTTCTTTGTACCTACCAACCTTTGCTCCCCACCACCAGCCGCAGGCTTCCCACCCCTGCTATAGTCCAAGAGAGGAATCAGTGAGGTCTTCAAACTTCTGCTTACTGAATTCAACAAAGGCAAGCCCAGGATTTGGGGGATGGCATTGGAAGTTTTGAGAATAACTTCCAGTTGGACCCACCTGCAGATGTTTGGAAGCACTCAGATCACAGCTGGCTGGGGAGAGGGCTTGGAGCATTGGTAACGGATCAGTGCTCTGCACTATTCAATTAGACCAATGAACATCCTCTGGGAAACAGCCAGTATCCCCTTCTCTCCCCTCAGACAGAAAGCATATTTCAACAAAGCTCCTGGGTCAAGGTTTGCCATTAGTGACCAACTCATTTATTTATTTCCTGAATTTTCATCTTTACTACTACATCCACATCCAGAAAACAAAGAATCTTTATGCTATATTTATTTCCAAGAAAGTGTTTCAGGGTCAATATGGAAATTATGACTATGGCCGTGGACAAAATGTGGTCAACTACCATGCATTTATGTTCTTTCTATGTTCTTTTTTTCCCCCCTACATTCTTTCTACATAGGAAAAGGATTAGAGGCAGAAAGAACACTGGAAACTTCTAGGCCTTTCTTTTGCCTCATGACTAGAAGCAAATCATTGGATTCCCAGAGCTGCAGGTTCTCGTCTGGAAAACAGAGATAACACTCCTAGGTCTTCTTTTTTCATCTGGGTGTGCAACAATCAAATGGAGAAATGCAAATAACAATGTAATTGAAAGGGCTGTGTGAACGATCCATCAAGGACTCTATGAGTAAAAAGCTATCACCACATAAGGTGATAAAGAAGATGTTCTGCCTATAAATAAACTAGATAATGACTTTTTAAAAAAAGATTTATTTATTTATTTGAGAGAGAGAGCAAACAACTGGGAGGGGTAGAGGCAGAAAGAGAATCCCAAGAAGACTCCACGCTCCGCATTCGAGCCTAACAGATGGCTTGATACTGTGATCCTGGGATCATGATCAGCAAGCACGAAAACCAAGAGTTGGTCCCTTAACTGACTGTGCTACTCAGGCACCCCTAGACGATGACTTCTTAAATGTGCTTTGGGATCTCATGTTCTATAGTTCAGCAAATAAAGATAAACTTTGCCCTTTAATGCAGTTAGACCATCACATTCAATGAGTCCACAGTAGCTTAGGCCAGCCCACAGTGTTCATACCCCGACCTCCAAATACATTGCATATGTTGTTTATATGATTCACTTGTTTATGTGGAAATTACTCACATGCTGCTTCATGGCGGCATGTATTATTATTTACCTCTTTTTAAATTTAATTTTTCTCATGCAAATATATGTCTCATATCTTCAACTAGACTGTAAATTCCTTCAGGACTATTTAATGAGCTTGCTGTGCAAGTTAAATGGGATGGTATACATCAAAGACATCAATAAATTGTTGTTATTTTTTTCAGAGGATTTCAGTAGATTTGGGTCCAGAGTATGTGCAAAGAATCTTTATGCTCTATTTATTGCCAAGAAAGTGTTTCAGTGTCAATATGGAAATTATGAAACAGCAGTGGACAAAGCGTGGTCTACTACCACGAATTTAGGTTCTTTCTACATAGGAAGAGGATTAGCAGTATTATCAATTAACTCTTTCAAGTAGGAAACTCCACACTATGAGATCTTGTTTGAAGACTCCCTTGAGCAATAATCATGTAGAACTTCAAGAGAATATTTTAGGCCCCCTACAAAATGCATTTCCAACTGAGCAACAATATTTAAGAGACAAGAGCACTGACAATGAACACAGACTCTGGTGTCAGAGAGACCTTGGTTTGAATATCTACTCCAGCTCTGACTGGATGTGTGACCTTGGCCAAATTACATCACTCTATCCACTCCAAATGGGAATAATAATTGCAGCTCTGGTGTTGCGGTACCGAATGGAATCAGTGTAGGGAAAGAACTGACACTGAAACAAATGGTAGTTGTCATTCCTATTATTAAGAGCCCAACAATTTTGTATTGTAGGATTGGGTAGTCCACTGTATGAGAAAGATTAACATGTCCACAAAGAAAATGAGAATTTAGTCTGACCCTTTCCTAGTTCACTATCCCAATCTTCACACTTTGGGAATTAAGTAGAACAGATCGACCAGATAGCCCATATATGAACACATTTAATACTTATATTTTTCCAGAAAAAAGTGTTTAAAATTCTAGAAAATGTATGTTTAGTTGTTGAAAGCATGCCTTTCTGATTTAGACTAAAATTGAGTGAGTTATCATCAAGGAAATGCAAATCAAAACCACAGTGAGATACCACCATGTCCACTGAGGTGACTATACTAAAAAAGACAGACAATAACAAATTTTGGCTAGGATGTAGAGAAAATCTTGTAATCCCCACTAACCACTGGTGGGAGTGTAAAATGGAGCAGCCACTTTGGAAAACAGACTAGTAAGTCCTCAAAATTTTAAGAGTTACCATTAGAATTAGCATCAAAGTTACCATAAGACTCAGCAGTTCCACTCTTGGGACTATACCCCAAAGAAATGCAAACATATGTCCACACAAAAACTCCTACACAGATGTTCATAGTAGCAGTATTAATAATAGCCAAAAAGTGGAAATCATACAACTGTCCACCAACTGATGAATCATTAAACAGAATGTGATATACCTAGACAATAATTATTCAGACCAGGAAAAAAGAAGTATTGGCAAATGCTGTACAGCTTGGACGAATCCTGGAAATATTATGTCAGATGAAAGAAGCCAGTCACAAAAAGCCACACATTATGTGGTTCCATTTGCATGAAGTGTTGAGAATGGGCAAATTCATAGAAATAGAAAGTAAATTAGTGGTTACTTAGGGCTGGGGATATTGGGGCCAGGGAGATGGGGTTGGGTAGAGAGTGATTGTTAATGGGTACAGGATTCTTTTTTGGAGTGATAAAAATATCTTGAAATTGATTGTGGTGATGGTTGCCCAGTCCTGTGAATATACTTAAAACAGTTGAATTGTACACTTTAAATAGATGGATTATATGGCATGTGAATTATTTCTTTTTATGATTTTATTTATTTATTTGACAGAGAGAAACACAGCTAGAGAGGGAACACAAGCAGGGGGAGTGAGAGAGGGAGAAGCAGGTTTCCCGCTGAGCGGGGAGCCCAGTGTGGGGCTTGATACCAGGACTCTGGGATCATGACCTGAGCCAAAGGCAGACGCTCAATGACTGAGCCACGCAGGCACCCCAGGCAAGTGAATTATATCTCAATAAAGTTAATTTAAAAGATTGGAATAATGCTATATTAGAAAGACCTAATTTACAGAAATTTTACAGTAATTTACAGAAAGACTAAAACATCAAACAACAAAAATATCACTAACAAAACAGTAAAAATTATTTGAAGAGCTTTTATTTTATTGCAGTAAATTAATTAATTTTAAAGATTTTATCTATTTGTCAGAGAGAAAGAGAGAGAGCACAAGGAGGGGGAATAGCAGGAGGAGGGGGAAGCAGGCCCTGGGCTGAACAGGGAGGGAGCCTGATGCAGGACTCAATCTCAGGACACCAGGATCATGACCTGAGTCTAAGGCAGATGCTTAACAGACTGAGCCACCCAGACCCCGTATTTGAAGAGTAGTTAGAGATATAAATACATCACTAAAATATACCGATAGCTGACAGCTCATTTTTTTTTTGCCAGTTGAATTTTTAAATGTGCTATAATACACCCAGAAATTAAGTTAGAAACATAAGACTCCTCACAGTGATATGCTTTAGTAAGCTACCTAGCTTTAGATTTATAATAGACTATAAAACTATTTCAAAAGAAAGGTAATTAACTTTAAATCGCATTTTTTTCCATCTGTTTCATTTCATTACAACTTTATAGCATCAAACTCTTGAAATACTTGTATCAATAGAATTTTTAGACCTTTCTAATCAACCAATAGAAATGATATAAAAATTACAGAGAGTAAAGGTTTATCAAAATATGTAGTTAAGGGGCGTCTGGTTGGCTCAGTCATTGAGGGTCTGCCTTCGGCTCAGGTCATGATCCCAGTGTCCCGGGATCGAGCCCCACATCAGACTCCCTGCTCATCAGGAAGCCTGCTTCTCTCTCTCTCATTCCCCTTGCTTTTGTTCCCCCTTTAGATGTGTTTCTCTCTCAAATAAATAAATAAAAATCTATAAAAAAAATATGTATTTAAGAAATTGAAAAGATTGGGGCGCCTGGGTTGCTCAGTTGGTTAAGCAATTGCTTTCGGCTCAGGTCATGATCCCGGAGACCCAGGATCGAGTCCCACATGGGGCTCCCTGCTCAGTGGGAAGCCTGCTTCTCCTTCTCTCACTCCCCCTGCTTGTGTTCCCTCTCTGGCTGTGTTTCTCTCTGTCAAATAAATAAAATCTTAAAAAAAAAAAAAAAGAAATTGAAAATATAAAGCCTATGAACCAATTATAATCTGATACATAATACATTCTAAGACTTATAATCAGATATTCAGTAATCAAAGTGTCTTTTTACCATTTTTGCAAAAATAATAGTAACTTAACAGAGTATTCTTTTGAAGGAGGATTCTTATACATGCTTTCATTAACTTATGTAATGATAATTGTATTTAGGCTTTGCAACATCAATATTTAATGTTTCAATTTGAAAATAGTTTTCTTCTTAAACTACCACATAACCCCATGTCTTCTAAAATAATAACAAATTATAATTTTAATTCTAAAATCATATTAATTCCAAAATCATATTATTTCTCAAAATAAACTTCACTCAGTAAATGTATCTAACATGTAAATAAAATATTTTTATCATTTCTAAACTACCAAATTTTAGACAATACACTTATAAAAGAAGTAGATGTTGTAAAATAAATAATGCTACTTAATTCTAACATCAAAAGAAGATGACTTGTGGTAAATTAAAACTTTCAAAAAAGTATATCTGTAAGTCTTTGCTCAAGAGAAACATTTTGAGATTAAAATGTCTTAAAGATTTACATTTATTTCACTCACAGGACCCATGTTTAATTTCTCTTTCTTTTAAATTTATATTTCAAATATATATTTTAAAATATATATTATAAATATGGAGAGAGGATGTCTCTCCATAGAGAAGAGGATGCTTCTTTAATTTAAGAATTTGGTTCCTGTTTTATCTTTGTAAAAATTTTTGTAATACGACTCAAAGATACTTAGCAGCAGTTGAAACAACATCTAAAAACATTTAAAGTCGGAGGTAAATTTATTACATTAATGTCAATCATACCACAATAGCTTGGTTTAAAAAATAAAATTAAAATAATTTTCAGAGCTGAAGCCATTACAATAAACAAAGAACACTTCATCTTTAAGAATTTAGCCGGAATGCAATACTTGTTTGACCCCAAGTTATGTGTGTTTCCGATTGCTTCTTTTTTTTTAAATTTTTATTTTTTATTCTTACTTAAATTTTTTTCCAGTGTTCCAAGATTCATTCCCCATTCCTCACACGCAGTGCTCTATGCAATAGGTGCCCTCAATACCCACCACCAGGCTCTCCCATCCCCCCAACCCCTCCCTCCAAGTCCCTCAGTTTGTTTCTGTGTCCAAAGTCTCTCTTGTTTCGTTTCTCTCCCTGGATTACCCTACTTCCCATTTACTTTCCTTCTCCTACTGTCCTCTACATTACCCCTTATGCACCGCAAGTAAGTGAAACCATGTGATCCTTGACTTTCTCTACTTGGCTTATTTCACTCAGCATAATCTCTTCCAATCCAGTCCATGTTGCAACAAAAGTTGGATATTCATCCTTTCTGATGGAGGCGTAGTATTCCATTGTATATATGTACCACATCTTCTTTATCCATTCACCTGTTGATGGGCACCTTGGCTCTTTCCACAGTTTGGCGATTGTGGCCATTGCTGCAATGAACATTGGGGTACATATAGTCCTTCTTTTCACTACATCTGTATCTTTGGGGTAAATGCCCAGTAGTGCAATTGCAGGGTCATAGGGTAGCTCTATTTTTAATTTTTTAAGGAATCTCCACATTGTTTTCCAAAGCAGCTGCACTAGCTTGCATTCCCACCAACAGTGTAACAGAGTTCCCCTTTCTCCGCAACCTCTCCAAGACTTGTTGTTTCCTGACTTGTTAATTTTGGCCATTCTGACTGGTGTAAGGTGGTATCTCAGTGTGGTTTTGATTTGAATTTCCCTGGTAGCTAGTGACGCTGAACATTTTTTCATGTGTCTGTTAGCCATTTGTATATCTTCTATGGAGAAGTGTCTCTTCATGTCTCTTTTCCATTTTTTGATGTGTTTATCTTCTTTTTGGATGTTGAGTTTGAGTAGCTCTTTATAGATCTTGGATACCAGCCCTTTGTCTGTAGTGTCATTTGCAAATATCTTCTCCCATTCTGTGGGTTGCCTCTTTGTTTTGTTGACTGTTTCCTTTGCTGTACAGAAGCTTTTTATTTTGATGAAGTCCCAGAAGTTCATTTTCGCTTTTGTCTCCTTTGCC
>PITA01000282.1:0-13033 GCA_004023965.1 Spilogale gracilis | reverse complement strand
GTTACTGCCTTTGTTCTTTTCTAGGATTTTGATGGATTCCTGCCTCACGTTGAGGTCTTTCATCCATTTCGGGTCACCAGAAACTATAAGATACTTAGGAATAAACCTAACCAAAGAAGTCAAGGATCTGTACTCAAGGAACTACAGAACACTCATGAAAGAAATTGAAGAAGACACAAAAAGATGAAAGACCATTCCATGCTCATGGATTGGAAGAATAAACATTGTCAAAATGTCTATACTGCCCAGAGCAATCAACACTTTCAGTGCCATTCCGATCAAAATTCCACCAACATTCTTCAAAGCGTTGCAACAAACAATCCTAAAATTTATATGGAACCAAAAAAGACCCCAAATCGCTAAGGAATTGCTGAAGAAGAAAAGCAATGCTGGGGGCATCTCATTACCTGACTTCAGGCTTTATTACAAAGCTGTGATTACCAAGACAACATGGTACTGGCACAAAAACAGAGAAATAGACTAATGAAACAGAGTAGAGAGTCCAGATATGGACCCACAAATCTATGGTCAAATCATCTTTGACAAAGCAGGAAAAAATATCCAGTGGAAAAAAGACAGTCTCTTCAATAAATGGTGCTGGGAAAATTGGACAGCTATGTATAGAAGAATGAAACTAGACCATTTTCTTACTCTGATTGCTTCTTATCTCTTCTACCTGTCTGGTGTCACCTTTGCTATATTCCAGAAAACAAATTAGAGGAAATATACCATTCAAGCATCACACAACTAATATAAAGTACATGTGTCTCATTCTATAACTTTAAAAAAATAGAGGATTCAATTTTCTAAATTTCACTGAGAATTGTGTGAATTGAACACATTGCTTATACACGAATTGTGTTTTTATTTTCTCACCTTATTTAAAAGTTGAATTGGGGGGTGCCTGGGTGGCTCAGTTGGTTAAGCGACTGCCTTCGGCTCAGGCCATGATCCCGGAGACCCAGGTTCAAGTCCCACATCGGGCTCCCTGCTCAGCAGGAAGCCTGCTTCCCCCTTTCTTACTCCTCCTGCTTGTGTTCCCGCTCTAGCTATGTTTCTCTCGGTCAAATAAATAAAATCTTTAAAAAAAAAAAAAAAGTTGAATCGGGGAAGGGAAAATTTACATTTTCCTGTGAGGAATTTTCAAAACACTAGCTTCTGATTAAGGACCCTGGATCATGGTGAATCAGCAAACATTGATTTACATGGAGATTTAGAAAACAGCTTGATTTTCAAAGAAGTGAGACTTTCTCAAATGAATCATAAAGAAAGTCTTTAAAGTTCAACAAAAAGAGAAATTTCAGATTTCTCCCACCACAATAATTTGATACATTTAGAAGTATTTTTGTAGTCAGAATACTACAGAAATCTGGAAGAAATTCCGATTTTAAAAGGCAACATTTTCAGAAGTTTGAAGTTTCTAGGTGTTAATTAGAAGCCATAGTTAATGTTTCATTTTAGTTGGAGCTGCTATGCTTAACACTCATAAGGTAATGATAACGGGAGGTACAAAAATACACTAGATATAACTTAATTTCATATTACCGAATGTGCATTTCTTTTTTTCTTTCTTTTTTTAATATGTATTTATTTGAGAGAGAATGAGAGAGAGCATGAGAGGGGAGAGGTCAGAGGGAGAAGCAGACTCGCTGCGGAGCTGGGAGCCTGACGCGGGACTCGATCCTGGGACTACAGGATCATGACCTGAGCTGAAGGCAGACGCTTAACCAACTGAGTCATGGAGGTGCCCCGCGAATGTGCATTTCTAAATTGAAAATGCACTGCATATATGCAACATATTTAAATACTATAATACTATCCACACATTTTTCAAAGGCAAAAAAACAAATTTTTAAAAATCTAACTAAAACCACCTTATACTCCAATACAAATTTGTTGTTTAAGTACACTGACTTATAATGGAAATAAGTGGAGTTCAGATGAGTTTCCTGTCACTGTGTAATAAAGCCCACAATTGTATACATAGATTCTTAATTTTCTAACAATAAATTTAGGGCCGAGCAATGTCACTGGAGCGAATTCCTGTAACAGATGTAAAGGTCTTGATGACAGTTAGTTTCCAGGTCTATGTTCCCACAATCACATCTCTGGAAGATTTTTTACATGAAGTGTTTGAAGAAGGGGCAGACGTGTCGGTGATCTCTGAGGTCCATTCTGGGTCCCCTTTAAGGTGGAGGTGGGGCTAATAGGAGAGAAGAAAAGGTAAAATGCTGATAAGGGAATCTGAACCAAATGTTGTCGCATGCTAGAAACGATTAGATACCCTTGTCACAGAGCTGTTGCAGAGGTCCAGGGTGAAAGAGGGAAACAAGGGGTCAAGTGTGGGCACAGGAGTTAAAAAAAAAAGTTTGTGCCATATAGTGGAGGGAAAATGAATCTTTAATCTACTCCTAAATCCTCTCTTCTTTTCTTTTTAAAATATCCTTTGGTCCTGTGATGGGAAGAATGGAGGTGGGTCTTGATGCTATTTATTAACACATATTAGGGTAAGCTACACAATATGTTTGTAATTAAAGTAGGAGCTGTAGCAAGAATATTCTGTTCCTTTGCTTAGAGGTGTTCGCAGAGCACAGGCTTGGGGGTACGGCTACTGGACTGGCCTTCATCATGCAATGCCTATTTTTAAATGTCGATGTCTTATCACTATAGTCACTTTGTGGTGGGAGACATGTCTTATACATTCATTCAGTAGCTATGGACTGAGGGCCTGCTGGGTACAGGCCCTCTTTTGGACAGTGAACAAATGACAAAATCCTGGCTCTCGTGGAGTTTAAAAAATAGTAGACCAAACGGACTTTAAACAAAGTTCAATGAGTAAATTGGGTTTCCATGTGTTTCATGAATTTTTAATACACGCTTTTTCCACATTTTAACATATGTAAATTACAATTCATTTTTAAATTGTTGGCAAATCATCTTTTAATTGGTGATTTGTTTTTCTAAGACCACTATAGCTGGAATGGAATGGGGGGTGAGGATGGCAGTGGGACAGAGAGAAATCAGAGAAGTCACAAAGAAGTCAGACCGTGTAGAGCCTTGACAAGCACTGTAAGGACTCCGACTGGTACTCTGAGTGAGACGGCAAGGCACAGAAGTGCCTGGAAGCACACGTCATGATATGATCTCCATGTGAAAGGTCTGTGTGGGAGGCTGCTGTGTTAAGAATGGATGGACAGGGCACTGGGGAGGGTATGTGCTACGGTGAGTGCTGGGAATTGTGTAAGGCTGACGATTCACACACCTGTACCCCTGAAACAAATAATACAGTATATGTTAAAAAGAAGAAGGAGAAGAAGGAGGAGAAGGAGAAGAAAAAGAAGAAGAAGAATGGATCGTAGGAGGAGAGCAAGGTGGAAACAAAGCGAGCAATTCGAAATCTTCTGTATGATGCCAAGTAAAAGGTGATGGTGACTATCACCAGGCTGTTAGCAGTAGAGGTGACCAGAATTGGCTGGATTCTGAATAGATAAAACCAAAGAGATTTGTTAATTTTGGGTGTGGGGTTCAAGAAAAGGTGTGTCATGGATGACTCCAAGATTTCTGGCCTGAAAAACTGTAACTAAGACGTTAGCATTCATCATCCTAAATATCAACCAGAGAGGCCTCATAGTCGACAAGTTTCCAGCTGAACAGAGATGTGTGCATTCAAAACAAAAAAATTCAAATCATAGGGACTGTTGGAGTTCTGGCACCAGTATACAAGAGTGCTATTCACCAAAGGAGAGGAAAGACAAAGAAAGGTGAGAGGAAAGGGGAATTAGGTTTATTGTACCAAGTGGTTTATGTACATTGTCTCATTTAGTCCCACAACCACCACACAGTGTCATGATTACTCTCCCCATTTTATAACTAGAGAAATTTGATTTTAGGTTGGTAAGTAGCTTACCAAGCTTAGGTACCAAGGTACCAACCTAAGCTTGGTAAGCTACTTACCAAGTTCACATAGCTATAGACCTGGAGAGTTCTACTCTTAAAACTGGTTGCAATTCTTTAACTGGGCATCCAAATCAGGTGCCCTACTCTCTCCATTTTTGTTTTGTTTTGTTTTTTACAACATCCAGTTCTGATCTCTTTCCCACTCCTGGAGAAACTGAGGGATGTTTTCCTCACTATAGATCAGTGGAAGAATATTTCAGAGGACAACACACAGTGTTGTTCCAAAACACATCCTTCAGCCAATATACTTCAGGGTCCAGGAGGTCTTGTATTTCACCCCCAGAGCTCTCTCCCTACACGAGGCACCAGCCTTTATCCACATCCAACCCCCTTTCACACCCCTTCACTTCTTTTCCCCAAGACTCTCCATCCTGGGGGGTCAGCCCTCAAACCCAACAGATTTTCTGACTGCTTTTGCTCACATCACCATGAGGTCCTCACACTGCTATGGTCCCATGTCCCCTTGGGCAGTGGTCATGCAAGAGATCTGCCAGCTGTGATGTTAGCCCTTAGATGGCAAGCCTTCTCGAAACAGGTAGACAGGGTCTAGTGTATCATGAAGGATGAGGGCTTTGAGATCAGCTAGGACTAGATTTAGCTCGGAGTTTATGACACTTTCTGGCTCTATGACCCATGGCAAGGTATCCAGCTTTTTGAACTTCAATTTCTTTGTCATTAAAAAGCAGAAAATTGGGGCGCCTGGGTGGTTCAACTGGTTGAGCGACTGCCTTCGGCTCAGGTCATGATCCCGGAGACCCAGGATCGAGCCCCACATCGGGCTCCCTGCTCGGTGGGAAGCCTGCTTCTCCCTCTCTCACTCCCCCTGCTTGTGTTCCCTCTCTGGCTGTGTTTCTCTCTGTCAAATAAATAAAATCTTCAAAAAAAAAAAAGATGAAAATTATAGCTGTGTTACAGGATTGTGAGTATTAAATGGGCCAGTGTTTGTAGAGGCTTTAGTGTAGGGTTTGATACCAGTAAATGTTTCCTAAATAAGCACTTTTACTATTTCCTGACTCTTATCCCAAGTAAAGAAATAATAGTTGATGCATATCACTCACGGGGAGCTCCCAGACTGCAGTGGGAGCTCTGCATTCAGAATCCCACATTTATTTTTAAAATAAATGAAAATGTCGAGGCTGTATATTTTTTCCAGTATCTATGGCCGCTCGGGCCTGGTGGTGAACTTTCACTAAGTGGAGGCAGAGTCACGGATAAGCAAAGTAGCGAAAAACTTTGAGAAATGGGCTAGTCCTCTCTGTTGCTCCAAGCCACTATTAGCAGTTACATGAGCATCTGTCTTGCAGTTAAAGACTTCAAAAAGAGAAATAGATTCCCATCTGTTTCCACATTATCGTGTGGCTGATTCAGTGTTCTGCCATTGTCTCATGGAGGTGCCATATCAGGAACCAATTCTCTTTTTCCATGCCTCCTGGGTAACTGGTATTAAACCAAGGAAGGACATGTGGAGAAGTGGCCTAGTCCTGAGCTCCCTCTTTGCCACGTCTGTGTAGACCCGTGGGAGACGCACTAATTTAATCACCTCTTTCTGTCAGAGGTCTTAGTTCACAAGATGTCCTTCGGGGACCTCAGTCCCAATTTGTCTAAAAGAAACATCCCTCTCACCCCCACCTTCTCTTGCTCTGGTGTGCGCTGCAAGGACTGGAGATTGGCCCATACCAGACCCAAAACCATCACCACAAATTGGGTTCCAAATCTTGTGGAGTCAGGTGATTCTGTTTTTGAACTCTCCCTCCAATCTACTCTCTTGTTGTCATCCTCACTGCCTAATCACCTCTTCCCTGGCATGTTGCTTCTGCCTGGTCCAAGTCTCCCCATGCCCAAGCTCTCCATGTCCAACCACCTCAATGATACAGAAACCTCAATGATCACAGATTTGGTATGAAAACAAGAATATAAAATATTTCATTAATTATTTCAGCTGCTCACATGTTGAAATGATAATATTGAGGGATATTTGAGGTTAAATAAAATGTATCATTAAAATTAACTTCATTTGTTCCCTCCCTTCTTTTTTATTGTGGCTAATAGAAAATTTAAAATTGTGCCTTCTGCTTGTATTATAGTCGTATTTGACAGTGCTACTGTTCTGGTCCTTCTCAATTTATGACCTTTGTACCAGCTATGCTTTCCTTCTCCCTGGAACTCTTTTCATCAAGCCAAACTCCTATTCATTCAAGATTTAATTAAAATTCACTTTCTCTGTGAATATTTCTCTACCTTTCCCTTTCTAAGTCCTTTTTGGCACATTACCTGATTTAAATATTTATTTAGAAATGTATTTCTTTACTGTCTGTCTCTCTAACTAGACTATAAGCTTCAGATCCAACCTTGTCCTGGTTCCTTACTGATCTTATGAATCTTCTTTAATGTCCTGGAGACATTATAAGTGTTTAATAAATTCCACTTAAATAAATGAATGAATGAGACATTCTGATTCCCTCCCACGTACAGTTAGTGGGGCTGAGCTGTAAACTAATCAACTAATCTTCCTTTCGCCAGCTGGCATAACAGAATGAATAAGATGGTGCAAAGAAAAGCTGGTCCACAGTTTTGCTCCACATTGCTCCTTCTAACAGTGGGTTCAGTGAGAAGCTAAGCCTCTACCCTCAATCAGCACCAGTGAGGTGGTAAGAAGTATCAGGAGTCCTTTCCCACCCTACCCTCTATTCTCTTCCTTGTTGTCAACAGGGCCCAGGGGAGCTGAGCTTATACTCTGACTCAGAAGCAAAAAGGCCATGCCCCACTTTCTCCTGGAAGATGTCAATGGGATGAGGAGAAATTGAAGAGCCACCCCACATGTCTGCAATGAGGCAGTGTGAACAAGTGCTCCACTTTGCTGGGAGAGCTTCAGCAGGCCCAGCATGAAACTCAACACAGGCACCCACCCAACCCTCCAGCTAGACCTCAACAGGAGACTGCCTGCTAAATAAGAAGGATTAAATGGAGACAGAGCTTCATAATACAATATTCCAAATTCCATGACATGCACCATAAAATCAATCTTGGCTAATACCAAGAACAAGGAAAATCAGAACTTGAGTGAGAAAAAGACAATCAACAGATATCTGCCAATACTATAATGAATCAGATGTTAGAATTATCTGACAAGAATTTTTAAAAAGCCATCATAAAAATGTTTCAATTAGCAATTATGAATTCTCTTGAAACAAATAAAACATACACAAAATCAGCAAAGGAATAGAAATTTTAAAAAACAGAAATAACTGAAATAACAAATAAAAAATTCCCTGGATAGGTGTCATAGTAGAATGGAGATATCAGGTTAAAATCATTGAACTTGAGAACAGATCAAAATGGCTTACTTATTCTGAACAATAGGGAGAAAAATAGAGGGGGACGAAGAATGGAGTCTCAGGGACCTATAGAACATTAAAAAAGAGAGAGAGAGAGAGAAAGAGAGCTAACAGCATCATTTAAGTCCCAGAAGGAAAGGAGAGAGTGGGCTGGGATGTTTTTAAAGACATAAATGATTGAAAACTTCCCATATTTGGAGAAAGACATAAGCTTACATATTCAAGAGGCTGAATCCCAGATAGAATAAACCCAAAGAAATCCACACCAAGATATACCACAACCAAACTTCTGAAAACTTAAAGAAAAAAGTCTTAAAAATCATACAGGAAAAAAATGGCACATTATGAGGATTCCTCATCTGAAACCACAAAGGACAGAAGAATATTTTTTAAGCACTGAAAGAAAAGAACTGCCAACCACATTTTCTTTATCTGGTGAAAATATCCTTCAGTAACAAAGGGGAAATAAAGACATTTTCAGATGAAGAAAAACAAGAAAATCACCCTTAAAAAATGGCTAAAGGAAGTTCTCTATACATAAAGGAAATAATAATAGAAGAAGGCTTGGAATTTCAAAAGGAAAAATAAAACATAAGAATGGGTAAAAATAGATAATGAGCAAAAATGGGCAAGTATAATAAACCATCCTTCTTTTCATGAGTTTCCTATATCATATTTGATGTTTAAAACAAAAATCATAAAGCCATTTGATGTGGTAGTTAATGTATATAAAGGAAATTATATTTAAAAAGTAGGTAATAAAACATAAGTTGATTCCAGTAGACTGTGTTACATACACATGTTGTAATCAGAGAATAACCACCAAGAAAAGTATCCAAAGCTAAATACTCCAAAACACTATAAATAAATCAAGATGGAATGAATAAATAAATGAATAAATAAATGAAAACTGGTTCTCAGGAATATCTAATTTCCAAAAAAATTTGCTTTCAACAACAAAAATTATTGCATGTAAATTTTTAAATCATCACAATTACAAGCGATAATGATCAAAAGATTTTGTGTAAATCACTGAATTAAGTAATTAAAATTTTTCATCATGAAAATGTGTAAAATCAGTGTAAATGAGAGATGAAATTAATCTGGGACAAAAGCAGACCGTGTAGTCATTTCATCATTAAAATCATGTCCCAATCCCACCATTTCATTCATGTTACTTTCTTTTTTAACTTACTGCTTCAAACTTGATCCAAAGCAGCTGTTTCCCTACAGTCTTATCTTTTTTAGCCTGGAGAATGAAATGGGGTTAAAGATGCAACCAGATATAGCCCCACCTCCACGAAGCTGCAGGTCAAGAGAGGGTATGCACAGTGCCAGAACCTCATAAAGTCGGTGTGAAGACAGGATTATCTTATTCTCTCAAGGCAGAAATCATTAGAACAAGGTGGATGACCGCTGCACATAGACATCCCCACAGCAAGGAAATGCCAGACCTCTTTCAGTGTCCTTGGCTGTGCTAAACTCTTCAAAGAGAGGTCAGCGGTGATGCTGTTTGCCCAGTGACCCCTGGTCCAAATGGACAGAGAAAGGGACACTGCCTCTTAGAAGATCAAAGCTCCAGCTTTACCCACTGCTTCTCTTGACTCTCCTACTACGGAAGCTGAAGGGGCGGTTAATGAGGAAGGGGGCGGGGGAGAAAAAAAGGAAGGGCATTTTTGCACAATGTAAATCACTACTAGGTCCACAAGAAACCCTTAGGTGAGGAATCACTGGCCAGGTGACTAAAATGCAACTAGCCAGCTGCCTCTGCCTCAACTACTTTTACAACACCAACAGCTAAAGGGGGGAGGCAAGAGTGCCACAGGTAATGAGAAGAGCAGAAATTAAGTCTGGAGAGTGGTGCCGACAGACAAAACTGCTCTCCCCAGGCCTCTCTTTCCAGCAGAAGCTTCTGACTCACTCTTCACAGCTGTCAAAGCAGAGGTCAAGAGGAGGAGAAGGGGCACCTGGGCCAATCCACCTTTTTCTCAGAGGTGTTTGCTTTCTGGTAATTTAACATCATTTAATAACTTCTAAGCTTCCAGGATGGGGATATTGGGCACTCAGTAACCAACCATCCCAGTTTCCCTGGGATGCACTTTCCTCTCCTTCAACACTGGAAGTCCCACTTCCAGAAAATCTGTCATGCAGGGATTGTGGAACAAGTGGTCACCCTAACTGTGGGACAGGAGGACGGCACAGTTGGCCTGCTGTTTGTAGAACGGGAAGTATAGTGGCTTGAATGGTGTCCCCCAGCCTCCACCCCCCCACTCAAAAGAATGTCCACACCCTACTCCCCAGAACCTGTGACTGTGACCTTATTTGGGAAAAAGGTCTTTTCGGGTGTAATTAAAGATCTTGAGATCATCCGGGATTTAGGTGCGCCTTCCATCCAATGACAGCTGTCTTTATGAGAGACAGCACACAGAAACACACAGCAGAAGGTGATGTGAGAACGGGGGAGAGACCTTAGTGATGCTAACACTTACCAGAAGTTGAAAGAAGTGAACAGAATTCAACTGAGAGCCTTTGGCGGGGACATAGTCCTGCCAACATCTTGATTTTTGGACTTCAGTTCTCCAGTACTATAAGAGAATAAATTGCTCTTGTTTTAAGCTGCCCAGCTTATCATATTTGTTATGGCAACCAAGAAAACCAATATGAGAGCCTGGTGCTTGGGGGTCTCCCCTGAGGCTACAACAAAGTAAGATTTTTCTGTGGAGATACTGAGTGGCTAGCAGGGAGAACAGATAAAAACTATGTAGTCAGTTAGGCTAAGAAAGAGTTTTAAGATGAATTCTTAGGAATCACCAATGAGTTTAACAGACTAACTTTTTTCACAACTGGTTACATATCAATTTGCCTTTGGGGAGGAAAAAGCACAGACCTCCTAGATAGATAGATATGATATGATATCTATGTAATCTATGGTATCTATATCAGATATAGTATCAGATATCTGATATAGCTGAAATTTATGTATATAATATTTTTGCCCAGTGTAGATATAGGCTAATTTTTCAAAATCATCCATTAATTAAATCTCTCAAGATAATTTCCCAAATTTAGAAAGAAAAAAATCTTGTGTCTGTTAGTAAAGGATCCCAGTCTCCTAATAATGTGGCATGCGTGAAAAGGGAACTGACTGTGACACTGGATTCCTAGTTCTGGCCTTAGGAGTAAATATTTGCCCAATGACTTTGCTTCTCTGGTCCTTGTTTGTACCACCTATAAAATTAGGAAGTTCAACTAAATTATCTCAAAAAAGATTTTCATATTTTAGCATTCAGGAGATATGTTTAAAAATACCCTATTTCCACATTTTAAAAATCTCTATATATTAAGAATCACATATGAACTTCTCTGAATGAACTTACTTTTATTTCAAGGTAAAAGCACCCCCTAGTTTTTCTTCTTTTTGCATATAAATAAATTCCTTCATGTAATTTTTTCAACAGACTGAGGAGGGCCAGAACATTTTATTCTGCAAAATGTTATGCCAGAGACATTATAGTTTATTATTACTGAAATTCTCTAAAAGTTAAAAACGAGAAAACAGGAAGCAAATGCATAAAGTATGAAAGCTACAATGAAAGAGATGCTACAATTAGCACCTTAGCCCATTAAAAGTGATCTGAAATCACTACATACATTTCAAAATAATGGGACAAGTAGGAAAAATATTTATCAATATCCCCAGAGACACTGAAAAGTAGGAGCCCTCTACTTTTCTGGCATATTTTAGTTCTCTTGACCAAACTGAGGGTTGGATGGGTGTTTCCAGAAAAGCATTTTTTTAAACAAGTATATCTATTATCTGGAAGGGGAATTACAGACTCTAAATAGATGCCTCTATCCAGAAATCCCTAACTTCCACACTCTTTGCTGTGCAGGTATGTCTGTGTGTTGTAGTATGTCTTACATTATGCCTGTTGTCTAACCACTTAATGTCAGCAGTGACCCCAGCTGGGGCCATGAAAAGTGTCCCCGGCTGTTACCAAATGTTCCCTCGGGGACAAAACTGTTCTGGGGTTGAGAACTGTTGCTCTAATCTTTTCTTATTAGCACACTGGAACAGGGAAAAAATTAGTTTATCAGTTTACTGTCACCTTGATGGGTACTAAGCATCTTCTCTGAAGGGGGGGGTACAGGGTAGGGGGAGGTATATACCAGGACAAGGAACCCAGCTGTTTCTCCAGTTCAACCAGCTGTACCCTGAACCAGTGCGCTACCTTGCCCCCCCCCATGCGGCCCCAACGACTCCCAGAATGCAGTGGGGAGGCTGGTTGGCCCACCTCTATGGTCTGAGCTCGCTGTGACTAGACTTTTGCAGCCTCCATGAAATGACAGTGCCTTTCTCCCAAAAGAAACAGGACATTGTGTGGCCAGCAGATCGTATCCCCAGCTCTAGCTATTTCAACTTCCTCCCCCGAGTACAGATCATCAATATGGCATCTGCTTTATATAAAGAAAACAATCTTTGTCCCGCATTAGATTATTAAGAATTCTCAACACCACTTTAAGCCCACTTCTCCCATCAAACTGTACTTATTTGAAGTAACAGACAATAGATCATTGAATAACATAACTAAAGGTCAAATCTCATTTTAGTCCTAAATTTCAGTATACTCTCTCCTACCACCATTAACCAGAGCAACAAACAAGTACAGTATGTGACTGCTTTTCCTTCTGTCATTTTTCTTTCCCTGTACATCATTCTGATGACTGTTGGCAGCCATCTGTAAAATGGCAAAGCATAAATAGATAAATAAAAGGAGATAGAAGGTGAGGAGGAAGAGCATTAACATGCCTAGAGAATTTGCATGTAATGAGGCAGCCCCTGACTAGTCAAGACCAAACGCTATTGGAAGCCCAGGCAACAGTGATGGAAGGATGAAAAATGAGCCAGTCACAGTGCAAGTGGAGGCCGCCAGGTCCTCTGCAGGGAACCTTCTGAACGCTGCAGAGTAACTCTTCTTGTTTGACACCTACTGTGCCTCATGGAGGCTGAGAAACAAAATTGACATTAGGAAAGCAAATGGAGCACTAAGACACAATCCTTTCCTCAGGTAACTGGCGACCCACAATTACAGACATCGCTGAAGAGAGGAAATAAAACTGAAAATTGCCACAGAGATTGCCAAGACCCCAGCCAGAATAAAACAAAGTCAGATGGCATGGAAGCCTTACATGCCTGAATGAAAAATGACTAAGTAAAACCAAATTTTGTCCCACAAGAAGAATGGGTAAAACTTTTAACTAATTAGAGAAACTCCATCATGATCAAATATGAGCCACATAATTATTACATGGAACAGTAAACATTTTAATTATATAATTAGAAACAAATGTAAGGGCTTTTTTCCTTCTTTTTTGTGTGCTTGTATTTTTCTGCTTTCATGGTCAGCAGCCTAATGTAGTGATTTAATTACCTCAGAGTCAGTCAGTTAAGCTTGCTGTCTGAGAACTGCCTTTTCACAATGCCCTGAACTGACCTGAAGTGAAACTCAAACTCACCCTTTGTGCCCAGGGCTTTCCTGATAACAAAAGAGGTATTGGTTCTCCTTCCCCCAGATACCAGCCCCAGGCTTACTTCCCAGTGCCTTCTCCTCCTCCTCCTCCCTAAGTCTCCTTCTTCTACCCACTCCTTGCCTTCACTCCACCCACCATCTCATTCCTCCACCAACCCTCCCCACAACACACACACACACACACACACACACACACACACACACACACAC
>PITA01000281.1:163093-311851 GCA_004023965.1 Spilogale gracilis | reverse complement strand
TGTATCTCTTATCTGTATTTCTTGATTCCTGTGCCTAAGTGGTCTCAACTTCTGTGAGTTTAAGCAATCACTCTGTACCCTGCAGTAAAAATACTAATCCTGTCTCTAGGGCAGGTGCAAAAGCAGTTAAAGATTTAACTGCACCACCCAACTTCCTCACTTTTAAATAATAAAAGACTGGGGCCCCTGTCAGTCAAGAGAGACAAAGGCAGAGGGCCTTCGAGGAGGCAGCAAGAGAGAGACTGAAGGCAGAAGCAGCTAGAGAGCCTGCAGAGAGAGACTGAGAGACAAAGGCAGAGGGTCTTCGAGGAAGCAGCAAGAGAGCCTTAGAGGAGGGAGTAGGAGAGCTGGCAAACAGCGAGAGAGCCTGCAAAGAGAGACAGAAACAGAGAAACAAAGAAAGCAGCAGAAAGAGAAGCAGACAGAGAGTAGAGAGACAGAAGAGGAGAGAGAAGTAGAGCAAGAGGGCCAAAGCCAGAGCTAGAGAGCTAGAGCTAGAGAGCCAATACTAAAAAGCCAGAGCGTGCGCCTGAGCCTGCTTCATAGGTCTCTCCTGACTGACTTCGGGTCTGTCAGCTTGCATTAGATTCCCGTGTCCGAGTCATTATTTCGCCCGCCAGACATCCTGTGGTTTGGGACCCACATCTCTGCCAAGGCTGGCTCCTCTGGCGACATCAGTCCTGAGATGTGGAGGGATAGACTCTCCAGAGGGACGAAGTAACGGATATCTGCTGAGCTCATAGAGTAGAATTGCTGGAGCTATCAAAGTCATAGGATTGTTTAAATGGTCATTTTTACCAGTTTCTGGGAGCTGAGTGTGAACTAGGATGGTAGTGATAATCTCATGGAGCGGGTGGGGGCATAATTTTAGAAGGACCTCCACAATTTTGTGGATTTTATTTCCAGATTCTCATAGTGAAAAACCAAAAAAGATACCCTTGTGGCTTATGCACCATAGTGGAAAGTTAATCTTTATAAGATACACTCAGAGCTTTCTTTACCACAAAGGCTTACTCTTAAGCGGCAAGCCTTTGCCAGAACTGTTTTCTCTACTGAGAGAAGGGACATCCTCCCTGTCCAGACCCCACGGCATTCCTGTCTCATCCATCAGGACAAACTAGACAACTAGTATCTGGGTTTCAAGAAAATATCTTGGAAACAGCCAAGGGAAAAAGCCAAGAGCATGGGAAATGAACAAAGAAAAAGCTGTAACACTACAGATACGTTTGTGAAGGTCATACATCAAGGCACAGCCACATTAAAGAAGTAAGATTTAATTGAAGCATTATGGAATGCTACTGATCTCCACACTTGACTACCAACCAGCTGGGCTCCTGCAACAGGAGATACAGCTGATAGAGTGGCAAAGCCAGTGATCTCTCCGAGAAGGAGTACTTAAGGTAATCCAGAGTCAAGAATAGGGATAAAAACAAGGAAATCAGAGGACTTTGAAGCATCTGTTATACACAGCTATAGCAGCCTGGCCAATTTATAAACTTATAGCCAGATTAACAGAGACACATAAATCCTTATATTATAGGGCTATCTACTACAGTTCCGTGATTAAAAAAAAAAAAGTCCAAAAGGCAAGAAGGAGCAGTCTTTTTTTTTTTTTTTTTTTTTAAGACTTCATTTATTTGACAGAAAGAAACATAGCTAGATAGGGAACACAAGCGAGAGGAGTGAGAGAAGGAGAAGCAGGCCTCCTGCAGAGCAGGGAGCCTGTCTCAGGGCTCCATCCCTGGACTCAGGGAACATGACCTGAGCCAAAGGCAGATGCCCAACGATTGAACCACCTAGGTACCCCAAGAAGGAACAGTCTAGCTACAGCAAGCAAGCCTCAGAAGCATTATAATGGCAAAAGTAGAAAATATTCAAGAATAGATCAAAAATATGAAGAGGGGCACCTGAGTGGCTCGGTCATTAAGCGTCTGCCTTTGGCTCAGGTCATGATCCTGGAGTCCCAGGACTGCGCCCCGCATTGAGCTCCCTGCTCAGCGGAAAGCCTGCTTCTCCCTCTCTTATCTCCCTTGCTTGTTTTTCCTCCCTAGCTGTGTTTCTCTCTGTCAAATAAATAAATAAAATCTTTTAAAAAATGAGGAAAGATGTGAAAATAAAAAGAGTTGAAAGGAAATCTAAAAATCACACATCACTGTAACAGAAATTAAGAATGCATTCAATGTGCTTATCAATAGATTCAGCATTACCTGGAAAGAATCAGTGAACTGGAAGATAGGCCAATAAAACGTTCTCAAATTCAAGTGAAAAAAAAACTCAAAAAAAGAAAAAAGGAAAGAAAAACCCATACAAGATTTATTACATTCAAATTGCAAACAATGAGAAAAAAAATCTTTAAAGGAACCAGGAGTGGCTGGGTGGGTAGGTGGAACATGTTATTTATAAAGAAACAAGGGCAAGAGTTTTAGACATTATGAAAATAAAGAGAGGAAAGAAAATGACATACTTCCAACACAGAAAGAAGAAGACCAACAAAATAGAATTCTATATCCAGCAAAATTATCTTCCAGAAGTGAAAGAGTAATAAAGACTCTCAGATGAAGTTAAGCTGGAGAAATTTAGTCCCAGCAGAACTTACCAGCAATAAATATTAGAAGTAGTTCTTTGGGCAAAGGAAAATGATACAGGCGGGAAACTTAGACTTACATAAACAAAGGGAGTGTATTGGAGAAAGAATAAATGAAAGTAAAATAAAATATTTACTTCTGGAGTATGTGAGTGGCTCAGTCAGTTAATTCCTCCTTTGGTTTAGGTTATGATCCCGGGGTTCTGGGATCAAGCCCCCTATCAAGTTCCCAGCTCAGTGTCTGCTTCTCCCTCAGCCTCTGTCCCTCTCCAGTATTTGAGCTCTTTCTTGCTCTCTCTCTCTCTCTCTCTCTCGCTCTCGCTCTTGCTCTCACTCTCAAATAAGTATAGAAAATCTGTTTTTAAAAATGTAGTTTTTTCTCTCCTTAGAAGATGTAAAATATCGCTTAAAGATATGGGAGTAGGAGTGTTTGAGGGAATTATAGTATATGCGTTAAGTTAAATGGTATCAAAGTCAATGGACTGTTAGGAGAGCCACGAAAGCTCTGTGAGTGTGGTGTTATTTGAAGTTAGATTGGTTAAAAATGTATATTGTAACTCTAACAAAATCACTAAAAGTGTTGCAAAAAGAAGTATAATTGATATGCTAAAAGGAGATATAATGGAGACATATAAGATTCTCAAAGCATAAAAAAAGAACAAAAAGGAGAAAAGTAAAGACGAAGCAGATTTAGGAAACACTCGTTACAAACGTAGTCCATGCGGATTCCACTATAGTGACAATCACTTTAAATGTGAACGGTCCAAGGACTTGAACTAAAAGTTAGAGCTTATCAGAATAGATTATTTTTAATGTCCCAAACCTATGTGGTCTATAAAACATGCACTTTAAATACGATGACTAAGATTGGTCGAAGGTACAGAAATGGATTAACGTATACCATGTTGACGTAACATGATTTTTTTTTTATTTAAAATTTTTATTTTAGTTCCAGGTACTTAACACACAGTGTTGTTGAGTTTCAGATGTATAATAGAGTAACTCAACACTTCCACACATCACCCTGTACTTTGAAAAAGTTCAAGTATCTGTATTAACCTCAGGCAAAGCAGGCTTCAGAACAAGGATAGCTATTAGGGATTTGGAAGAAAAAAAAAAGGCATCACAATATTATAAAGGTGTTGGTTTTTAGTGCAGGAAAACATAATGATACCATAATGATGAATACAACATGCTATATATTTGTCAAAACTCATAGAAATTACAGCATAAAGATTAAACCTTAATGAAAGCAAATTAAAAAAAAAATACTATTTAGGATACAGGCAATCCTGGGAGGAAATGCAGACTATTAAAACTGATTCTAAATGTACTACAATGTATAACAGTCTCATACAGGTGGGTGTGGGAAATGTGCTGACCTAAGTAACTTTGGAAATGAATAGTCCATGAAACTCCTGGTTATAGGAACCCTACATAAACACTGTAACTCTAGTTGATAATTTTTCCTCCATGGGGGGACAGTTAACAGTCCTGAAACCTTTGCACGTCTAGGGGAATAGAACAATTAACTGTGATTTGGTGCCAGCCAGATTTCTCACTGTTGGACTGGGAGGTTACAGACAAGCCAGGGGAAAGGCTAGAATGACCTTGTTAACAAGGTCATGAATTAGAGTTAGAAAGTCTGTGGGCACATTTTTAGCTTACTGTGGATTTTAATGGTTCCATAGAGAGATGTTTATGGATCTGTGTATGTGCCTGGCTTAGTATGTACACATACATTTTCCTCCTCCATTTGCTGAAACTAGAAAAATCATCCTCCCCCCACCCAACAACTGAAGCATGGCCTCTCTACCAATACCCAATGAATTAGATTTTTTTGGTTTTGCAGCAGGCACTATTCCTGACTCTGTGTCTACTGCATACCATTTCTTCTGGTCTTGTCAGATACTTTCCTTTGGTTTGAGTAAAATCCTCACTTGTGTTCTGATCAGTTGCTGCTCAATTCTTGAGGGGCACCCTCTGTGACTTCTGGAGTTCTCCGTCTTTGTAAGCTCTTCTCTCTAATACTGTTTCTGGGCACACCCTACTGGTCGATACCCTTTCCTTTAATTTACACTGTTTTTTCTAAGTAATAATCATAATGTGCTGCAGTAATGGGTTAATTTGTTCATAGGGAACTAGGTATGAGATAAACAAAAACATAAAAAATGAAAAGAAAAGCACCCCTTCTTATAGCTTTTTGTTGTTGTTTGTTTTTTGTGGGTTTGGGGTTTTTTTGTTTTCTATTTTTGTTTTGTTTTTGTTTTTGTTTTGTCCTTCTATGTTGCACCTATCCTGTGATAGTAGCAAGACTGTGAAATAGGATGCATTTTGTTAGGATGAGTAACTAATTCAGTGGGGTCCAGCCTATGAAAGAATCCTGCCTTATGAAAGAATCAGCAAAAGAACAACATCCATTGACCTTTCTGTGCCTTGAAATTTTCTGTCCTAAAGTGGCTCAGGACTGAATTTTTCGGCAGTCTTCTGGACCCATATGATGTAATAGGTTGTAATAGGCTGATCTTTTTATTAAATGATTTTTAACAGTAATGCCCACTAATACCTAACTGTTCCATCTGAATAAGTTAGGGTTGGGGAGCAGTAAACAACTGTGCTCCAGGCCCCTTATCTATCTGATGCCAGGTCATCTTGAGAATCTTCAGGAGACTTTGGTTTGGGAACCTTATGAAAGATCATGTTCCCCAAACAAAGGCTTGAAGCAATTCTACCTAGTTTATCTTCTCTGGATTAGGGCTCCCTGTTGCATAGTAAGAGTCAATGACCTCTTACAGAGGAGTTCCTTAACCCCTGTGTGCAACAGTGAATATAACACTTTTCTCCTTGCTGTTTTCTTCCCCCTTGACATTTTATGAAGTAATTTGCTTAGGAGCCCTAAATAGTTGGCAGTTGAGGCAAGAGCTGAACTCGGCCCCAATTCCAGTTTCCAGGCTTTGTCTTTGACAGTTTCTGACAGCTCATAAATGGTTTTGGTGTTAAGACTCTCCGTAGAGGCTTTTTTTTTTTTTAAAGGACCAAATGTGGATGTTTGATAAATTCTTATTACTGTGGCTTCCTTCTTCCCCAGTGTGTTGTACAGCCATGCAGTCAACAGTAAAATGTGTAAGTGCACATAAATGATCCCTGCATTGTGAAAATTGCAGCAGAAGACAAGCAATTATGTGGGGGAGTACATTAGCTAATACTGTTTTGCTTAGTTTCAGAGTCTCGGCTTTATTCTGAATGTTGAACTCAATTTCCATATTACTCAGAAGACATTGATCATTACTAGCCTAAATAAATACTCGTTTTGATTGTCTCAGCAGGCAATCTCAGTGGTCATATTTTAACTCCTCATGCAGGCAAGAGGAATCCTTTGATAGACATTTTGGCTGGTCCCTGCCATTAGAAAATATGCCCAAGCAGGTGTAGAATAATAATAGGATCTGAGAAAAGACCTTGTAAAGACTAAATTGCATCATAGACATAATAGACTGGCTTTATCTCATGTGACCATCCAAAAAGGGCACAAAAGTACAATTCTTATACCCTCATTAGGGGTGGGTAAACTATAAGTACAGAGAATATCAGACCTGTCCATGTTCCCATGGCTAATAAGTTCACCTGCAACTTAAACTCAGGAACCTAATGTGCTTATGCAGTGATGATCCAAATGTGAATTAGGTATTATTTGTTCATTCTCTTCCCTCTCTCCTTCTCCCTATCCCTGTCATTCTCTCTTTCCCTCTCATTCTTTCTGTCATTGTTTTCCTTATCTCTCCTCTTTTGCTCTCTTTTTCTTTTGCTCTTACCCAACAGATAAAGAAGAAGCACAGAGAACAAAACAACAAAAACCTCCTTAAGGATGCCCCTCAAAGAAACAAACAAATAAACAAACAAAAAACAATGCCCTTCATTTCAGAGCACATGGGTGGCTCAGTCACTTAAGCATCTGCCTTCAGCTGAGTACTGATCTCAGGATCCTGGGATTGACCCACTTCAGGCTCCCTGCTTCTCCTCCCTCTTCCCCTATTCATGTTCTCTCTCTTGCTCACTCTTTCTCTCAGATTAATAATAAAATCTTTGACAACAAGAAACAAATGCTTTTATTTCCAACTTTTTGAGGACCCTCCTACTATTTTCCATAGTGCCTAAACCATTTTACGCTCTATTCACTGTGGACAAGATATGGAAAGAAACTAGATGTCCTTCAGCTGATGAACGAATAAAGAAAATATGTTATATTCATATAGTTGAATATTATTCAGCCTTGAAAAGCAGGAAATCCTGTCATATGCAATTGCTTGGGTGAACCTGGAGGGCTTTGTGCCAAGTGGAATAAGCCAGTCCCAGAAGGACATATACTACATGATTCCACTTATACAACATATCTGAGGTAGTCAGACTAACAGAAGCAAAGAGTAGAATGGTCGTTGCCAGGGAGTGGGGGATGAGTGACAAATAGAGAGACATTGTGCCATGGGTATAAATTTGCAGTTCAACAAAATGAATAAATCCTAGAGATCTGCTCTACCACATTATGCCTAAATTTAACAATATTGTACTGCACACTTAAAAAATGTAAGAGGCTAAATCAAATGTTAAATGTTTGACCACAATGAAAAATTAGCCTTTCAAACCTGCTCCATCTAATTTTCAGCCTTAGTACTCCTCACATCCACCTATCCAGTCAAACCCAATTTTGTAGTCTCATGGGAATACCAGAATGTTCTCCTCTAGAGAACAATTTCTGAGTGTTACTCCCTGCCTTGGAAATACCTAATCATTAATTGAACCCATGTCAAAGGCCTCTGCTATGTGCCTCCATAGCACTGTGGTCATGAACTGTCTTGATAATTGTTGTACTATCATATGCTAGCTCTTCTAATATTTCTCAGCTTTCCAAGACAGCCACAGAATCTTTTCACCTTTTTATCCACCCCCCCCCAGCATCTGATCTATTTATTACACATCTGCTGCATTCAAGGGGTGGTTTCCCCACCCAAGAACTTGCCTACAGGCAATTTTAAAATATTCCTTGAAGTTGGGGTTACTATAGAATTTCCCCAAAATGGAGATATTTAGAATAAATGTGGCATATACACCAGTCACTCCACATGCACACACAAAATTAGATCAATAGTATTATCATCTCATTTTCCAGATGGAGAAAATCAGCCTGTAGAGAAATAATCAGAGTTGCACTATTCATACAATCTATGCATAGTAAAAAGACTTGGGTACACTGAGAATACAGTGCACACTCATGTGTATATTTTTCATCTATAAGCATAATTATTTTCCATGTACTGTTTTAATTTCTACAGACCTTATTAAAAACAATGCCATTCACTTTCTTCTTCTTGACAATTCCCAACAACTGTGAGAGATTTATGAATTAAGACTAGTGGAGTGAAGTGACTTGCCCAAAACCATATATTTCTAGTAACTACTTGAATTGTGTCCCTCTGAATGCAAAGCCTAGGCTTTTTGCACATATGAAATCCTCCGTGGGGAGTATATTATTGTCCAAAGCACCATTATTAATAGAAATATGAATATAATACAGTACTTATTCTGGCAGAACTCACAGTGTAGTATGTCTTTATACAATCCCATTTATTTCAAATATGATGAATATATGTGTGTCTGGTATTGTGCGTTATTTAGAGTGGTAATTATTTTCTTTCACAAGGGAGATTGATGCCTTTAATTTGCTCACTCTGAAGGGACAGCAAAGTGTTACCTCTTTATTTGCAAAGGATTTTTTTTTTTTTTAGTTCTTCCCCCTGTCCTTTTTCCAGATGTTTTCCTGATTTCTATCCGAATTGGTGTCCTTTAATGAAACAATATTCTCTCAGTGATTCTGCTCTATGAGTTATTATTCCTAGTGGCCATCCAAACAATTTTACCAAGTGTCACATTTCGCTTAAATTGATACTAAAGCCATGTAACATAAGCTAATTACAATGTGGATGTTCTTCATGAACTTGCCACGTGACTGATGGCGATGAGCTTCATCAACATTACAGAATACATCTGTCATGGTATACAAAGCATTCTGGAGCTATTTATTATGTCTTCATGAACATGTAGGCTAATGCATCTATTCTATTCAAGAACAGTGATTTTAATAATGTTAGAGTAACATAATTTGAGCTCCGTTCTGCATCTTTCTCTAACATTGGACTTCCTCCTTTAGATTCCTTATCTTCTTGTTCTCACAGATAGCATGTAGAAGATGTGGACCATTTCCTAGAAATAAGATATCAAATGTAAAGCCAAAGTCACTAGGTCTGCAAGACTAAATGTGGTTTTGAGGTCAATTTTAAATTAAGTTTTTATTTTGAAGGAAGATTGGATCCATTGTAGTAAACGCTGTTGAAGATATCACAAGTCTCTCAAATGATGTCATTTGCTAATGATTTTACCTGAGAATACTGGCTAGAGAAAAGACTCTAGAGTCTAAATTAGAATATTCTCTTTAGACATTGATAGCTTTCCATCTTTTCACTTCTCTGCAAGTGTATGATTGAAAACCTCATCAAAGTGAAAGGAAAACTTTTTTTTTTTTTCTAAATACTCTCAGAAGTAATAAGTTGAATCTTCCTAGGACAATTTAATAATCTGTTGCCTTAGATGACCCTGTCATAAAATTAGAAAAAAAAATAGGCTATGGAATCAAACTTGGCTTCATACGTGAAATGGATACAATAATAATATCAACTCCTGGGACTATTTTAAGAATTCTACAAGATAATGCATATAAAGGGCTTGCATAGTTCTTGGAACTTAGTGTTAACTAAATGCAAAGGACAATGTTGAGGATGAGAGAGGAGATCAGCAAAATTTGTAACATATTCCCTATAGTTCTGGCTTGTGCCAGTGCGCTACTTAGTAGGGCCAAGAACAGGCTAGACTAGTGCTCATTCATGCTCTGTCTGCTTTGTGCACAGTTGCAAAGGCCGGAGCTTTTTTTTTTTTTTTTTTTTTTTTCTTTTTAGGTTTCTGCAAAGCCTTTGGGATTAAAAGCACCCCTTTAGCTCTTATTCTAAAAGGTTTCTTTGTCACCTCCCCATTACCTGGAGAATGGATAAGGTGTTTAAGAATCTGCCCATCAAATCTGCAAGGACTAATTGAATCAGTTTGCAGTCATTGTGGGGTATGTGTGGACGGGTGGGGTGGGGGCAGGGGTAAGCAAAGTGCTCAATTGCACAGACCAGGCAAAGTTCTGGAATGGCTCTCCAGTGGTCTAGCAGCCTTAAAGCTCTGAGTAGTCACAACTCAATGTGTTTGGTTTTTCTATCTGTTCACTTTATCCTTCCTTCACTATTCTATAGCATAAACATCGCAGTGCACAGGTAACCAGTCTCCAAGCTTTCTTTGCTACATGGTTGCCCTCTGTTCTCCAGTGAAATCTGAGCTAGTCAGTTGTGCATTCACATACACTCACATAGTTCTTAGCATTTCATGGAGAGCCAACCACTCACTGCCTTTACTACCAGGAAACAGGTGCAGCAAACTAGAACCTCTGTTGAGGAAAAGCACATGCAGCACCATTAAGAAGCACCATCTATTGGGTCCAACGAGAGCCTTTAAACATGGCACTACTCAATGTATAAGAATGAGAAAGAACAAGGATTAATAAGGCTACATGTAGTTTTCAGAATGAGATAGTATTGAATGTCATGCTTATAATGCACACAAGTAGCCATGTCATCTGGTCTATTTTACTTTATACCTGTGCTACAAATATGACCCTTGTTTTCTATTGCTGCTGTTTTAGCAGTGGACTCTCATTTGTTTCTGGCTTATGGATGGAAGCAACAGAAAGCAATATTGTCCTATTGTCCACATTAAGGGAAAAAAAAAGAATTTAGACAAATGGTGTCTGTTGCTCCAAACTGTTAAGATGGTAGTTAACTGGTAAGTTAGAGGGCAGAACAATGTTTGTCCAAAAGTCTAGAGCTACATGCACCACCACCAGTAGAATATTCCCACCACACTGCTTCCATGAATCTCCATTAGTTGAGAACGGATCTTAATTGCTCCTTTAACACTATGTGCCTTGTTTATTTCAGATTCAGAATCTAGGTGGGAGCATCCCAATGGCTAGATTGATGTAAATATTGAGCTCTGATTGCAGTGCAATAAAAAGGAGGAAGAGATCCTCCCCCCCTTTTCAGATTCTAGATAGGGAATATCTTGGGAATATTTACAGAAAGGAAATTGCTCTAAAATGTGAATGGGAGCAAACTTTGGATACTGGACATCCTAAATAGATAAAAATATCTACTTTCATTCCTTTTGAGTCATTCTGGTTTCTCTCTCTTCTCAATGAATTCTCCATGCTATGGTCAGAGTGAGTTTTATACAATGTATATAAGACCATTAGCCCTTTGAATTTGGTCTCTTCGAATTGTACCCATTAGGGTTACATACCCTTTAGGTTGGCTTGCCAAATCTTTTTGCATGTGACCCTGATAAGTGGTTTCTACCTAATTTTCTACCACATCAGGCTCTAAAGGACACCCTCCAAGTCTTAATTAAAATATTTATTCTTTTTTGAACAAGCAGATGAGTTCATAATCTCTGTGTTTTGTTTTTGCTATTTTTTCCCTGATTAACAGAAGTTTAAACTCCTATTTATTTAAGATCTAGCTCATAGATCTTTTCTGCATCACCTCATTTTTTGAATTATAGAGATAGAAACTGGCATTCTCTTCTCAGGAGTTTGAAAGGAATAGGGACAGGTAGCTATAATAACCCTTAGACAAATGACCAGAAAAAAAAAAAATGCACCAACATGTGGAGCCTTACCATTAGGTTTTACTAACTTGAAGATAGATACTGTATCTTTTTTTTTAATGCTTTATTTTATTTTTTCAGTGTTCCAGGATTCATTGTTTATGTCCCACACCCAAGTGCTCCATGCAATATGTGCCTTCAATACCCACCACCAGGCACACCCATGCCTCCCTTCTAAAACTGTTTCTGAGTCCAAAGAATCTCATGTTTCATCCCCCTCCCTGATTTACCCCAATTCATATTTCCTTTCCTTCTCCTGCTGTCCTCCATGTTACTCCTTAGGCTACACAAGTAAGTAAAACCATATAATATTTGACTTTCTCTGCTTGGTTTATTTCACTCAGCATGATCTCCTCCCAGTCTGGCCCATGTTGCTACAAAAGTTGAGTATTTATCGTTTCTGATAGAGGTGTAATATTCCACTGTATTATCCATTTTATCCATTCAACAGACACTGTATCTTAATAATTTTTTTTTTACCGTTTAAAAAGATGAATAACTGGAACAAAATCATGAGGTCAGTAAGGTGTTATATGAGCCTCTTATACAAATGAATGACATGTCAACTTTTTGAATTCTGGCAGAAAAAAAAAGTACTAAGTGGTCGGGTACATATTAGAAGCAAAATAATAATAATAATAATAATAATAATAATAATAATTTAGGAGCCTTTTAAGAAGTCCCAGTGATAGATAATGAGTAGCAGCAGCACTGGGATAAAAAAGAAGGGAGAGTTTACAGAGAGTTTTGAGAGTTTAGTTTGAGAAAATTGAAAGAACTGGGATTTAAACCCAGATTCCAGCATGTTTATGTTAAAAACTCATTTAAATGAACCTTTGAAAGTTTTGCTTGTATGGGACCTTGTAACTGAAATTCCTCACTTGTATCCCAAATTGATCAGGCGAGTTAATTCAGAAAAAGGCAGAATGTGGTGGAAACACCAACATCTGTTTCTGACAGTTTACAGCTAATCCTTACCCACACAGGAATAGGCTTAAAGACCTTTGCATGGGGCGCCTGGGTGGCTCTGTCGGTTAAGCGACTGCCTTCGGCTCAGGTCATGATCCCGGAGACCTGGAATCGAGTCCCACATTGGGCTCCCTGCTCAGCGGGAAGCCTGCTTCTCCCTCTCTCACTCCCCCTGCTTGTGTTCTCTCTCTGGCTGTGTTTCTCTGTCAAATAAATAAAATCTTTAAAAAAAAAAAAAAAGACCTTCGCATGATCCCCACTGGTGGGTATTGGCATGGGAATATCAATTTTCATCCCTACTGGAAAATAATTCTAAGTGGGGGGTTTGAGTATCGAAGATTCATCCTGGTAATAATTGCAGGGAACGAGAGTTATACCTTGGAAGATAAGATCCTATCATCAGTGTGGTGATTGACAGGAAATTATAGTGGTGTTGATGACAGATCTATAATTACATTACAAATATTTATCTCTAGAAAATCCTCCCTGAATTGCTTCTCATATGGTAAGATTTCTCTTCCCCTCCTTCCTTTGCTGAGATCTATTGCTATTGACATCAAATTTACCATCTAAAAAACAAAACAAAACAAAACAAAAAAACAAAACAAACCAAAAAACTAATATGATTAAAACTTGTATAATAAGTGATCATCTAATCCAAAGGCAGATCTTCCTGGTTTTATAAAGTTTGTCTCCAAGAAAAGTAGCAAATGCAGATAGAAATGCCATCTTGCTGAAGTCCACATGTACTAGAAAAGAATTGCTCAGAAAGTTCTCCAGCAGAAACACTTAGCTAACCACATGTCTGTTGATGGGAGCTTGCATTTCAGCTCCCAATGCCATGTACTGGGGACCAAGGGAAATACTGAGGGCACAATGATACATTGAAGCTAATTTTCAAGCTCTATCAATTCTATGAAAGAGTCTATCATATTCTATCAAATAATCTCTTAAATCTATCCCTCTTTTGATATCGAATTGTTTTGCTTTAACCAGGTCCTTGACTCCATTCATTTTGATTACTGCAACAGCTCTTTGACTGGCCTTTAATGCCTCCAGCTGACAGATTTTGCTGCTATAGTTAGATCCAATCATGGGCATTTGGGCATAAATATCTATGTTTAGGAAATAAGATAGTTTTTCATTGCCTCCTACATGAAATCCAAACTCCCTCTCTGTCCTCTATCACAGATGTAGTGAGAATCCACTGTGTGTCAATTATGTCATTAATGGAAAGTACAACTACCATACCTTCAATCCCGGGATGCAAGTTTACTTATAGTTTATACTTACTGCCTCATATCACATCCTCATAACATTATTACATCTGGGTGCAGTTATTACGCTACTGTTACGGATCAGAAAACTGAGGCACGCAAAAAGGCATCCGTACTCCCACTGCTCACGATCGCCATCCAAATGCATGTCTGCAGATTGCTCATCCAGTTGCTCTTTGCCTGAGACATCAGTACATAGTGAAGAGAAACTATAGATCAGGGAGGTTTTGTTGTTGTTTGTGTGTGTGTGTGTGATTAATGGCTGTTTGTGATACAAATCCTGTTTTGCTTCTTTGCAAGAGATCTGAACAAAATGAAAGCCAAATAAATATCTATCACCCTGTGACATTTATGGTCTTGAGTTTATCCAGGTAGAGTGACAGGAAGTAAGTCACTAATAACAAGGAATAGAGGTGGTGTTTGCAGCTGGGTACGTTACATTCCAGTGAAATATCTTCTCAACCGTTTTGCTTGGTTATTGTCATTTCTTTCAAGAAATCAATGCTATTGGAGATGGATGACAGCAGTGACCTGGCAGGTATGATTGCACTCTGAAGAGCAAGCTCTTTCCGTAGACGTGCTTTTAAAAACTGCAATTTCCTCTCCAAGAGCAAAGGTCATGCAATTCTCTGAATCGCCAGGCAAAAGCCAGGGCACATTGTTTGATGCAACCCCTCCTATTCATTTGGAAAAATCAGGGGGTTGTTGGAGACAGGTGTCATTGAAGGTTCAGTCATTACTTTGCTAGAAGTCCCTTTAAATTAGAAACTAATGTGATTCCTTCTGCAGTGTTATTTAGAGCTAGCTACAGGTGGAGGAAGATGGGCCCCAAAAGGAATTTGATTTCACTTGTCATTAATTTTTAACCTGCTTTAGAGCCATCTTTAATTTCTCTTTGTAGTTTTCATAGTTTTCCTTTGTGTATGAGATAACACTGCTCCTTGATTATCAGTCCAAGGATAAAAGTGATTTTTTATTTCAGATGTATCAATCCTGTCATGCTTCATGCAGACATCCTGTGAGTCTGCAAGGGAAGAGACATCTGTGTTCTGTACCTACTAACCTGAAAATGCAGAGTTGTGAAAGCCTGGCAATCAAGATCCAACTTAGGGGGAATTAACTTTTCTCTGGATTGTTCCCTTAAGATATGACACTGGGGATCAATGGATCTGACTCAGAAAAATCTGCATATTGTGGTCTACGTGGTCTGCCAACATTACTTACTACTGCAGTGGCCTCTTCCACATTTCTTATAGTACTTCCCTATTTTCCTGCCTTCCTTGTCTTTCACAGTAACTATGAAGATAGCTTCCAAGCCGTCTGCACACTTCCTGGAGAGTGGTGCTTCTAAAAATGCAAATTGGATTATGCCAGTCCTCGCTGGAAAGCCTATCAGAATTTTTGTGTGGTTGCAGGCTGCACTTGGCATTTTGGAGAGTGGCACCCAGAGTCTGTTAACATCTGGTGCTGGGCCATCTCTCTCATTTTGTCTCTTCACATCCTCTCTTGCTTTAGAGCCAATGTCTGTATTTTGGTCCTTTCCAGGGCACAACATTATCTTTTGACAGTTTTATTTTTCTTGGTACCTACCTCTTTTCTTAGATCTAAGAGAAACCTGAATAAGTCAGTTTAAGGAAGTGGAGATTCTCATCAGAAAGATAGTAGAGCTTCTGACTGATTTGAAGGTCCAAGAAGCACACCATGCAAAGGGCAGAAGTATTGCTTTCCCCAGAGAAGAGAATCCTGCCAGATCTCTTTCTAGCAGGAGTCTCTGCCTCCCACTGCTGCTGGCATCCCCCTTTCTCACTGAACACTCCTCCCCTGTGGTGCTGAGAAGCAGAGCTACCACCACATTGGAGCATCAAGGTTTTGGGCTTCTGTCACTAGAACTGGTGACTCTCCTTTACAATTCTATTTTTAAAACCCTAGAAAGTACTTGAGTTGACCCATTTGGATCAGTAGTCTATTAACTTCTGAATTAATTATTTGTAGACGTGGGCACAGCAGGATCTTATTAAAATGTGGGCAGTCCCGCTGAAAACTTTTGGTTGAACTGAGAGAAGAACGGGTGACCAAAATCAAGAGGGGATGAGCAGTGAGGGAGAGAGAGAAGGGTTTATACTCCAAAGAGAGACATCCTCTAACCCTTCAGGCTAGCCTAGGTATCTCCTCTTGTACACACTGCTCATTCTCTATTTTCACTGCTTGGTAACTCTGGTTTTCTTTTGAGAGTGAAGGTAGAAAAAGTTACTGGTTTACAATATTTATTTTTTAAATTCTTATCTACATGTGTATATATATTATCTACATGTGTGTATATATATATATACATGAATAGAAATATTATTGAAAATTCCTGGTGAACAAGTATGAAGGCTGATGGTCTGGGAGGGTGATATCAACTTTACAGCAGCGAAAGTCGGGAGAGTTTAATTTTTGAGTGTTTTTGAAATAGGTTGAAATATGCAAAATTTACCTATTATTATCATATTTTTCCTTTTCCTTATTTCACTTAGTGCCACAACTTAAACGCTCATTCAAAATATTTTGTGAATGAGTTTTATTGGACATGTAGTATCACATCATATAGTATAGTTAAAGATTCCCCTGTTGGAAACTTATTTATACTTAGTTGCATTTTTAAAATATCGAGTAAACACTTTTGGGGTCAAGAAATTATAATACTGAGGTTTCTCTCACGACATAAATTTCTAAAACTAGAATTACAGGATCAAAAATACATGAATGCGCTTAATTTGTATTGAGAGCTTCTAATGAACAATCTTGATCATAATGTATAAGTGTTTTTCTTTTGCCATAGACTCACTAGTGTTTTGAATTATTGTTTTAAGCAATGATTTGATAACAGAAAAAGTGAGTAGCATAATTTTTTTTAAAGATTTTATTTATTTACTTGACAGAGGGAAACACAGCCAGAGAGGGAACACAAGCAAGGGGAGTGAGAGAGGGAGAAGCAGGCTTCCTGCCGAGCAGGGAGCTCGATGTGGGGCTCGATCTGGGGTCTCCAGGATCATGACCTGAGCCGAAGGCAGTTGCTTAACCAACTGAGCCACCCAGGCACCCCAGTATCATAATTTTTTACCTACATTTATTTATTTACCCTCTTAGAAGGTTTTCCATACATTTCTGGAGTACTCACTTCTTATCCTCTGAATGGTACATGCCCACTACTTCAAATATATTTCAAAAGATTGTTTATGGAAGTCGTTACTACAAACACTAAAAATAGTAATTATATCTGGAATTACAGATTTACCCGCTTATTAATAGCTTTAGCGACTAAAGTTTCTTCTCGATTTCTTATTTTCATTAGTTTTTTTGTTTTTGTCTTTTTAAAGCTTTTATTTTCATGCCAGTTAGTTAACATACAATGTTACATCAGTTTCCATTGTATAACCTAGTGATTCTACAGTCCTCTACATCACCCTGTTCTCATCAAAAATGCACCTCTTGTTGTTTTTAAGTATTTCACCACCTCTAAAATTTTGAAAATCTCTCCTGTACAGAAGTATTCTACTTCAAAGCCCAGAATTATCAAATAATCCTTCTTGTAACCATAACTATGATACCTAGGAATCATTTTATGTATTTGGTGAGTGAGATGGTTTAATGTTATGTTTGGATTTTGCCTACAAATTTCTATTTTAAGAACTGAGGGGAGGGCATCTAGGTGGCTCAGTGGGTTAAGGCCTCTACCTTTGGCTCAGGTCATAATCTCAGGGTCCTGGGATCGAGGCCCGTGTTGGGCTCTCTGCTCAGCAGGTAGCGTGTTTCCTCCTCTCTCTCTGCCTGCCTACTTGTGATCTCTCTCTCTGTGAAATAAATAAATAAAATCTTAAAAAAAAAAAAAAGAAAAGAACTGACAAGATTATAAGAACTAAAGAATCTGATGAAAGAAAGAGCTCAGGTGTTGGAGGAGGAATTGGTATCTTTTCCTATCCCAGTCTTTGACCAGTCTCTTCTTTCTTAGGGACCAAAATTCCTTCATCACTCAAACAAATTAGTCATGCTGATGACCAGTGTGTTCCTTCAGGCTCAAACATTTTATGGTTCTATAGTGATAGCACTCCTTGGCAGAGTATTTGCAGAAGAAAAATACTCAAGGAGACATGGGATAAATATGGCAGTTGCCTGAAGTGGTCACTATACTGGATGTCTGTGAAAGTGACTGTTTTCCTGAGAAATATTTGAAACCCCTAGTATTCATGTTCTGGGCGTGCTATAATGAAGAACCACAAACTGGGTGGTTGAGAACAACACAAGTTCGTTCTTCCACAGTTCCCGAGATGGCATGTCTGAGGTCAAAGTGTCAGCAGGGTTAGGCCCCCTCTGGGACTCTGAGTCACATCTTTGCTTGCCTCTTCCCATGGTCAGCTGGTGGCCATGGGTCTTTGACATTCCTTGGCTGGAAGCTGTGTCACTGTGGTCTCTGCCTTTGTTATCCCATGTTTTCCCTGTGTGTCTCTGTTTTCACACACACTTTTTTCTTCTTCATCTTCTTAGAATACCACTGCTATTGGATTAATGAAAATCATTCCCTTAGCTACCAGTAGTAAGGACTTCAATATGTCATTTGAGAGGACACAGTTCCACCCATAATATCATACCCCCCCACACACATGTATACCTGTATTTTTAGTGAGTTAAAGATGACCTGCTCTGTTCAAGAGGCAAGAGCATGAATAGAGTCTGAAAGTCTATGCAGGATGACTCATGCTTAGCATTGCAAACTCTTCAGTCCACTGGTAGGTATTCTTGGCATGAGGACCACGCATAGATCAACTCTTAGATATAAGAGGGATGAAAGTGATGTTATAACTAAGAAGGTAAGGGGCACCTGCATGGATCAGTCAGTTAAGCATCTGCCTTCAGCTCAGGTCATGATCACAGGGTCCTAGGATTATTGAGCCCTGCATCAGGTTTCTTGCCCAGAAGAAAACCTGCTTTGCCCTCTGCCTCTGCCTGCAGCTATCCCTGCTTGTGTGCGCACGCTCTCTCTCTCTCTCTCTGTGTATCAAATAAATAAATAAATAAAATCTTAAAAACAACAACAACAATTTAGAAGGGAAATTGAGAGATTAGGGATTAACTTCACATTTTTTGACTGTTGTCACAACGGAACAAAATTAATTTCACTCTGGAAATAAATGGGAATTAATTTGTCATTGTCTTAAGCATATAAAGGATAGAACTGGATTTTAATTCACTTAGAGTTATGTGACTTAGAGTCCACATTCCTGAATGCAGCACTCTAGCTGTGTTATTTAACATCTCTGAAACTTGGGTGCCTTACCTATGAAATGGGATGATAATCTGCTTTAGGGGATCATTGTGGAAGAATGAGACATTGAGCCTGACACATCAGGAAAAACTCCATAAATTTAATTTTTATTGTGGAGTCCTTCTGCTCTTTTCCATAAGTGAAATTTTCAGCACTTTCTCATCAGATTGGTGTCTCCTTGAGAGTAGGGACTTTGATCTCTCTGTGTCTCAGATGGTCAGCACCAAGCACTAGTTGAATGACTGAGAGAATGAACAGTTCAACGAACTGTCCCCAGAGTTTCCAGGCAATCTGCACAGAATTGTAGCCACAGTCTGGGAGATTCCAAGTGCTTTTTCCTCCTATTATGTCTGTCAAAAGAATGAACTGAACGGGAAGAAAAAAACAAGAAGAAGGGAAATGACTTAAGAAGTTACATGGGTGCCAGAAAACAGAAAACAAGCGTGGGATCTACAGAGAAGCAAAGCAAGGCCTTGGGGAGACTCGTGAATTGGATGTATATTTGTGGAAGATGGCTTGGATACAATGATTGCAGGTTCCCTTCACTGTGAAATCTGAATTAGACACAATGCCAGCTATTCCCACCCTATTTGACCCTCCAGAGTATTTATGATGCTATGTCCCTGCTTTTATTAATTCCTGTGCACATGAGCTCAGTCTGAAGAAGCACTACCAGGTTACTAAGTGGGAATAGTTGGGGAATTTTTCAGTGTTCATTCCCTAACCCCAAAGCTCATACTTTCAGCAAAGCATGAGAAATGGACAGTTATGAAACTGCAGCAGTGGCGGCTACCACAGGGCTCTGGAGGGCAGCGGCCCAGTGGGCCTGGCAGAAGGGCTCCGGGGTGGGGGTCAGGGGTGGATCAATACACTTAAGAACAACTGTAAGTTAAATGCTTTTCTGTGACCAAATCTGATGTTTCCAGCTGGCTTTGTTCAGAAGATCCTTCTTCCCTTTCACCTGTCTTATCTGCTTATTTTTTAAGTCAGTGTCTGACAGCAGCTTTCTAGGATGCTCTCATAAGAGAGAATTCTGTGGTTGGAACAGGGTCACATAGAATCATTGGTATCCCAGGAGCCTTTTTTTTTTTTTTTTTTTGGTCTGCTCAAGGAAGAGCTAGAAGAGAAAAAAGTGATTCAGTCATCAAGGGCTAACTGCTCCTGGGAACATGGTGGAAGGGCAATTAATATTTGTTGAATTATCTTTTCAGTAAATCTTCCCATCAACCCCACAAAGTAGGTTTTATGAGCTCTGTTTTAGAAATCAGGAATATGCAGGGCGCCTGGGTGGCTCAGTTGGTTAAGCAACTGCCTTCGGCTCAGGTCATGATCCCGGAGACCAGGATCAAGCCCCACATCAGGCTTCCTGCTCAGAGGGAAGCCTGCTTCTCCCTCTCTCAGTCCCTCTGCTTGTGTTCCCTCTCTTGCTGTATTTCTCTCTGTCAAATAAATAAATAAAATCTCAAAAAAAAAAAAAGAAATCAGGAATATGAGACTCAGAAATATTAAGAGTCACGCTGTTGGTCACAAAAGGTGATGTGGCAGAGTCTGGTTTAGACTCAGTTTGTTGATTCTTTCTGTTATGTCTCCTTGCACATGGGGAAGTAGAAAGGCTTGTGCACCAAAGCAAAAATGATTTAGTACCTCCTATGGACATGTACTGTGGTTGGTGGGTATAAGCACAGATAAGCATATAAACCATGAGATATTTTAATGAGTATTTTATTAATCAGGTACCTTCTTTTATCATAGTGCCTTCTATCTAGAACAGTGTCTGACAATAGACAACTAATGCAATTTTGTTGAATTAATTCATATCACTAAACCAGCCTTTAGTATTTATTTTCTAAATAGACAGTGATGCCGTAACTTAATTACAATGTGAATAAGGCTTTGTCTGTTGAGAGAAAAAAAATAATTGGTGTGAATCAGGAGTTAACAGGGAGCAATCCCTTCTAGATGAATCTATAGGGAATCCTTCAAGGAGTAGGTGGAAAATGAACTGGTTTTGAAAGGTAAACATTCACCAAGTAGTGCTAAAGATTGGATAGGAAGGGTCTTCCAGGTGACCTACAGAGCGGAGCCCATGGGCTCATGTTTCTTGAGTACTCTTCATATGACTGCAATTGCAGATGAATAATAAAGGCTAGCTCTATTCCAGGAGTTCTATTTACCCCTGGATTAGTTTCCTGGGTCTGCTATTATAAATTACTACACACCAGGTGGCTTGAAAGAATAGAAATTTATTCTCTCACAGCTCTGGAGGCTGCAAGTCTGAAACGCAGGTGTTGGCACGGCATGCTGTCTAGGGGAGAATCCTTTGTTTCCTCCTCCCGGCTTCTCTTGGCTGCCGGCAATCCTTGGCCTTCCTCGGCTTGTAGCTGTGCCACACCATCTTCACACTGCCATCTCCCCTGTATATCCATGTTCACATGTCCTTCCTCTTAAAAGGACACTAGTCATTGGATGAGGACCTGCCCTCATCCAGCATGACTTTGTTTTAACTTGGTTACATCTACAAAGACCCTATTTCCAAATAAAATCACATTGATTGGTCCCAGGTACATTTCCAGGAATTTGAAGAAGAGTGCTATTCACAATCGTTCAATCTCTGTGGTATTAGGACAGTGAGAAAGCGAGGATTTGAATGGGGTCAGTGTGATCTACCTTTCATATGACCTCTATGTACTGAGATGTCTGTCGTGTCCTGACTAATTGAAATTTAGGGTCTCTCAGAACTTTGTGGTATTTCAGCTTACCCCCCACTGCTGTTTGGCAGGCACCTCAGCAAACATTCTGCTGTTTCTCTCTCCTCATCTCCCGTCTGGCTGCTCTGGTACTCACCAGTTGCTTTAATGAACACTAAATTCTCCCTGCCCTATAGTCACTAAATCAGGCTCTTAATAACATCCTATTAGTTGTATAAAATAAGGATTTGAAGCAAACCAGATAGGGTTTGAGGTTTGGGTTTTTTTTGCATTTTAATTAAATTCACATTGATTTGGAAAAACAGATTTACTGAGACCTTAACAACCACATAACACACATAACCGAGTTGTTAAGTCTCGATAAATGTTTTTTGGGAAATCAATTGACTTTTGATTAATGACAAATATCTGTTTTAATAAATCTCAATGAAATAAAATGTTGAGTGTAGGTGGACATTTTAATTAAGCTGGACTTCCTTATTCTTATACCTAACTACCTTGACCCAGAACTGCTTACCACAGCCTTTTTCTTTGAGGAAAAGGAAAACAAAATCAGACCTGTCCATTCTTCTGTTTACCACAGTAAGTGAGGAAAGACAATGACATTTTAAAATCTGCATATTAAATAAAAGCTGCTTATGGCCTCCCTTTTTACAATCTCCATATTCTCAGCAAAGCTTTCCATGACCACCTTATGTAATTTTTTTAATCTTTCCAACACATGTATGTTTTCTTTATATACTTTAAGTGATTCGAAATCATGCCATTTAACTGTGTACTTCTTTGTTTGGTACTGGACCTCACTCGCAGTTATAATCCCCAGCAACAAGCATGACTGATGGAACTGATGTGTTTACCATTTCCTGGTGGACATCTGTCCCTCTTTCTTTTCATCTTCTTGACCTCATACATTCCTCTCTGCAGGATTCGAATCAGTGATCAGCTGAGAGGTCTCTGTGCTTTACTAATATATGACTTACTTGATGTTTGGGGTCCTGTCAAGTGCCCCTCTCTCATCCCAACCTCCAATACCAGGTATTAAGCTCAGATCCAAGTAGATGCCAATAAATGCTTGCTGAAAAAAAAAAAAAAAAAAAAAGAACATACTGTGTATGGAATACTGGAGCCCTGTGTCTAGTCACAGAACTTCTCTAGGCTTATGCCATTCAACTGGGGGTAGGGGGTGGTCTTGCTCTGCACCCCTTAAACTTTTCATATTATCTAAGTCCACCTTAAGAACACACAGCTGTATTTTCTAAAAGCTTGATCTATATCCTTTTGTTTGATATTGATAAACTGTTGACACCTTGTTTCATTGAATATCTAAAAATAAATTGTGCCCAGTGCACCATAAATTACTACCTTCATATCATTTGTACAATGTCAAGACTCTGTAGTAGGTTGTTATAGCAATAGCCACAGGAGAGGGGGAAAGAATTGAGAAGGGATGTAGCCACTGTATCAGTGAACCTCTTGTAGAAGAGACCCGGCAGGAAAGAAGAGGTTTGTTTGCACCAGAGTTAATAAAACTAAAATGCCTTTGCTTCTAGAGAGGAACTATGGATTGTTATTTATTTATTTATTTATTTATTTTAACTAGAACTGTCAGATAGATATTCAGTTGACAATCTGGGCATATGTTCTATTTCAGGTACCATGCTTGGCAAGTCAACAATTTTATGGTTTCCTATTATTTATTGCACACAACTCTGGTAATTAAATATTACTAGCTCTCCTTTACATTGAGAAAACTGAGCCTCAAAGGAGGTATATAACCAGCCTGGAGTCACACAGAGGATAATGAATAAAAGCAAGTTTAGAACTTTGGAATTCTATCTCTAAATGCAGTTTTTGTTTTTGTTTTTGTTTTTTTTGCTTTGAGCTCTACTGATGAATGTGACAACATAGACTGGATTTATAAGCAGATACTAGTGACAATCTAACCTAAAAATACCTTATTGATATTTGTAGAGCTAGGTGGAGTTCAGGTCAAGAAGGCCAAAGATTCAGACGAAACATTTGACATATACTGGTAGTAGATCAACAAATTATGCGGTAATAATAAAAATAAAATCCAGCTAGCAGAATTTATACACAGCACAAAGCTATGCTAGGCTATGTTTTAAGCAACTGGTATCCCATGAGGGGGTGTGGATTGCCCCCCTCGTATCATACCACTAATACGTAGGAGGCCTGGGATTCCAGTTTGGGATAGGCATTTTAGCATTATCTCTTAAACACTAGCCATTTATACCAGGAGAGACAACCCATTTAGCTGAAACCCTAGTCTCAGTCCTTTGGGTTGATAACTGGGCTTGTCAGTTGGTTACACTTTCTCCTCTGACATTTCTTTCCTTCATTCCCTTATCACGATCATCTCTTGATTGACAACCCTGAAAAGATTGTGCGCAAGTCTCCCCTGGAATTTGCTAGAGCAGTGTACTACCTGCCTAATATATATGTCTGTTCAAAGTGTGGCACAAATGTTTGGTTAAAGATAATGACCCAGTCTGAAAATTACTGTGATAAAAATGTCATGTAATTTTCCAGGGTGACTTTGAAGTAAGGCTTACCATATAAATGTGGGGGCTCGAGAGAACCAGCTATTATTTTCTTCCTTGATGAGCACTAAATTAGTGTCTTCCTCAGCACCAATGCAGTGGGTAGTCTCCACGTTGTTAATTTCTTTCCTCCTCGCCTTGTGGCTGGGCTAAAGCAATACCAAAGACCATCCCAGAACAGTAATTCCCAGGAGCACGGATTTTGTTCACAACTCACTGATTCAAATAGTTGAAAGGACACAGTTTGAAGTCAAGCAGAACTTTATTGGAATATCAGCTCTGTGTGGATTTACAAGGATTATCTGAGCCCCCATTTTCTGTCCTGTAAAATCATATTCTTTTTACTAGCATTAAATGAAACAAAATATGTAAAATAGTAGCATATAAAATAGTGCTTTTCAATTATCAGTTTGAATCAACGTTTTCTTTGTTCAAAATGCAGATTCTTGGGCCTTCCCCAATGACACTCTGATTGAAAACATCTCGATTGGAGCCCAGATATCTGCCTTTCTAACAAGCAGTCTTGGTACTTCTAATGTAAGCTAAGTAGTGCCATGCTTTGAGAAATACTGGCACTGAAGGAAATAATTATAATAACATGATTACTGTTTATTGCGTGCTGTGTGTAAGGCACTGTACATTAATCTACTCTGCACTTGGCATAAAACATGAGATCATACTCAGCAGATGCCAGTGTTTGCCATTCTCCTCTTTTTTCTCACTCAGTGTTTTCTAAGCATGGACTCCTTAGAGAAGAGTAGGTGTAAAGGAGGCTCAGTTGCAGAAAGCAGAGTTGGCTGATCCGAGGCCAACTTAATGTTGGGGATGAACCTTTCATCTTTAGCAGGTACTCCCGGGAGGAATTTGCTTCCCAAATTGTGCCTGGTTTTTAGAAGTTACCCGGTTTACATGAACTTTTGGAATTCTCCTTCCCCGAGGACCTGTCTTGGACTTGCCCAGCTACTGTTTGTAGAGTCCAACAGTGTATCCACTGTCATGGAAAAATGGGGCCGTTTTCTCTATACCTTAGGTAGGAACAGACCCAAAAACCTTGCAATCCCTCTACCTGTTTTGGGTTGTGTCTTTACACATTTTTCTGCCTTTCTTGGACTTTACTATTACAGCCTTTCAGTTTATATATATATATTTTTCTTCTTTCCGTAATTCAAGTCTATCTTTTTAAAGATGAGAAATTTGAATCACAGGGCCTTATTAATTCACTAGATCTCGTAATGTTTGTGAAATCACTATGCCATTTTTAAAAAACAAAAAAATGCCCACTATTATTAATATACTATTATAAAGACTGCTATTATTTTCTCCATTCTCTCATTGTACAAATATGCATCAAGAGTATTCACAGGCCACATGCTGTGTATGAACAATTTGCTTTTCTTTTTTGAGATCTAATATTCAGTATGAAATATATATGGTTGACTGAAGTCAGTAACAATGTTCTCTCTGAAGGTCAAAACTTCTGACTAGTGACTCAATCTAATTAGGTTAAGCTTAAGGTGATAATGTGTAGATTGTCAGTGGCTAGAACATTTATTCTTTTTTTTTTTTTTCCTAAACCAGTGTCCTTTAAAACAGTCAATTAACATGCTGCAGAGAAGAGTTTCCAGATAACTCGAGATTGAATTGAAAGGCTTTCCTTCCCCTGACGGAGCAGAGAGGTTGAGTACCTGACTTCCCTTTCAAAGTCAGTGATCCGTGCAGCACTTCTGATTGGAAAGATGTGAACCTTTCTAGTCCTTCATGTACATATAAATGGAGATGCTAAGGAAATTAGTCAGAGCCTGGCCAAGAAGAAGTGAAGGAGAGAAGAAGCCTAACTGCCCCCCAAGGTGCCCAGCTGTCTCTGGGGTATTATGATTTACAGTTTTCCTACTTAAAATCCTGTATAAAGGAATTAGTATAGAATAGTAATATCTAAAGTAACTGCTGAGTGAAAAAAAAAACCCTCTGCAAAGTAAATTCTTTCTTATATTATTTAATATTTTATTTGAAATTTTCCCTGGCAGGCTTCTACTTGGGGATCTTTAATAGAAAATTGGCAGATATGACCAAGAAGCTCTCTTTATATTAAGAACTCTTGGACACCCCCATTACCTGTTTCTATAATCTTTAAATGTTGAAAGAGAAAGACAAAAAGTAATGAGTTTCTTAGGAATGAATAGCTCACCCATAATACACAGGAAGCATAAAGACTTGAACAAGGTAGAACTAGAGAAGCATCATCAGATGAGGAGGGCTTGATATAGTCCCCACACTCGGCTTCCTGAGAAGTCTGTTTATGTCTTCAGATTTTGATCCTCTTATCCTCATAGTGAGGGTACAAACTAGAAGATTCTTAGGTCCCTTGTGTGTAAAGGACTCGAATCTTAAATAAGCAAATGAATGTTAGATGTCTAATATGCGGTGAGCCTCACCAAATACATTGTCTGTACCATACCGTCGTGCAGTTTAGGGTCTTCATGGGAAACCAGCAGCAAATTACAATGTAATAATGAATGTGAAAAACTACTGAAAAGGAAAGGCATCTGTTCTACAGGAGTATATGACAAAATAGCCTGACCTAAGCTGCAGGGCACTGAGGAAATGACAGAAGAAAATCAGGGAGAAAGCTCAGGAGGTCATTTGAAAGGGAGTGAGGGCAGCAGTGTATTTATTTCAGGCAGAAGGAAGGCAGGTGCAAAGACTCAGTGGGAACAGGAGCAGGATGGAGTTGATCACTGACAAAAAGACCAGAATGATAAACACAATATGAGTGCAGAACATGAGTCAAAGGGCACATCAGCAAGATTTGGGGATATACTCGTAACACTGGGAAGGCACTGAGGATTTAAACCTTTGCAGTCACGTCATGATGACATTGGCATTTTAACTATTTTGGGGGCTATTTGGAGAAAATACTGGAGTAGGGCAAGAGTGGATACAAAGAGCCCAATTAGGAGCTTACCATGCTTACTTTGTAAGAGGTAATAGTGGGTCTAAGAAGGAGAGTGAAAATAGATAAGAAGAAAATTATGTGGAGTGGAGACATGTAATGTATAGCAGGTAAAATCATGAGAGGGAGAGTGAATACAAGATATTAGGTTATCTGCCATTGCAATTACCTAGACATTTTGTAAGAAATTGTGAAGCAGACATTTGTAAGTGCTTATTACTTTTTCAATATCAAAATGAGTAATGAAGCAATAATCACTTACTGAGACTCAAGCCCTTCATATATACTTTAAATATGTCTTGTCTTAATTTCCATAAGGAGGCATTCTTGTACACATATAACCAGTGAGAAAAGAGGAGGTCTTTTTTGTGAAGAGATATGAAAACGTGTTTTGACATGACAGAGCCATGGATAAACACAATTTAATTGTTTGTCTCATCTTATTTAAGTGTCTTATTTTCTCTGAGACTCAGTTTCTTTATCAGTCAAGGACTGAAATAAAATAATCTCTAAGCTTTTTCTACCTCTGAAATTCTATTCTTTCTTAAGCCTGTTGCCAACTTCCCTTCAAAATCCTGTGGTCAACCTCTGATTGTTGACCCAGTATAATTACATGTCAGAGTAATTAACCATGTGCTTGCAGCTCTCTTGTGCATTTTTTAGTGTGATTGAAAGTCTCTGATCTCCCCTGTCACTGAGTATGGGAGAGGGATCCTGATAATCCTTAGATCTAGATGAAACTAAAGCTGTTGCAGCATGTGGGTCTCATCTTCCTTTACCATAGGTCTCATTTTCTGGGACACGCCTGGATCTGCATTTCAGTCAGAAACACAGGCACATCCATTAATCAGCCATCACAGGAGAGTGAATGCACAGCTCAGACCATCTCTCTCTCTCTCTCTCTCTCTCTCTCTCTCTCTCTCTCTCTCTCTCTCATTAGCACACATTACACTATACCCCTTGGATTTATTTTTATCATTATTCTTTTTGTAAAGGAACGTCAAAGCCTAATTTCTCTATTAATATTGATGTGTTCAAGTTCTTGAAGCCAATTACTTTAGACAGTTAAAGTATTTAACCAATGCTTAGGAAATCTCAAGGATGTTAACATTAGGATCTGTGAGAATGGTTGCATGATGCATGGTGTAGGGCATCTTGTCCATTGAACAGTTATAAAATAAGAAATGTACCATGAATTGTTATCATGGTACTTTGAGGAAACCAATTCAAGAAAAACCACTTGGCTTGTATTCAGTGAGGACCCATAAAAACTGAAAGAGTACTATTTACCTTTTCAAGAAAAGGATCAGAAGATGGGTCTTTTATTGTCCTGTTTTGCATCTACTCCAACCCAACTAACCTGAGTCTTCTCAATTAATGAGTCCCTCTGATTTTAAATATATCTTGGATCCATGACATTTCTCCATCTCCGTTACCACTGTCTTCCTTCAACCTACCATTACTTTTCATCCAACTGTGGTAATAACTTTATAACAAACTTCTTATCTCCATTCTTCATCCACACCTAGCATTCTCCATGAAAAGTCCAAGCACTTCTAACATGCATTTTTGCCTAGAGACCCTCAATGGCTTTTCATTTTTAGTGGGGGACATCTGAGTCTTTCCTAGGTGCAGAGTGGCTCCTGAGATTCCCCCTTGCCCTCTCTTCCATTTCATTCTTTCATGGCCTGTCCTGCATGTATTGATCAGCTGAACATCACTGCTCAAGACAAAATCAAGGACATTTTCTGACATCTCATTTAGAGATATGTTTCAGGCTGAGGGTGCAACTTGGCTTCCTAAAGCACTGAACATCTTCACGCAACAAGAAAGGGTTTTCTGGTACTATAACATAATGATAAGAGGGAACACATCCAGAGATTTAAACAGAGGATAGATGATGAACTGTTCTAGACATCGTATGAAGGGATAAGTGATGAGGTAGTGTGATCACTGGAACAATTTATCTGGATGAACATTTCATGTCTATAGACCAGCTCTAAGAGAAGTCAGTTATACCATCCTTGGAAACCTCTTTGGTATGCCTGGCATCAGAGCACAGGATGCTGGTTGTGTCAGGCTCGTAGAACGATACCCTAAATCTCCACAACAGAGACAGGTGTGCAACCTGGACCACACAATTTATGCCTCCAGAAGTCCATGATTCATCTGTTGGCCCGTTCTTTCCTTAGATATGGTGATATAATTTATGCTAAAGCAGCATTTGTCAAGTCAACTCAACTAAAATTCCCTTGAAAAATCTTTTTAAAATCACCCATTCCATGGGGCACTTTTCCATGGTTTTCCCACTGAGCAGGGAGTCCAATGCAGGGCTCGATCCCAGGACCCTGAGATCGTGACCTGAGCTGACAACAGACACATAAATGTCTTTGATCTATGTGATCTGATATATGTTGGAACGATCCCTTTTTGCATGCATAACTTTTCTACTCACAGCTTTTTCCAGGGAACAGGGATAGATACCATCTAATGACTGAGAGACAGATAAGACATATCCATCATAATAGTTAAAAAGTAACGCAGAATATAAAATATCTGGGAAGAAAATAGTAGCATAGATATTATCGGGTAGCTCCTGATAGATTATAGTGTGATTGGTAGGGACAGTAATTAGAACAGGATTGGAAGAGCGGTCAGAGAGATGGCTTTGAAGAGGAGATGGATAGGGCGATGGGTCTGAACGTATAGGCAGGATTTGAGTGGACGGAGAGAAGAGGGACATTCTTGGTAGATGAGTCTGTATATGGAAATTACCTTTTTAAACAGATGAAGAATTATATCTAATATGCAGTGAGATTCTCTCTGAAACAAATGATGCAGATGTTCCCACAAATGGGACTTCCCTAGCTGTCAGGGGGTTCCACAGACTGAACAAGTGATGGGCAGGTTGGAGGAGACAACAGTGAAAGGCCTTTTTGCGAAACTCAAGAGAGACATCAGCCTGGAGCTCGTCAAGGGATAGGTGCCATTAGAATGGGAATAAGCTGTTCATGAGGTTGCCTGTCAGGGTCTTCTCACTCCCCACATTCTTTCGGGATTTCACAAATACTTGTTGAGTGACTACTCCATGCCAAAGTTGGTCATCATTCTTTATCTGCATCTGAACACCTCCTGCTATTCTTCATACCTTGTTATGAGAGGCATTGCCTTGCATTCCTATCCCAACACAGTGAGAATGAATCAAAGTCATGTCTTTCTAAAGAGACCTTGACTTGAATCCTAGACTTTTCTCTCATTATCTCTAGTACCTCTGTCAACTTCCTGAACACCTCTGAATTTCAGTTTCCTCATCTGTAAAACAGAAGTAAGAAGGCTTATCCCATCCATCCCACCAGCAACCTTGGGAAGGCAGGGTTCTCAGCCCTGAGTGTACATTAAAACAATACCTGGGCAATTAAAAAATAAAACAAAACAAAAAAACAAAATAAGCACACACACATATACAAACACACACAAAAAAACATACTTAGGCTTCTGCCCCATCTCCAGAGAGTCTGATTTAATTGAACTGAGTAGGAACTGAGCATCCATATTTTTTACATTTTCTGCATGTGGTTCTAATTGTCATCTGAAGTAAGAAAGATAGAGATTAAAATACATAAAGTGGCAAGTACTGCATTTGACCACAGGACAAGTGCTTTTTACTTTTTCTTCAGTTTTTTTTTTAAGAGTTTATTTATTTGAGAAAGAGAGAGCATAACCAGGGAGAGAGAGACAGAGGGAGAGGCAGAATCCCTGCTGAGCAGGGAATCTGATGCAGGGCTTGATCTCAGGACCCTGAGATCATGACCTGAGCCGAAGGCACACACTTGAGCCACCCAGGCACCTCTTTTTCTCCAGTTTTGATATGGTAACTGGGAAAAAGGACATTTGAATGATACTGATCTATGAAACAGTTTTATCTGGGGGCACCTGAGTGGCTTGGTCAATTAGGCAGCCTAATCTTGACCTCAGCTCCAGACTTGATTTCAGGGTTATGAGTTCAAGCCCCATGTTGGGCTCCACACCAGGTGTGGGGCCAACTTAAAAATAATTTAAAAAAATAAAAAGTAAAAGGAGAGTTATATCTGAATGTATAAATAATACAACTCAGTAATACAAATGACCCAATTAAAAATGGTTAAGATATTTGAATATCTATATGGATATGAGACACAAAATAAGTTAATAGAATGCCAAGAAATTATACACAAAATAATTAGCCATTAGAGAAATGCAAATTAAAACCACCGTGCATTTTTTGAAATGGCTAAAATGAAAACGATGGGCCATATGAGCTGTTGATGAGATGTAGAACAACCAAATGCTCATCCACTGCTGGTTGGAACATAAAATGGTACAACTACTTTGGAGAACATTTTGGCAGTTTCTCATACTGTTAAATATTTGTTTATTATATGACCTAGTGGTTTTAATCCTAGATATTTACCCAGGAGAAATAAAAATATATGTCCACATAAAGAGAGTGTACAAATGTTCAAAGCAGCTCTATTTGTAATAGCCAAAAACTAGATGCAACACAAATCTCCATCAACAGATAAATGAATCAACGAATTGTGCCATATCCCTACAAAAGAATGCTGTTCAACATTAAAATAAGCTATTTTGGCACACACAACAATATTGGTGGATTTTAAAATAATTCTGTGTGAAAGACCAACAAAAAGTAGTATATACTGTATGAATCCACTTGCATAAAACTCCAGAAGGTGCAAGTTAATATAAAGGGATAGCACATCACTGGTTTTCTATATATAGGATAGGGCAAGAACAGGGGCAGGAAGGGATTACAATGAGGAATCTGGAGAGAGGAGAGCATTTTTCATTATCAATTATGGTGATCATTTCATGGATATATTCAAATGTCACAACTGATCAGATTTTACATTTCAAATATGTGAAGCTTATGGTATTTCAATTTTACCTCAATAAACCTGCATAAAATACTAAGAAAAAAGATGCCTCTGGATGAAGGGCTGGGTCAAAATGTGGGCAAAAGACTCATTAAAATAAGCTGCCAACCTGTTTCATATATGATATTTTAAAACCATTTTTGAGCCTCTCTTGCTGTCTTAATAAAGATATTATGCATTACATGATCTATATTTTATTGCAACTTGTTTTAGCTATCAATTACTTCCTAGAAAATCACCCTAAAATTTAGGTGCTGATTTATCTTTTCAGCTCAAAGACTGAGGCTGGAGTCATACACCTTGGCAGGCATGAAGCATCATGAAAGAAATCCAGCTATATTGAAGCTGTAATGTTGGAGAAATCAAAAGGCGATTTTTCTTAGAGATTGAGGTATGTACCCAGAGAATCCCATCTGTTACTGTATCAGTCATATGAGTCCTCCTGGACTAGCCATGCACATGAGTGCAGAAGTTTTCTGATGATTCTAGCCCCTAGCCTTTGAACTGCCCCAGCCAGTGTCTAATGGAGCAGAGATAAGCTATGGCTGCCAACTCCAATCCAAATTAGAGATACTTTAACAAACTAAACCCTGTTTCTGTTCGAAGCCACCGCATCTTGTGGTTACTTGGTACATAGCATCAAGCAACAGGAAGATATTTTAGTACCTGGAGGTAGAATGTCGCCCACCATCACAAAACCTAAAACATGTGGTTTGGGGACTAATAGTGAGTTGAAGGTCGAAGAACCTTAAAGTAACAATAAATACGTAAAAGGCCTAAATAAGACTATTGTTAGAATACTGAAGCTCTCAGGGGGGCCTGGGTGGCTCAGTTGGTTAGGCGACTGCCTTCAGCTCAGGTCATGATCCCGGAGACGAGAGATCGAGCCCCACATCGGGCTCCCTGCTCAGCGGGAAGCCTGCTTCTCCCTCTCTCACTCCCCCTGGTTGTGTTCCCTCTCTGGCTGTGTCTCTCTCAGTCAAATAAATAAATAAATACATAATCTTAAAAAAAAAAAAAAAAGAATACTGTAGCTCCCTCAGAAGGTCTAGGGATGGAGAAAGGGGCATTCATTGGATCAAGAGCCACAAATGAAGTGCCAGATCATCTGCCCATTGACTCCAAATCAGATAAGTTAATAGGATTTAATTAGTAATTCAGAATTTATTTGAAGTTCAGAGCAAAGCCACTAACTAGTTTAAACACTGAAGTGACATGGCATAATTTATACTCCAGAAGGATTACTCTGGCTTTCATGGAGAGAATAGATGTCATTGATCCTAAATGACATAGACCAGTTAGGAGACCATTGTGTTAGTGCATGTGAGCTGCGGTGGAGCCTTTGACTAAAGTGGTATTAATGGAAATACAGAGTGAATGGACCCAGGAATTATTATGGAGGTTGAGACAGCAGCCAGAGCTTGACGGTAAACAGATGTAAGGCAGAGAAAAGTTCCCATTTTTATGTGAGTGAATCTTAAGAAGGTCAAATGAAATAATTGGCGCGTAAGTGCCTTATAAATATAAAGCTTCTTTAAACTATCACACCATTTCATGCTCTGACATATCAAGAACGCAAAGCAGTTTTGCTTGACTGTGTTCCAACTCTGTCTTCTATAGCACAATTGCATCTTGTTCAATCGCCTTAATGCATACATGAATACCATATAATGCTTTGCCCGCTTTATGGATGAACACTGACTATATCTAAATGGTATCTGTATTTCCTTTGAATACTGCAAACTGGTATTTGATCATTTCATTTTCCTACAGATGATGAAACATTATGATTTTCAACAATCCATAAAGACAGGCATTTGTTTCCTTTGTGAAACGGTACCCTTCGGTGATTATTCCTCACATTAATCATAGTAAAAGGAATGCGTAAGGTAATCTCTTTCTTCCTGCAGATAATAAATGTCTGCTGTTGACAGAAAAAGTGTGGAAAGGTGAAAGGCAGAGTGAGCTCTGTGTGTTTGTGAGATAAACAACTGTCAGCCTCTCCTAAGACTGCTGTGATCGTGTGAGGCCAAAGTTGCCTCTTTACATAATGATGACACTAAAACTAATTTTTCTCTGAGTGATGATTCAAAAGATTTCACTGGGGATATCTACCCTATAATTTGTATCCAGATATCTAACTTTATTAATGCCCCAAAATTCGTAGTTCATGCTGTTAAACACTGAAGAAATTTGCATCTGAAATTGCTTGTACAGCTATTCTCTTCCTTAAAATCATTGGTGATCTATTGGTCCACTAAAGTCTGAGATGACCTAGTTGTTTCCTAATCAGAAATCACCAAGACCTTAACCAAATGTGAAATATTGAATGCGAGTTTAATCTGGTATGCAAAAAATATGAAATACATTTGAGGAAGAAAAATATGTGTTTTCACATAACATTCTTGGGGATGTATTTTAATGGTTATATAGCGATGAATTCTACTTCATATTTCTTGTAAGCAAAAGGAGAAGGAGGTTGACATTTATTTAATGCTCATTTTGATGTGGTACTTTATGAATAGTTTTAGTAGATTACCTCGTTTAATTCTGATGAAAGCCAAGCAAGGCAGGTGTCACTATAAAGATTTTATCAGATCTTTAAAAATGAGACTCAGGTGGGGGAAATGTGATTCACATAGGTCATGACAATTTCTGAAGATCTTATAAATGTTGCCATTATTAAAGGTAGATAATGTCTGATTTCTAACTCATGTTTTCTTGATTACGCCAAACTAGGTGATGCATAAAGATTTCAGTGAGATTTTAAGCGATTTTTAAACCAAGTTTAACAGTTTGGAGCATCGGGGTGGCTCTGTTGGGTAAGCATTAGACTTCTAATTTGAGCTCAGGTCATGATTTCAGGGTCATGATTGATCTCCTCTGCATCCGGCTCCATGCTGGGTGTGGAACCTGGTTTAAGAGCATCTCTTTCTCTCTCCCTCTGCCCCTCCCCACCACATGTTCTCTTTCTCTTAAAGAACAAGAAGAAAAGAAAAGAAATTTTAACAGTTTTATTTAAAAATATTGTTTTAATCACAGAACCACACATGCCCCACAAAGTTTCTAAACCCATGACCATATATGGGAAATCTGCTCTTCTAGAACACTTGCCCTTTCTGGAAACCTCACTCATTCAAGAGAACACTATCTACAGTCAAAAAGAAATGTTAGTTTCTAAGTAATTAATGTAAGCAATAAGAAGTTCAGATGCACTAGTTCTTCAATCATAGCGCCCATTTTGTAGCTTAGAAATAGAGACATTTTAGGTGTTTTCTAACATATCCTGAAGTCAAAATATGTGTCCTACACAAATACAGGAATTCATTTTGATGACGTATGAGTGAAAGGAAGAATGAATAAATGAATTAATGGGGTTCTTACATACAACGAGGTATAAAAATTAGTTCTAATCACTATAGATATCAGACATATTACACAAGAGACATCACTTTTTCCTTTAAAAGTAGAATAATATATAAAGGTCAAGATAGATTAAATACTATTTGACATGTGTTACTACTTACAGCAAGGGGATAGCCATATTTCTTTTCTGGTATGCAAAATATTAAAACCAGATCTTCCTAAATTGGAAATTCTTTTACAAAATGTGAATAGTTAAATGCTTGTATCACTTTGGAGGAAAAATGAGTTTCAAGGGAGGCAGAGAGGAATTTAATAGTGGCGGCTAATCTTTCTTCCACCAAGTTAACTGTCTAATACTGATCACTTCAGATTACAGGCACTTTACTAGGTGCTTTAATACATGAACTCTGGTCCTTAAATAAGGTAACCAACTTAGGTAATATTTTGTCACGTATTTGAATGAAGAAAGAATTTCAACAAATTAAGTGTCTTGTTTTTGGCTATAAAACTTATTTTTCTAAAGATTTTATTTATTTGGGAGAGAGAGAGAGAGAGAGAGAGAGAGAGAGAGAGAGAGAGCAAGCACAGGGAGAGGAAGAGAAGGAGAAAGAAAGGGAATAATTCGAAGCAAACTCCCCACTGAGCATGAAGCCTGATGTGGGGCTCTTTCCCACAACCCTGACATAACAACCTGAGCCAAAACCAAGACTCAAATGCTTAACCAACTGAGCCATCCCAGCACCCCTATGGCTACATGAGTTTGAAGAGATAGAAGTCCATGTAGATATAATAGTAAAGACAATAAAGATGGGTACAAATGGAGGCAAATTTAAGAAAGAGAGAGAGATGATTATAGCTATGTTCAGGATCAGGAAGTACTTCAGAGTAGACAAAGAGCATCCATAGCATGAATCTGAGGAGGTAAGAAGGAATCACCCAGCCAAACAAGAATGAGAAGGAATTCAGCAGTACTTGTGGGATAGAGAGGTCACATGAGAAGTAGCTTTAGGAGGCAATTAAATATGAATTTATAATCTCTCTTATGTGTGGTTGAGAAAAAGGAAGGAGAAATTTAGGATGTGCTCTGAGTTTCCACATGACGGTAGTAGAACCTCACTCTCAGAAAGATGTATATAAGTCAAAAGATAAAAAGTCCTAGCATCCAGTTCATGTTTATTCATGCACATTCAACTTTCAGTTTTAAAATATGTAAGATATTTCATATCATTTTGTCAATGTGGTTGGATATCTCTACAGAAAAGAGAGAAGAAATTAGATATCTTTCTTGCTTTAGTTTTTTTTTTCTGGAACTTAAACATTGTAGGTCTTTGAATTTTATTTTTCTAAGTGAATTTTTAGGTTCCATCTTTATGAATTGATAATCTGAATTATGCATGCACAAGAGATCCTTTTTTTCTTCTTCTGTGATGGTTGTAGATTGTGCCATCAACTTGTAATCCACTGGCTATATTTATCTTTTTTTCATGAGTTAGCCCATCCAATTTTAAAATACCCCACCTTCTACTAATTCCTAAAAACATACTTAAGTCCAAATACTAAATAAATACCATACACTTGGAATCAAGGAAGTACATTAAAACTACAATGAGATACCACCTCACACTGATCAGAATAGTTAAAATTAACAGCTTAGGAACATCTGATGTTGGTGAGGATACAGAGAAAGGGGAACCATCTTACACTCTTGGTGGAAATGAAAACTGGTGTAGCCATTCTGGAAAACAGTAGAGAGGTTCCTCAAAAAGTTAAAAATAGGACTACCCTATGACCCAGCAATTGCATTAGTAGGTATTTATCCAAAGGATACAAACATAGTGATTCAAAGGGACATGTGCACCCCAATGCTTATAGTAGCCATATTCACATTAGGGAAACTATGGAAAGAACCCAGATATCCATCAACAGATGACTGGATAAAGAAAATATAACATACATACATGATGGAATATTATTTTGCTATCAAAAAGAATGAAATATGCCATTTGCAATGACAGGGCTAGAACTAGAGGGTAATATGCTAAATGAATAAGTCAGTCAGAGAAAAACAATTACCATATGATTTCACTCATATGTGAAATCTAAGAAACAAAACAGATGAACATTGGGAAAAGTAAGGAAAAATAAAATAAGATTTAAAAAGAGAGTGAGGCAAGCCATACAAGACTCTTAAATATAGGAAACAAACTGAGGGGTGCAAGTGGGGAGAAGGGGTAATTGGGTGGGGGTGGACATTAAGGAGGGCACGTGATGTAATGAGCACTGGATGTTATATGCAACTTATGAATCACTAAATTCTACCCCCGAAACTAATAATACACTATGTGTTAGCTAAGTTGAATTTAAACAAAAAAATTAAAAACCTTAGAATCCTGAGCAAACAACACTTTACCTTTGAAGACTTTGCAATAAAGAAAGAAGGGATGGGGAAAGGGTTATGACCTCTAAAATCTCATGAAGCAGCTATCAGCAGGAGTTCATACTTATCAGAGTTCATGTTTATCAGAAACTCTTCAACTTTTGCTGTTTTTAATTATATATCCACCAGTGATCCATGACTGGGATATCGTACATTTGAATATCATCATTTCTGTTGCTTCTTTTATTTTTAAAAATACTTTATAGTAATTACACCTGGTTGCCTGTTCCAGCTATTGAGTGGGATTTCTGCTTTGGGTTTAGGTTGGTTTGCTTATGTCCCAATGATAAGTTTGCTTTCAGGAGGGCACCCTTCATGTTAAGTTTGAGGAACTTGATAGATGGAGATGTACAAGATAGCTTTAAACTGTCATGCTTTATGAAACAGCCTGGGACATTAATTGAAAATCTAACACATTATACTTCATTTTGTGTAAAATGTACAAACGTTCTTTACAACTTTGACATTTCACTAATCACTTAGAAAAAAAAATCTTAGGCAAATCATACGGGAAGATAGTTATCTTCCGTCCTTAACAAATCTGACTGCTTTGGAAATAATCAACTCATAAATATTTAGCTAATATACACCCAGAGCGATGGATTGTGTAAAATTAAATGCCTCATTGAAACAATTAATTTCAAATGCAATGATTTATTGAGCATGCTTTACTGGAAATTTAATAGAAATATGGACTCAAAGTAATTTGAGCAGAGGATGTTTGCAGTGTCTTTGATTTCTGGCCAAAATATATTCTTTCCTACCCTGCAGGTGAACCTCAAGAAAGAGCAAACTTCCAGGAAAGCTCTCTAATTGAATTTGTGGGTCAGAGTTTGATGAGAGGAGGCAATAGCCACAGATAGTAAAATAAAAGTAAATAAATAAATAAAATAGAAAGACCAAATAAATAAATAAACAAAATGAAGTAATCCTTTCATATTTCACATACCTCCTGCAGCTAAGCCCTCAGGGAAGGAAATGCCACTTCAGTAAAAGCTTGTTGTCATCATCATGAGTCCATTTCAAAAGAGTACAGCTCATGCTTCTCAGAGCATCAATAACCAAATATATCCCCCAGGCATCTCTGAAACATTCAGTTTTGCAGTTTCCTGTAAGCAGGTCTGTACCTCAGCTTTAAGCAAGTGTTCCACACAGCAGTGGAAGGCGGAATGAGCAGTAGGAAGACCTGGGTAGAAAGTTGGAAGAGTATGGATGGAGCTGGGGTGGAGGGGCACAGGGATGGAGCATTAGAAGGTAATGGATGGGTGCCTACACAATGTCTTGGGTTAATTCAGTCTATTTGGTGTAAGTAAAAGGACACTAAAGTGGGACTCTGAAGACCTGAGTTCTAGTCCCAGTCTAGCTGTTACAGATCTCAAGAAAGTAACTCTCTTGTTTGTTAAATGTAATTTTCTCACCTGTAAACTGACAAGAAGTGAACCAGCCAGAAAACTCTAAGATTTCTTCCACTTCAGGCACTTATAAACTGACTTTATCTTATATGACTCCTTTTCTTAAATTTTGCCAAATACAGCATTCTTTTAAAAAATGGGGTGCATGGCCTGGTCATACTATTTTCTGAATGTGTGACTGTGTAAACAATGTGTAAAGAGATGTTTGTTCCCAGTGACCTCAGAACTTATAGAAAGTTATGAACGTAAACAAAATCTGGGTTCCTTCATACCTTAACAGTGGTACTTTTTAATATATCTAAATAGCAACTTGTATCATTAGTCCCAAAGTCACAGCATATGGGCATATAATTACTTTTGAATCATAATTTCAAGAGGAAAATGCAAAGATATATGCATACAATCACACAGAAGTGATGGAAGCATGTGAAATTTGGGTTTTACCACATGCTTACTGGTTGCATCTACATGGATGTTTTTGTCATACAGTTTCTTCTTCTATTCCTAGAAATGAGTATTTTCTATTATTCCTTAGAGGTAGGAAACAATGTGCGTGTACACATTGGATATATGTGTGCATTTTCATAGTTTTCTGAGGCACCAGTATCCACATGTAGAATTTCTCCAAATTTTCTTGCTTTTGGGAAAGGAAAAACAGACTTCATAATGTCAGAGCCAATACCATTGCCATCAACCACAATAGAGTGTTTTTCCTAGTTGGCTTTGTAAGACATTCGATGAGCTTGAATCATCAGGTCTGAATTCTAATGTGCTAAAAGAAAAAGGTCAAGTCTTGCTTTCTTAGCTTTTGTTTTTGTTTTTGTTTTTTTCCTGTAAGGCATTCCTGAGATAAGGGCTTTTGTACAGTAGATTATTATTTGAGAAGTGATTCCAAGAAACAACAGTGGAAGAAAACGGTGAGCTGGCAATGAGGAGGAAAATCTAATCCAAAGATGTTATTAAGTTGGTCCACCCTGTTTGCAACTAGGGCTCAGTTCAGAAAGGTAACCTCTCTGGAGCTGAGCAGAATATGCCTCAGAATCATCAGCCCAAGAGACAGAATAGAGGAGTTTTCAAATGTTCTAGTCTTCATCTGCTTTCAGATTATTTGATTCAATGAATATTGCCTCTATAGCTCTTGTGAATAATACATTAATTAGGTCATACTTTTCTAAAACTGTTGACATTTTGAGCCAGACGACTGTGTGGGTGGGGCTGTCTTATATATTGTAAAAGGTTTAATATCCCTGCTAGATGTCAGCTGAACCTCATCTGCAGCTGAGACAAGCAAAAATATCTCTAGATAGTGCTTTGTGTCTCTAGAGGGCGAATACTGTCCTCCAGTCCTGATTAAGAACTGTTAATCATTGAGCTGGGTGATACTCAGGACACAGCTCTGACTTCTATTTATCTTGTGAAGCTTGTCCTCAAGAAAACTAGTACAGCTTTTTTCTTTTCTTTTTTTGGTAGTAGTCTACAACCAGTTTTAGATAAAAGTAGTCTACAACTTTATCTCATAAAATAGTAAAAGTTAAATGGCTCTCCAGATGTTCCTTAACACTAAATATTGATTAGCCAAGAAAATGAACTTTTCTTTGATGCATTCAATCTTGACCATTTTATTATTTAGTTTTTCCCACCTAAAGCTGCATGATCTTGAGTCATTTCACTGTCGTTTCACTCTCATTAGTAAACAAGAAAGGAAAATAACATTTCCTCAATTAACCATCATAACAAAACCCTGTCAAACAAAGCACCTAACTCTGTGATAGACACTCTGCTCAATAAGTGGTCGATATTGTCAATAATAACCACTGAACTTCTAAATAGAACAAAATATAATTTTTAGCAATGTCTTTCATATAAGGATTTTAGGTATCTTCTGTGTCCTCTACAGTTTTGATGGGATGCTCATAGTTTGCCTTCATTCCAGAATGAACTCAAGCAAAGTCAATTTGATCCAATATGGCAAATAATCATTAGTTACTTTGTGTTGTAAAAATTAAAGGAGCTTGTGTGAGGCACTGTGCTAAAGCTTTACACACAATAAGTAAATCTTGGCCAAATGACAGTGATCTTTCTCCTGCTTCTCTCCTTACCCTTCCATCACAGGGGGAGACAATTTTGCTAGGTACTTTAGGAGATTCACAGCTGAATAAAACCTAGATTTTTATCTAAAGGAGTTCATGGCATAGTAAAACAATACTTCTCAAAATCAAATTTGCTTATGAATCAGCTAGGATTCTAATAAAATGCAGATTCTAATTTTGTAAATCTGAGGTAAGATCTGAAGTTGCATTTCTGTCAAGTTCCAAGTGATGTCAATGGTGCAGGTTTAAGGCTAATTCTTTGGTAGAGGGGAGTGGTCATGCTATGAGAAAGAAGACAGCAGTTTTTTTCTGGCTGGAGAAGATAAGGGTGCCTTTGTAATCAAATCTTCCTGTGGCCCCAGATCAAATTTTTTGCCTGGCACATAGCAGGACCTTAATACATATTCAGTAAGTAAGTAGATCAGTGAAGACAGAATTTGAGTGAGCTTTAATGAATCGGTTGATCTGAAATTGTGGCGATGGAGTTCAGAGATGTTTCAGGAGCAGCTGGGTGGCTCAGTCTGTTAAGTGTCTGACTTCAGCTCAGGTTCTAATCTCAGGACCCTGGGTTAGAGCCCTGAAGTCCAGTAGTGCTCCCTGCTGAGGGGGAAGTCTGCATGTCCCTCTGCTTAACCCCATCCCGCTTGTGCACTCTCTCTCTCAAATACATGAATAAATAAATAAAACTCTTTAAGAAAAGAAAATAAAATGTTTTAAAAAAAGGTGTCTCAGATGAGAAATAAGGTGTGATAGAGGTCAGCATATGTGTAGAAGTAGTTCCCAAAGTGTGACCCACTAAATGAGCACCATGGCTCAAAACATCTGAAAACGCATTAGAAATGCAAATATTTAAATATTTAGGTCCCTCCAAACCTATGCATGAGAACCCCTGGGGGGGTAGGGCCCAGTAAGGTATGTTTTTACAAACTCCCCAGGTGATTCTTTTTTTTTTTTTTTTTTAAGATTTTATTTATTTAGTTGAGAGAGACAGAGTGAGAAAGAGAACAAGAGGGAAGAAGGTCAGAGGGGGACGCAGGCTTCCTGCTGAGCAGGGAGCCCAATGAGGGGCTCGATGCCAGACTCTGGGATCATAACCTGAGCAGAAGGCAGACATTTAATGACTGAGCCACTCAGGGGCCCCTCTCTAGGTGATTCTGATACATCCTAAGCTTTGAAAACTAGTGGCTTAAAAAGCAGCTACTATTGTCCATGATATATAGAGTAAATAAACAAGAAGAAAGAAAGGTCTAAATGGATTTACAATGACAAAGATATGATTGATATCTCTAGCATTCCCTTGATTCTAATCATAGGCTGACAAGACTAAAGATTTGATTTCTCCCCGCCCTTCATTCGCAGCATTGGAGCCATGAACATTTCCCACACAGTTAACACTTGTGCCTCCTCACAGATTCGCAGGAATAAAGATGCCTAATGAGGACCAGGGAGAACAGAAAATGAAGCTGAGTACAGGCAAGGAGAGGTTCATGTGAAATACTGTGAAATAAGCATGATTCAGAGGTGGGTGAAGGCTGAATGAACCAAATCTTAGAACATAGGGAAGTCAGTAGAATAATTTATAAGTGTATATATCCCCCAGCTAAAGGCAGTCGGTAATTCGGAATAGCTGATCTTAAAGAGACCTTAAGTTGTGAAACAAGGAGCCCTGAAATTCCATACTCAAATGCCAGGAATTTTCTGGATGATAAAACTGTCAGCAAAGAACACAAAGAATCCTTTACTAATGACCACTAAAACATCCCTATCCTCTTATTAAATATACACAGGGGCTTTTTGTTGTTAAATTCTGAATAACTTCTTTAATAAAAGCTAAGATGAGATAGTCTTAATATTTAAATTATTTAAATGCATAGCAAAAACGAATGTTTCCCAAAGTCAGCAGAGGGCTGGAATGGATACTTTCCCAAGAGCTTGCAAGGGAAGAGGGAAGAAGGTATAGCAATGAGGGAGTGGAAAGAGTCCTATGTTTTTAAATAATAGAAATACAAAGTCGTAAGCCCAGTTCTGCCACTATGTCTATTACTTTTGGTGAGTTTCTTCCTCTCTTCAAGCTTTTGTTTCCTTGTTCATTGTAACGCAGTACCTTGCCTTTCCACTAAGTCTCAGTGTTAACTACAATAACCCTTGAAAAAGTTATTTTAAGGTTGCAAAGGGGGAGGTACAATTTTGTTGAGAACACTATTTTGAAACCATTTTTAACTCTTCCTTCTTACCTTCCTGTCTCTTCAGCTTTCTGTTCCTCAAGATTTTTGCTAAAAGTTCTTAATTTAGCCATGTAGATATATACACTTATAAATTATTATCAATATTCTTTGAAATATCTCTGTGTAATTCTCCCCAAAATTTTCAGGGTATCACAATCATCGATACCATCAAATAAAATGTAAATTCTCTATGCACCCAGGAGAAATGTATAATTTATTGATGAAGCTGAAGGCTGTCTATTATTTATTTTTCTTGTTTACTTATTATGTCCTGTGCATTTATTATTTAGTGATAAGCAAATAAGAGGACAGGCATTATTAACTTTGTTATATGTCATTTTCCTTGGAAGAAGACACTGAACTTTTGTTTTCTTATTTACAGTATAAGAAAATTATTTATCAGTGTAAGAGCTAACATTTATGAGTACCTACTGTGTGTACTTACTTACAATTATTACGGTCATAGTTCCCAAACTCATCAGATGACTAAGATAGATCCTTTCCAAATAACTTGGGCTGAATTATTTTATTTATTTCTCATAGCATTACTAAGTTCTCTTCTGTCTCCATTTTTGATGAGGAGTTTAGTCTTAGTACAGATAAGGAACTTAGCAAGAGACTCCAGGGCCTTTACTCCTAACCATTACCTTATGGTCTGCATGGAATTGATCTTATTAGGACTCTTTTTTTGCCAATCTATTCATTGCTTCTTTTCTATAATGTGATACATGTTTTCCCCAGCATTCTGTATTCACAGTTCCTAGTATTCGGTAGGGACTCAGCAAATGAATTTTGAACAAAGTATTAAATACTTATAAGATAGTCCCTGAATTCAAGGTGACAGATGAGGAAACAGGAAATGGGTCATCATTCCTGTGAAAGAGGGAAGTTCTCTAGGAACACATTAAGGAGAAAACTGATCATGAGAGGAAGAACAAGCTTCTCATATTTTCACAATCTATATCCTGGGTGCCATGACCCCAGAACAATAAAGTTGATTTGGCATTAGCTGCTTCAAAGTCAACACAAATATCTTCACTCAGTCAGCATGCAAGTGAGTTTTAGGCGATCGGCAGGAATGAACCGGGAAATTGAGGAGACGGTCCAGCCAGACACTGGGAAGCATTGATGTTTGTATATTTCATGTGACATTCTGGGAGACTGATGGGTATAAAGGTGAAAAATGAGATTGCAGGGGTCAGCAGGAAGATGTTACATGACATTGGTAAAGACTCTGGACTATCTTCTGGGGATAAAGCATTCCAGGAGAGGAACAACAGCCTCATCATCTTGATAAGTGAAGGATCTCTCTAGTAGCTAGCCCTATGGCACAGCAGATGGAAGAAGGCTGGACTTAACATATAGAGTGCCAGGAGAAGGCTATTAAATCAGTTTATGTGAAAGGTGACAGAGCTTGAAATTAAGGCAGCAGTATCCATGAGAATGGAGAGAAAATGTGGGAATGGAAGACACAAATGTGTATTTTGCTTCTCATCAAGGGATCATCCCAGGCCCAGGGCTAGAGAAGAGGTCAACCAAACCAAGAGATGTCCCCCCACAGGCTGATACAGCACGGTCGAGGAGCAGATTCCTTTGCTTGTCTCCACAAATTACATTTTGCTGTCTCTTATTGCGTTATTGTCTGTCTTCCTTTTTAACAGCATTAGGCAAAATGAATTTCAAAATCCAGATGTGTGGAAGAAGTATCACTAACTAGAGCTCAGCAAGTATTAAGCTCCTACTAAACATATTTAATTTAAAGGTAATAAGGTGGTGATATGGAAATTAAATCCCCCATGATTGTCGGAGAAGAGCACCTATTGAGGTATAAATATATGAAAGATAAATCTACTTGCAATGTAATTAATTCAAATCTGTAGAACCAATAAGTGTGTGACGATGTTCCTATTATTACATTACACTTGTGAGGAATGCTCAGGAATTTAATTAGCATTTACCCATACAACTAAAGAAAATGAGATATTAAGCATGCTATCTAATTAACTAGCTATAGATTGCCTGTTAAATAAATATTAAATGTATAAACACTTGAGACCAGGCTGAGAAAATGGCCCTAACTAGTTATCTCTTTTCTCATGGGGTTTTTTTTCCTCTCTTTCTCTCTTAACAATTGTGGTTAATTCCAAGAGCTAAAAATACACAGAGATCTTCAGTGATATCTATATGCTTTGTCCATATGATGATTGTTTCTTTAGGTCAATTTTACTTTGCCCTTATCCTCTGTCACCAAAGTTAGGCTAGAGTTTGGACTGGGAGACTGCATGCATTATGCAAGGAGATCATCATAACACTATGGTCAGTTCTGTTAGATTGTCAGTATCCCCATTTTACAGATAGAGTCAATGTGGCCATGTTAATTTGCCCAACATCATTGAGCAAGGAAATGGTACATATTTTATCATTCCCTTGTTGCTAAATATCCTCCGTCTTCTACAAAACAACCATAATGATCTTGATATAAATCAGATGCTACTTCTCTCTCTCTCTTTTTTTTTTTTTTTTTAAGATTTTATTTATTTGACAGAGAGAAACACAACCAGAGAGGGAACACAAGCAGGGAGAATGAGAGAGGGAGAAGCAGGCTTCCTGCCAAGCAAGGAGCCCAATGTGGGGCTCGATCCCGCATCTCTGGGATCATGACCTGAGCCAAAGGCAGTCGCTAACCAACTGAGCCACCCAGGCGCCCCAGTTACTTCTCTTTTCAAAACTCCCAAATGGGGGTGCCTGTGTGGCTTACATGGTTAAGTGTCTGCCTTCAGCTTAGGTCAAGATCTCTGGATTCTTGGATGGAGTACTGTGGTAGGGCTCCCAGCTCAGCAGAGAGTCTGCTCTTCCCTCTCCCTTTGCCTCTCCCTCAAATTGTGCTTTCTCTCTCTCCTGTTTGTGTGCTCTCTCTTTCTCTTTCAAATGAATAAAATCTAAAAACAACAACAACAAAATGACTTTTCATACCACAAAAAATATACACTTTAATCATTAAGGCTCTGCATGTTGTGTCCACTACTTCTCTTGCCCCTGACCTCACATCCATTACATGTTTGACTTCATCTCCTACAACTCTATTCCCTTCACTCTGCCCCCGACACTGATAATTTTGCTACTTCTGGGCCATTCTTGCCAAGCTCCAGTATCACAGCATTTGCATATACTGCTTTATGTTACTTCTTCTTCATTTGCATCTCTGCACCAATGTTACCTTATCGGTGAAGTCTTCCCTAAGCACTTTTCCTAAGAGAGTGGTTTCATTCCTACCACTCCTTATCACCTTAACTTGTTAGTTTATCTCCTACCATGAGACATACTACAAATGTAGCATATTTATTTGTTACCTATCTATCACCGCTGACTCTAGTAGAAAGTCCAAAAGACCAAGGATTCACGTTTGTTCATTCCTGCATCCCTAGCACAGAAGCTCATGCTGCCTGGCACAGGGTAAATGCTTCACTGAATATTCAGTGAACAAATAAACAAATGCTCTGTTTACAGTAGCATCTATGTCATACTGTTAGAAGGTTCCACTTGACTGTAATAATCCCAGTCTGTGTACTTTTCAAAGTTTTGGTTGATTAGTATAGAATTTTACATAGTTAGAAATGAGTATTGTTCTTTGCTTAATAGTTTTCCTGGATTTTTAACATATCCCCTCATGCATATTCAGGACAAAATATATTGTCTTCGAATCAAGTTTACTTTGCATTCTCCTCAAATATTATTAGGTACATAGCTATCACATTGCTGTTTTTTGAGACTCTTATCATGTAGTTTATCTAAATCAAGAGAGTTCAAATTTAACCAGATTTTTCAAATACATCATGTGAAATGATCTCACAAGGTATTCTGTGGCTCAAGGAATCATTTTTCTATACACTACCAAGTTTTCAGTTCTGGAAATATACAGCATCTTTTTTAGAATAGTTCTCAGGGTATTTTGTTGTTGTCGTTGTTGATAAATTGGGAATTGTGATGTGTGACTACTAAAGTCACTTCTAAGGAATGGAGTGATACCTGATGAGCCATCATTTAGCTCCATGGATATTCCTAGAGTACTGTCTGATATTTTTTATAACATTGCATTGCCTCATTAATATGTTTTCTCTTCCATAAAAATGGAGGTGATTAGCACTTATAACTGTACCCTTAGGAAACCCATTTTTAAGGTCAGCACTATAAATATTGAAGCCAGTACTGAACTCCTGTCTTTCTGACTCCAGAGCCAGTGCCATTTATAGTTTTCCATTTGGGCCCAATAGTATATGTTAGGAAAAAGAGTGAGAAGTTCTTTTCAAATGCAGGGTTTTATTTGTTTGTTTGTATCTCTTACTGATTTGATAAATACCTTTGAGTTTACAGTTTGCTTGGTTGATTGATTGAAACCTGGCTTCAAAGATGGCTTATACTGAATTCCCCTGAGACTCTTAGCTTTTCCTGATACAGAAAATTATCGAAAGCTTAGGGAAATCACAATTCTGCTGAGAATTCACCTGCTTGGACACTTCTGAGCTGTGTCCCTTGAGAGATTCCAGAGACTATTCCCTACACTAAGACTTTGAAAAATATATTAGTAAGGGGAGCAATGACATTCTCGAGAAACTCTGTTATAGGTCTTTCCTGTAGGCAGGAAAAACACTGGATAATGCTGCCGCCTAACTGCTTCCTGAATCCAGTAAAACTGAGATGCCAGAATGGTAGGGGCCAAGTGATGGTCCCTATTTGGTAGAGATAAGGTGGTTGTAGTTACCATGATGAGTGGCAGAAAATCTCTGGACTGTGAAGTCTGAATTGAATAGTTAAAATAAAGAATTACAACTTCTCAAAGGGTTTCAAGATTTTCACCAGTTCACAGACTCAGAACCTCTAGAATGGAGGAATTGAGGCTGCACCATCTTACCACCAAAATTTTATACTGAAAATATTTCTCCTGTCTTTTACCAAAGGATCTTGTGACCAGTTCCAAAAATAACTATGCACTTGGAAAGAGAGAATGACCAGTCTTTTCAAAGATTACTGACATTGATCTTAACTGTCACTCAATTGTAGAGACCCAAAATACTACTGTGGTTCAACAGGAGACTACAAAGGTAGAGGTCAAGTGATTAATAAAGTTTTGGTTCTGTTCCATTCCAAGGTTGGATATGTCACAGAACCCATTCCATGGCTGTTTCCCAAGTTCTGAAATGCGTAATTGAAATGCAACTGGCAAAATCTTCACATTGATGTCTAGGAAGGGGCAAGTTACAGCTTGCCTAGTACTCCTTTTTTGCAAAAGCATTTGTGCATTTCTGGAGGAATTGCAAGGATTAGACCCACAACCAAGAACTGAAAGATCCAGGGGCAGTGATTTCCATCACGTCTATTTATTACTTCAGTCTGGCCTATGCGGAAGACAGATCAGTCTTGGAAATGATCAGTGGTTTATCCTAAATGTCACCAGGTGATTATTCTAATTGTGGCTGGGTTTTTTTTTTTTAATTGTTCTTATTGTTTTGTTTTGTTTTGTTTTGTTTTGTTTTGTTTTTTAATGTAGCTTCTTTGCTGGAGTCCATATCACCATACCTTTCAAAGTTTTGACCATACTGGGCTTCTTTGTCTTCATTATAGTAAGCTGTCATTTAAGTCCAATTTACCAACTGTTTACCATCCCTAGAATGCTATGCCTCAAAATGTTATTTATTCTCAGCTTAAAAACCAATCTTCAGTAGTACCTTTGTGTGCCACCTAAAATAAGATACAGGTTAGTGTGCTAGGTCTTCAGGTTCATTGTTCCACATTCTTTGTCATTCTTACTCTATCATCTGTGGTTGTGTGTCCCAGATAACCCATAGACTAGGTGTTTGGCACTGATTTGAGAGCAAAGGACACAAGAAGAAGAAAGACTCAAGATGCCAAAATGTTTCAAGTCCTGATTATAAACCTCAGACCAATTCTATGAGGCAAGTGTTACTGGTCCCTTTTTATAGGTAAACATATGTGATCCCAACAGTTTAAATGGCTTGGCCAGAAGTGAAAGCTAGATCCAAGAGATGAAAATTTGTCTGATGCCAGAGTTTTGTTCCAAGGCTGCACTGCTTTCTTTCAAAGGAAATTTAGTTATCTAATGTTTAGACTTATAAAATGCTTCTCTCACTCTTTCCCCTAATACTGTTATATATTATGACACAAGTTAGGCTGAAAACAAAGAGGACTAAATCTTTGCTTTACAGAATGGAATGAAAAAGAAGGGGATTCAAAAAATAATATTTAATTTAATTTAATTACAATGAAAGAATTTCATCGTTCCTCCTCCCCAAATCATCATTCTTCAAGACAGAAGGAATCTGTATGTCAGAATTAATTTTAAAAGTAAGCCAGACATTTATTCATCTTTCCTTGGTTACCATGATATGGCCAAAAACCTGGATCACAATGAAGTCAAAATGCTTTTGATTTTCTCCCAACCCCACAATTGTGAATCCAGCTGGCTGGGAAAGTAGATGGCCTTGAACACTGTATTTTTCTTACCAGCAAGATAATTTCTCCAGCTCCTTCTTCATCTGAAGATAGAATTAAAACAAAAATATAGCTCTTTAGCAGGAAAATTATACCAGAATACAAGAGAGAGCTCTAGTAGTTTGGTCTAAATGAAAGGTATTACATTTGAAATTTCAAAAATCATTTGCTTGATTGAACTCTCCAGTAGTTCATAAAGTTTCTTCATTTCTTTTTTAGTTTACACATAGTAGCAAGGACAAATACCTGCATGGCCCTTTGAGGAATATTAGGGGAAGATTCAAAGGATATTTATATATTTTGAGATACACACTTTTTGTACATGGAAAGGATAACTCACAGGTGTTTTGATTTTAATGATCACTTATTCAATTCAAATACTGAATAAAGAAAATGTTGAATATTTCAAAAAAAAAAAAGAAAGAGCTCTAATAAAACAGGAGAAAATCTCATGCCAGAGGTTGGAACAGCATCACCTAGAGCATAACCCACCTCCCTCCACCACCACCACTACTTTCCCACATACGGCCATACCCGCCAAGGGAGCATCCTTGGATTTTGGTCACTGTCTTTATTGTGATAACCACCCCACACCCCCCACACACACACACACCGCACACATGCTACATACACATACCACACATGCACACATACAGTACACATATATATCCCACGCAGACCGTACACACACGCTCCACACACACACCATACACTCATGCACACACCACACACACCACATATACACACACCACACACATCACATGTCCACACCACACACACACACAAACATGTATGCATACACCACACACACGTATGTGCATGCACAGACACACACACACATACACACATACACACACACTAGAATTCCTTGTGGTATGGAGCTGAGGTCTTCCATTCAGAGTAGGGAATAGAAGTGGAGATACGGAAGTCAAACAGGAAAGGTTTTCTATTCAAACTACTTTTCCTAAGTTCCACAGCCACTTAATTTCATCCATTGTGAACCTACTGATGCCAGTGTTGTTGGCTTAGTCAGTGTTGCCTAAGGGCTGTTCATGCTACACCAGAGTTCTTGATAGTGTCTTCATTTCATACATTGGCACAGCCCCTTTTCCCCAATATGAGTGAAGCATCTACTATTTAAGTTTTAGTTGTGGTGCCAAGTGCCTAATACACATTATCTTATTTAGTTATGGCATTTAATCCTCAGAATGTGGATGATGGCTAGTTATTACTGTTAACCATTTTGGGTACACGTTGGGCCAAATATATTATTAGATGCCTTGCTCAAGACTGAGTATCTGGTAGCTAGTAGAATGAGAATTCAAATTCAAGTCTTGTTGTTCTTGTTATTACTGCCTTCCTTCTATGTGTCTTTTCCTGATCCCCTGTGGAACAATTAATAATTCTTTCCCTAAAACTGTTTTATTTTCTTTATGCTCTTCTGTCTTAATTGTGTGTTATCACTTGGGTCCCCTTGCAGACCCAAGAATTCAATCATATTACTTTTCACCACCATATTTCCGGTACCTATGAGATGCCTGAGAGAGAGAATATCCTAAGTAAGTCAATCCTTGTATTTCTTTGGGAGGATTATATAAAGGAGACACATAGAGTTACCATGTTTAGAGTTGACATAGGAGTGATTGATCTTCATTTGCTGTGGGGCAATTGGGGAAAGCTTTTCAAAGCAGGTGGCTTTGGAAATGAGCCTTGAAGAATGGATAATCATAATAACATCAATTATTTGTAATGCTTAGGAAGGTGGAAAAGGTGGTTAGATGCGAGAAAGATAGGCTATGTGTAAATGAACATTCCAGTGCCCTTCTAAACCAATAAACAAAAAAATATTCTCCCAATGCTGAATTTACCAATAGATCTGTCACTTGACTTCAGGTCTTTGCAAGTTAGTGTTTATAAAGTTAAATGCTGAAAATCAGAGAGCTGTCAGGAATGAGGTAGAGAAACAGTGACATCTCTCCTGACCCAGCCTAAACTAGAACACGCAGATGGGAAAAGGACATTCCGATTGTTAGCTCGAATGGTGTGCAATGAACCAGATAGAAAGATCCAGTGAGACAGCCTGGAATGTGTCAGAGTGGATTAGGGACGAAGGTCAGAGGTAGCCACAGAGTGTCTCACCAGATGACAGTTCCACAGCGAAGGTTCCAGCGGACAGCCCCATGAGAGGCACCGAAGGCGGTGAGCTCTGCAGGCCAGCGAGTGACGGCTGCGGCAGATGGAGAGGCCCCAGCAGCCAGGCTCCCTAGTTTGCTTAGTGCATTTGCCTGAGGCCATGAGCACAATCCTGTCAGAGGTTTTTTTTTTTTGAGAAGTGGGTGGGGGTGTATCAGGTACTGTAATTAGTGAGACCTATTTACACTTCTAAACTGTGAAGCCAGTGTCCCCACAGGAGAACCTAGTGTCTTTCAGCTGCATTTGAAAGAGTCGTTGATAATTTCAAATCCTAATCATCTCGCCTTCCGTGACATAAGGTATTTATCAAGGGGAAAAGAGACAAAAAATGTGGGTGGAGGAGGAGATGGAATTTTTGGCAAATTCCGGTGATAGCGAATGGTGACTGTGGTTTGAATGCGATCGGGTCCAACTGTCTCCATTTGTCTACTCTGCAACAGCTTTGTCTTCGTCCACTGTGAGCCTGCACTGGTGTGGAACTGCTTCCTTCCTTCTCTCCAGCATGTGATTCCTTTCATCGCCCTCAAATGCTCCAGAATTGTGGGAAATATTCCTTTCTGGGTTCATGCTTACTAGGCTTCTTTTATGGGCCAGTGAGGGCAGGATTCGTGACGTGAGAAAAAATAAAGAAACCACCAGAATAAAACGGAAGTAGACAAGAGTATGGGCGGGTCCTCACACGGGATGCCTTACCCCTGAGACAGACCGCATGGCACGTCAGCCGCCCGCGGGCTCTGCGTTACAGGTGCGCGCACAGGTGGCATCAGAACAAAGGTCAGCCTCCGCCCTTCCTTTCCGATTCAGCTTCCGTACGGTAGTGGCCATTTCTGAAGATTTTTTGTCTTGATGGTTTCTATTCTTTTAGAATATGTACTTTCTGTTTGTTTTTGCTTTTTTTTTTAACCGGGAAGGAAGACAAGTAAAGACTCCATCTGACAAAGAAATCTGGAACACCTATTAATTTTTAAGCACTATGCTAGGTGTTTGTATATGGTATCTAACTGGACTTCAGTTTTTGCCACTATAGTGCAGGTCAGTTATGTAGAATGTTTCACATAATTAGCTAATTATAAACAACAACTTAGAATATTTATATAAGTTTGTATAAAATCCAATAAACATTGGTATTTTTAATGACCCATATATAAATAATTTTACAAAGTCATGTAGGACACTTTTGTTACTCATGATGCCAGTCATTTGGCTTCATTATCATTTGATCTGAGAGTTGGAATAGATTATAGGGATTTTTCTTGTGCAGTCACGTATACAGAAAAAAAATAAGTGGTGCATTGCAGATAGAGTTCTGGACTCCACTTAGTCCCTAACTTACTATGTGGCTTTGGACAGAGCTCTTAATCTAGCTGGTCTGCATGGGCATGAATAAAATAAGTAGAATTTACATAATTTAATCCAAGATCCCTTCATAAACTAATAGTCTAAAATCAAAAGCCCCACAGTCTCAAGGCGTGGATTCTTGGTTGATTGTGATACGGAGGTAGAGTCTAAGTAAACAATCACAACAATCCCATTTATGGATGTGAGGAATGTAAGAGATGGGTAAACTGTATGAGCACTGGCATTCGATTAATGTGCCATGTGTTCTCATCAGGTTTTTTTTTTTTTTTTCTGATCTCACAATGTTTACTATTTCATATTTTCTTACACACAGTCATAGTAAAACTCAGGGGATTTCAATTAACTTGATCATACACAACATGTGTAGGTAACTGGGATTTAAAGCCTCATATCTGTGGCCCTATAAGCTACTATACGATTGACCCCTACCGTTATTCTAGTCATTGGAAAAGTACTTGGGTTGCGATGCTGATGACAATGAATCCCTGTCCCTGAGAATTTTCATATTTAGCAGAGCTAAAAAAAAAGTCATCCTGCTCCCAGTATCTATTCGTACAGGCCTTTGTTATTGGACGTTGACAGGGAAAGTTCAATGAAAATTCAAGTAAGATAGTAATTACTTTGAGGGAAGATGTATAGAGGAACCTAACAGGCTTGGTAAAAGAGATATATTGAAAGAAGGCATCCCAAAGTACAGAAGATATAGACTTCTGGTTGGGGACTAATATTTCTATGGCTTCTCTAGCTCTGTGGAGTTGAGTACAGAGTTCTTTTTCTCACTTTGCTTGGCATCTCTTCTTCCTCATTCTGCCAAAGTCTAACATAGTAATTAAGCCCACAGAGCCTTTCGGTGTGTTACATATGCACCCCTTCTGACAGAGGATACAGAGCATTGCATCCCAGGGAGCCAGTTGTTCATAACTCAAGGAAACATGTCTCTGTTGTGTTGCCTTGTGCGGGGCACAGACAGGAGTCTGCATTCCCTTTTATATTTGCTGGCACAACGTAAACCCTGGTGTATAATGGATTATGTTACATATATCAAATTATGAAATGCACAATTCTTTTTAAATTTCTCTAAAGGGTGCCCTCTTATCATTTTTTATGCATTCTAGGGCTGTGGCAGATATAAATTTATCATTTGAAATTCAAATGGTTATAGTTATAAAGCTGCTGACTCGTAAAAACAGGAAATCTAGCATATATCAGGATCTGAACGCAATGCATGATTTGCTAAACTTTTATGATAATTTCAATAAATTATTGAATTAGCTCTGTAGTTTTACAAATATGCTTGAAAAATGTTCAGATGGTTATAGCAATGAGTAACACTTTTTTGGTCTTTTGCCTTACTCAGAAAATAAATTTCAGCTGACAAGCAAGTTTGAAACATAGAAGTCACTCATCAAAAGAACAATAAAATTCAATTATTTAAATTTTTGCAAGGTCCACTGAAAAACTGACTTAAACTCTTATTATCAATCTGGCTCTTGCTTCTGTACAATATTCAAAATGTTATTGACTTCAGCATTTTTCCACAAAAATCTTTAAAATTAAATCTAAAGTTCATGCAAAATACTTCAGGCTGATAGAATTTTAAAGGATTTAATTGTGACCTCTATAAATTGGAACTGGAAAGAGACCTGGGATTCCATTGACAACTGAGAGAGAAATGCATGTCCGAGACCATTTAATATTTTGCTGACATCTGTACCACCTGTTGGTTCTATTTATATAAATATGGACCAATTGGATCTTAACATAAAGTTGAATTGAATCTTCTTGTTCCTCTCATCTAAATGTATAAGCAATATGCTAGAGTTTGCTAATACTTCTGAGTTTAAATGACTCAGGACCTCAGATGGACTAATGTTTTTCCAACTTATTCTTTTTTTTGCCCATATTTTAATAGAAATACTAAGCTAATTTGGTATATCTTGTTTGGGAACCACTATTTTTCTCTCTTGCGAATAGGCTTGAATTAAGTAGTAACAGCTAATATCCACATCATTGAACAGATATCTCCTGAGATCTCTCTTAGTTGATGCATTTATTTTTTATAGATATAAATGTGCATCACAATACAGATTCCTACAAAGCACTTCCTCTGTGCAAGGAATCTGGTTCAAAGGTAGAGATGCTTTGATCTACCATCACCTCTTTGGTCATTTGGCTCTTGCCATTCATAAAGTGTGTATAGCCCTCCACCGCCATTTTTATTCTTTAATACACTTATGTGTATCTAAGAATATGCAAGTAACCAGTACAGAAATATTTCATGTAAATTAAATGAAAGGTTATATTATATAAATAGGACAAAGAATGTCATACTCAAGGGCAAGGATTGCTTCATGCATTATTTAATGTAATGCAATATTAGTTTTGTTTAAATAAGTTCAAAAGTTGTTGACACAGTCACTAACATGAATTGTGGAAGTTGATCCAATGCTTGATTCTCTCATTAATTCTCTGAGATAGGCAAGAAATAATTATTTAATCTACAATAAGCAATAGATAAATTTTAGTTGGAGAACTTTCTCAAACTCACATTTGGAAATTAAAAACAGAAGATGCCCATTTAAATTTAAATTTCAGATAAATAGTGAGTAATTTATTTTTTTATTATTATGTTCAGTTAGCCACTACATAGCACATAATTATTCCTTGATGCAGTGTTCAATGATTCATTAGTTACAGACATAATGAGTAATTTCTGGCATAAGCGTGTTCCATACCCATATTTGGAATATTCCTGTGCCAAAACAAACAAAAAATAGTATCTTATATTTATCTAAGATTCAAGTTTAAGTGGGATTCTGCGTCTTATCTGACAACCACACACATAGTCAAAGTAGTTATAGGATTCAGGGGCGCCTGGGTGGCTCAGTTGGTTAAGCGACTGCCTTCAGCTCGGGTCATGATCCTGGAGACCCGGGATCGAGTCCTACATCAGGCTCCCTGCTCGGCGGGAAGCCTGCTTCTCCCTCTCTCACTCCCCCTGCTTGTGTTCCCCCCTCTGGCTGTGTTTCTCTCTGTAAAATAAATAAAATCTTTAAAAAGAAAAAAAAAAGAATGCTTTAAAAAAAAAAAGGTAGTTATAGGATTCAGAAACATATCTTTTGATTTCAAACCCAGCCTACTCTCTGCAATGCTATACTGGCTTGAAATGGTGACTTTACGCTATCACAATTCCCAAACACAGGGTTAGGGCAACTCATTATCAATAATTTAGATAACTAGCAAAGTAGCAGCCATTGATGTAGTTACCTAACCAATACTCCCTGTGTCAAATAAAGGATAATCATAAAGATTCAGATCAGGCCTTCTTTCAGTACGATCTTTCCAAACCATGATCACATTATGTTTTTTTTTTCCTTCTTCTGTCATCCTGAATGTGTGTTATGTGTACTCCGTTGCCATTAACCAGTACAACTGATTAACTTAGTATAGAATTTGACTAAAAGGTATTGAAATCTTGGGAAAAAACAGTTACCTTGAACTTGCATTTTGTCTTGTGTTGGTCATTAATTTATTATTATTTATTAAATGTATGAGTTATAATTTATTGGGTTGTTTTTTTTTTTTTAGTACACCCATGTTTCCACCTGGAATAAAATATATTTGAAGCTTTCTCATGTTGATATGCTAATCATAGTTCACCACCATGTTTTGTTTGGGAAAAAAAAAATTGTGTAGTTTTTCAGTAAAGCTCTCAACATGCTGTTCATAGCACACCATTTGATTATGTAATATATATTTTCCCTTCATCTATGATAAAAGTTTCTCATTTTTTGCTGAGTCATTTACTGTAACGTCAAGTCCCAACCCATGTGTCCTTAAACATTCCTTGGATAACAAACGTCAGCATTTGATAGGAAACAGTATTTGCCGAGTAATCAAGATGATGGCCTGGAAGTCAGACTACTTGGCAAATACACGTCCCTTTGATTTCTCATTGTGTGCCTGTGGCAAGTTACATGGCTTCTCTAACTTTAGATGCTTCTAACATAAAATACACATAAAGACAAAACTTAATACAAATGATCTCTCACAATCCTTGCAACAAGTATTAGAAAAGTACTTACTTTCCTAATAGAAAAACTCCTACTCCACTGAGCACTTATGATTTTTTTTTTAAGCATTTTATTTATTTGACAGAAAGAAACACAGCCAGAGAGGGAATATAAGCAGGGGGAGTGAGAGAGGGAGAAGCAGGCTTCCCGCTGAGCAGGGAGCCCGATGTGGGACTCAATCCCGGGTCTCCGGGATCATGACCTGAGCTGAAGACAGTCGCCTAACCAACTGAGCCACCCAGGTGCCCCAAGAGCACTTATGATTATGATTCTTACTACCTGTACCTTATGGAGCAAGGTTTCTTTGTTTGTGTATTCTGGAACTCCTCTATCAAATTCACCCATGAACATAACACTATTTTTCCTTCTACTTTATTGGAATCATTTACTCCTGGTTTCATTTTTTATTGTTATTGTTTTTTTTTCTCCACTCTGACTTCATCCTTTCTGATTATTACTATTAATACTACTAACAATAGCCAGAAACAGATAGTGAACAGGGTTCTGAGTTGGGAATCAGGAAAAAAAAAACAAAACAAAACAAAACTATGTTTTATGTCCTAAATAGTTGATTGTCTGTGACCTTGGGACATTTATCTAAATCCTCATCTCCATTTTTTGGTCTGAGAAACTGTATGTTATCTGTAAGAGTGGATGTGAGAACTGGAGATAAAGTATCCTAGGCTTGGTGAGTTCTCAATAAATAATGGCTATTATAGCACTCAGTGAAAAGAGGCCTATTTTAAAGAGCAAACTTGGGATCAGAGCCTTTCTACTAATTATCCTCAACCCCCTTTGCCAATAGCAATCGCTCAGTATGCCACACCCCTAGATATACATTTTGCTGAGACCCATTTAACAGTAGATTGGATTATTTATGGAAAGTTGAAGTAGACTTGCTCATAATCCAAATAGAATTTATTGGAATTCTTTGAAATTTTGATTTTTTTAGAGTCCTAAAGCTTTGTAAGAGGGAAATTATAAATGATGTTTGCATCCCTGGGACAAATAGGGTGACCACTTCTTATTATCTCTTTAAAAGAAAGAAGGAGGGGTGCCTGGGTGACTCTGTCATTAAGCATCTGCCTTCGGCTAGGGTCATGATCCCAGAATCTGGGGATCTAGCCCCGCATCAGGCTCCCTGCTAGGCAGGAAGCCTTCTTCTCCCTGTCTCACTGCCCTCTCTAGCTGTGTTTTTCTCAGTCAAATGAATAAATAAAATCATTTTTAAAAATAATAAAATAAAAGAAAGAAAAAAATATGCAGTGATGCTCACCATATGTTGGCTCAGTGCTCTGCATTGCTGCATTTCAAAGGTCAGAGGAAAAAATAATTAATGAGATTATTTCTTCCCATCTTAGAAATGAGTCAGATAAACTTAGATCAGTACTCCATATACAAATTATTCTCTCCATTTGATAGATAAGAAAACTGAGGGATGAGGAGGTAAAATAATCACAATTGTGTCAGGTAGGTATTAAAGAGGCTTATGTATTGTATCAAGCATTTAAAAAGGGACTCAAAAATGCTAGTTCCAGCCCCACATACTTTCCAAATCCATCGTGAGTGCAGTTTGCATGGGATTATTTCCCCTCAAAAGGCACAGGTTCCTGGAAATCAGGGAAAAGGCTCATGTCTGGAGTATGTCGATAGTGGATCGTGTGTTTTCAGTAAGCAGGGCAAACTCCAGAGTATGCGTACAGTAGAAGCCTAAAGTGCAGCAGTGACAACAATCACTCCTGCCTTGGCGTTCAGAGAGAAAAGTGCTTGTCGAGATCAAAATGCTCATCAGAACTTGCTGGGAAAGTCAGTTGTTCCCAGCTGCAGCCAAAGCAGCAGGTTGCTTGAAGCAGCTGTACAATATATTAGCACCTCGTCTTAACCAAATAGTCTGTGCAAGAGTGGTCAAAAAATGGTCAGAAATAAAGCCAAGGAAGTAGCTATGGCATGGACATCAGAATGATCGCAGTCAGTTCTGTTCATTAGAAGTGCGTGTCACTAAATCCAGGTCCCACTTAAAGGGAGAACATCATGCCAGGGCATGAATTCCCTAGACATGAGGATGATTAGTCCATTTTACAGGCTCCTTGCCATGTTATAAAATGCACCTAACACATAAGACGTACTCAGTAGGAGCTCCTGGGTGGCTCAGTCAATTAAGCATCTGCCTCCATCAGGTCCTAATCCCAGAGTCCTGGGATCAAGCCCCAAGTCCAGCTCTCTGCTCAGCAGGGAGTCTCCTTCTCCCCTCTCTACGCCCACCTCACCCCTGCTCGTGCTCTCTCTTGCTCTATCTCAATAAATAAATAGAGCCTTTAAAAGAAGAAGACCTACTCAATAAATATCAGTTGAATATGATATGTTAAAAAGAAAATCATAGGCTCAAAATCGTGTCACTTAACACAAAGTCTGGCAAACCAAGATCTAATACCTAACTTAACTACAGTTTCAACTCCTTGGGAATATAACCTTTAACTAGTCAATATAGAATGTCCTGGTCAATACTAGGAAATTACCAAAGAATCCTCCTGTCCCTTTAAAGGAGCCTTTTCTTTCTTTCTTTCTTTCTTTCTTTCTTTCTTTCTTTCTTTCTTTCTTTACCTCTCTCTGCAGTTAAAAACCTTTTTGTTTTGTTTTTTGTTTTGTTTTTATTTAGCATTGTGGATCATCCTTTACTTGCCAGATAGGATGCTGCCTGATTCATGAATGGGTTGATAAAACCAATTAGATCTTCAAATTTACTCAGTTGAATTTTTGTTATTTAATACATCTAAATACATGATAAAATGGTTTTTTAATATGTAAAGTGAGAAAAATAATTTTTCTCTGGTGTTCTTGAGTTTATGCATGTTTTTCTACATGGACTTGATTTGTAGTAACTAATGAATATTAGTTCTCTTCTGTCTTCTCTTCCCTAAATCTTAATATTCCTAGATCTTGGAATATTTTAATATCACATCCTTTAAAATTTCCAGTGACCTTTCCAACAACTGATGTAAACCACTCACTCTGCATCTAAGAAAAAATAAATACTATTTTTATCTTAAATAATAAGAAAGAAATCATTGTTATCCTAATGGCCAGGTTTAAGATTCTAAATAATGAGGATTATCCAACAAAGATGATTTTGGCATTTGTTTCTTGTTTTAATCTGTAAATAAATTCTCACCTGATTAAATAATTCGTTATACCATGCAAAATAGTGATATTAAGCTCTACAACAGGTTTTTCCTCTAAAAATGTATAAAACACCTAAAAACAAGGTAATTTTTTCTCCTTAGGGGACTTATTTGATTTCGGACACCAAGAAAGAATTGGGAATTTCTAAAGAGAAAAATGGGAAGAGAGAATTGTAGTCATCTCAATGGATGCATGTTACAAGGGCTTCCAAGACTCTACATGGTAGTTCTATTAGATGCTTCTTCAAAATGCTGATTGTATAGACTTTGGATATCAGTTATTAGTTGGTATCTATATAGAAAACTTCACAAATAAAAAATAAATAAATAATCTTAAATAAAATAAAAAAGAAGACCCCACATATGATTTTGATGCACTCTAGTGTATGCTGATCACTGGTCTACGGGTAACCAGATAATATTTGTGTCTCCATCAATAGATATAGCTATATCAGTCCCCATCCGTATTTATAGCTACATCAACATAATACATGTAATTCCAGTCTTAGCATTTATATCTTTTCCATTCAGGAATAAAGAGACATATAGTCTGGTAAATCAAAATACTGGACAGAAGCCCAGTCCTTTCACATGGATGGGAAAATCTTTTGACAGGGGCAAGGGAAGTGGATTTAGAACTATTCCTTCTTATCCCATCAAGCCATTTGGCTGCCCATCCATCCATAAGCTGCCTAACGAATACTGTCTCCTCCCTATTTCCCTTCCTGAGGAGAATTTCATGCTGATCAAAATCTTCTCAAAAGTCCTCAGCCCCTCCTACCCCACAGGAATGCCCCTATTTGGCCAGGTACTCAAATCAATTTGCCTTTGCTTAAACCTCCAGGAGCGATGTCATATGGTGAGTCTTTCTTGATTCCTAAGATTTGTCCAAATGTATGACACAGATCCAGTATTTCTGAAAGCAAAGTATGTGTTTTGGCCACAGTTGCAGTGGATTCGAGCTGTTCATTTTCTGTCAAGAGGTTTCTTGATTTCCTTCTGGCTAAGGTTCACTTTGAAGCTGATGGATTATGTTTTTGTTTATTTAATAGTCATCGACCTTCTAATATGTTTATGGAATAGCTCTAGAACCTCTGGGCAATTAAAAAAATGAGTCAGATGTACACCGTGACCTTAAGAGGCTTATAAACTCCTATGGGTAAAACAGATTGTTTCACTGGTAACTGTAAAGGTTTAATATCACAGTAGTCACTCAATCACTGTTGGTAAATTAAGGAGATCCTAGAAGAGAATTGTCATTGTATTACTGAGAAAGCTACAGGAAGCGTTGCTAAATTTCATGTTGTGGGACAGAAACCAGCTCTCTCCTTCCGCTTCTCTAAAGATTGAAATCTGATGTACCTCCCAGGTTTTCCTTAACCATAAATGTGAAAATAAAAAATTCAAGCAGAAGGTTTCATCTGAGTAAAGTACAGAAAAATGTATAATATATCTGAAAAGTGATGAGCAGATTGTGGGATTAGGGGTATGGCGAATATCAGGTGGAATTAGGCTAAATAGAGAATCATGAGATAAAGACAGTTTGGGGAGGATAGTTGGTGATAATCAAAACACACATCCTCTAGGATCAACACCAAAAAAAAAAACCCCCAGCTACCAGTCCCTTAATTTCTTCTCCAGTCCCTTAATTTCTTCTCCATCACTATGACTGTCCTCCTCTGGCCCTTACCTATTTGACAAAGTTTGAGGCATTGCCTTGGTGATCTTACAAAGCCAACACACCCTTAGGAGAACATGTAAGGGAATTGATTTCTGTTTCTAAGCAGTAGGCCGGACCATCTTTAACTTCTCCTGAATATGGTCGATTCCATCCTCTTTCTTGTTAGAGTTGGATGGACCAATGGATTTGACATTTTCTCTTTAGAATGTTTAGTCAATCCCTGAGGAAGGATAGCTTCTTTGGTAAGTCAGGCTAATGCTGTCAAAATCAATTTCTTCCATGCATAAAATCAGCAGAAAATGAATACTGAACCTTCAGGAGCTTGAATGAGTGGATCATTCCATTATGCCCACAAAAATTGGATCCGTAACTCAAATACTCAACATATTTATGTTTTATCCATAGGAAACATGTTGGGTCCTCTTGGTATTTCATGTCTGTAAATACTCAAACATAGGAGGTACTTTTGATATTTAAAATACTTGCATATCTTGTAGTCTGTCTCATGGGCTTGGTCATCTCATAGTTGTGTATTAAAGCTAACCCACAGAAAAGTTGCAGTGGTTTAAGGAGATAAACCAAAAGGAGTGGGTAGTTCATGTTAAGGAGAGATTAACCAGATTGCTCCTATGTTCACTCTGCTTCTGCTTCCTTTGCAATTTTCAGATTTTGTGTTTCACAGTCCAGTAGCTTCATTGGATAAGGAGTCTAGAGAAATCGCTATACACTGCCATTTATTAAACATGTAAAGAGTGCTAAATATTGTCTAAGCACTTTCTTCATCTATAGAACAAATGTGTTATTATTGCCTCCTTCAGAAGGAAATTGTGAGAATTGAATAATCTAATGCATCTGAACTTTCCAGTGGCTCAGAGAGATAGTCTGCATTTAAAATGCTATCACCTGAAATTATGTATTGAACTTCCATCTGTGCTAGGCAAGAAGGGTGCTAGGCACTGAGGGTTCAGCAAAGAACAAAAGATATAAGAATACTGATTTCATGGATATAATATTACAGTGGATAAAGACAAGCAATAAACAAAATATGTCAATAATCAAATTAACAAACAGGTAAGTGTAAGGGCTATATAAAAAATAAATTAATAAAACATAAGAAAGTATCCACCTTTTTAGGAAAAATTAATCTTAATTTGAGATCAATTGAACAACAAAAGTAAATCATATGATAGCAAAGAGGAAGGTCATTTCTAATGATGGGGAGTTTCTAGGTAAAAACCCTTAACGTTTGGTACAGATACCAGCAAGAAGACACTGTGGCTCGAAAGAAGTAAGGGATGGAGGTGTAAGATGTAGAGTGGTAGGATATGAGGTAAGAAAAATGCATAGGAGCCATGTTATGTAAACTTTGGTAGGTTACAGTAATGAGCTAGTGTTTACTCTCATATAAAGAGAAACTATGGAAGAGGATAGTGTAGACTGATTTAAGTTTTAAAATGATGTCACTGACTTCTAACTACAGAATAACTTAGGGGGAGCAAAAGTGGAAGAAGAGAGACGACTTCCCCAGCATAGATGGGTGATGGAGATGTCAGCAATGGAGGTGAAGAATGATTGGTCTAGAATAGCACTGAACAGCAGAACTTTCTGTGATGATATTCTATATCGGAGCACTTGAAGTATGACTAGTATGAATGTGGGATTCACTTTTTACATTTTATTTAATTTTTACTCATGTACATTTGAATACTACACATGGTTACTGGTTTCTCCATTGAGCTGTATAGCTCTAGAAAGTGAACAATTGGAACCAACCTGACATGACTTCAAAAGTCCATGTTCTTAATTACCATGCTATAGTGTATCGCTTAAAACATGCAAAAGAGATATTCTTGAGCTGCTCCATTTCCAATGCTTTCTGGTCTCCCTGACACAGAAAATGCTGTCACCGACACAGAAAGAATAGAGGTAATGTGACCCAACACTTCTCCACTGTGCATGCTTCTGCAGAGGATTGCTACCTTGCAATCCCCCCCTTTTGAACCTACCAAAGTGAGGAGGAGAGACACATTTACTTTCTAAGAACACTTATCTGTACTGGTAATATGTTTAGTACCAAAGACCTGCTTTAAATTATGAAGAGGTTGCATTTAAAACTGTCTCTTTCCAGTTGATTGTTAATTTATGGCATCATTATTAGTGACAACAAATAACTTCTCTGGTACGGCAGAAATGCAATTAGATTGTCATAGATTGTCAGTTGTTGTATTTGGGTGTGATTTTTTTTTTAATGCATCCCTTATGTAAGCCTCTCATGCTAATAATAATAGAAATAGAACTTGCTGTTTTCTTTTTAAGGAACGGAAGTAATTATAAGCACATTCTATTATATTTAGAGTGAGAATGCAGCAGAGGAGTTGCAGTAAATATTGGGGTCCTCAAGATTTTTCTTGCTTGGTGCCTACATTTAGTAAGAGCTCCATAAATATTTTAAATAATAAATAACCGAATAATGTTACAAAAAGGGCCTTTAAAAATAAAACTCCAGAATGAATATTTCCATGTTGCACCCTATTTCTCAAGAAATCTCATTGGTTGTTGGAAACTTTTTCCAGTATTTCCCTCAGAATATGTAAAAACTCCTTTTAGAAATTTTTCATTATCTTTTACATGATTATCTAAGGGAAGACATAATTGTTAGCCTGGTGGGTAGGTGATGGGGGTTGGTCTTAGGAGCTTTGGGTGCTCAGAACCTAAGTACTCAAAGACTTCTGACTGTGCATTGTAAACTACTCCACTGAGAACCTTGAGTGAATAGGGATCAGTGCAAGTGCCTTTTGAGTCCCTTGCTCTGTTATAATAACCACCCTCTCTGAAGATCTAAAGCAGTGTTTCAATTTAGCAAAAACCCAGCTCCATCATGTGGGTGAATAGTGTAGATAATTAAATTTGAAGAGGTTTGTCTTTGTTCAAAGCTGCAATATGATTATAAGTATATAAAACAAGCTCATAAACTGGAATGAAAGCAAGAGATTTCTCGAGTATTCTCTGAGTCTCAGTGGTGCAATTTGACTTTTGCTGGATCTACTCTAAGGGAGGAAAAATACTTTCAACTTTGGTTTCTGAGGACTAATAGCACTGAGAAAACTGGAATCCCCTAGGGAATCTCAGAAGCAATCCGCGATATCTGAGAGGCATATGTCTGGGATAGGCACACTGACGGAAGTGCCAGTCTGTCTCTTCCTAAAGATGTTCAGGAGACCTCTAACTGATCAGTCTAGTGAAGGGCTTTTGTAACATTTGCAATCAGCAACATCCATCTCATTTGTTTCTTTACAAACTCTCTTATGTTACTTCACATAATCTTTGACATTGAAGGAAAAGGAGAATGAAAATACATAAGTTAGTTTCAGTAGGCTTCAATCCAAATTTCTTCTCCAGGAAAAGAGAGAAAGTTGATAGTTCAAATATCACTCTCTGAGATTGGTCTGCCTTCATGTAGTTGATTCCATGAAAACCTACGGAGCAGCTATGATGTTTCAAGTCCTGAGCCAGACCTGGGAGAGATGTTCTTGCCTGCCTTTAAATTTTGTTAGATGCTTTGCTACTAGTGAGATTCCACCTCATTGCCAATACTGTGCCCTGAAAACTATGAAACTCATGCTGCACTAAAGACTTCCCTTGCCCATAAATAGTTCAATATTTGTCAAGCACTCAGGACTCATAATGCACTGAATTCTACCTACATGGGCAATAGTGGTCAAGGGATACTAACAAGCTACAAAGACACTTTTTTTTTTTTTTTAAGATTTTATTTATTTGACAGAAACACAGCCAGAGAGGGAACACAAGCAGGGGGAGTGAGAGAGGGAGAAGCAGGCTTCCCACAGAGCAGGGAGCCTGATATGGGACTCAATCCCCGGTCTCCGGGATCATGACCTGAGCCTAAGGCAGTCGCTTAACCAACTGAGTCACCCAGGCGCCCAAGACACTTCTTCTCTATTGAACATGAATTGTCTCCAAGTCCTAAAGCTCCAATGACTATGGCTTTTCTACGAATCTAAACTTAGATATCTAATAGGAAGATGAACATAAAATCATTGTCTCAAAATTAATATGTCCAAAATGTAAAATTTTACTTCTAGTCTCCAAGCATCTTTTTCCTATGATCTTCACCCAAGATACTCCCTCACTACTTAGTCACTCATTATAATAACCAGGAGTTACTGCAATCCCACCTTTTCCTTAACCGCTACATCCAGTTCTTTATTTGTTTGGTCCAACCACATTTTGAAAATATCTATTCTGTTCCAAATTCATTGCTACTACCCCAGTCCAAGATGTCACTGTCACCAATCTGTACCACTATAATACAGGAAAATCTCGTTGATCTTCCCTCTCACTCTTGTCTGGCTGTACATCATTCAACATGAATCAGTGGAAGGACGCTACTAAAAGCAAATTGCTCTGGAAAAAAAATGACTTAAGCACCATCTATTGGATGTTTAAATTTTAAACTTCGGATGTGGCCTAAAATGATTCTCTCTTATCTCATTATCAAATGCAAGCATACCTCATTTTTGTGCTTCACAGATATTGTGGGGTTTTCTTTCGTCTTGTTTACAAATTGGAGGTTTGCAGCAACCTTGCATCAAGCAAGTGCATCAGTGCCATTTCTCCAACACAATTTGCTCACTTCATGCCAGTGTCTCACATGTTGGTAATTCTCAGTATTCCAAATTTCTTCATTATTATTGTATTTGTTGGCATGAGCTGCTGGGTTCCTCAATTCTGCATCACTGAAAGCTCAAATGATGGTTAGTAAATTTTAGCAATACAGTACTTTGTAATTAGAGTATATACCTTTAAAAAATAACACTTTGTCCCAATACAGGACTAGATGTTATTTGGTATGAGGATTTAGTGAGAAGATGCAATGGAAAACTCTTTCGTACATGCACATGTAAACATTATTTTTCTGAGCAATGTGTTCTGCCATTTTTTAAAAACATAATGCTATTGCCCACTTAATAGTCTACATTATAGTGTACACATAAGTTTTAGATGTACTGGGAAACCAGAAAATTCATTTGACTTGCTTTATTGGGGTGATCTAGAACTGAGTCCATAGTATCTCCAAGCTGTGCCTGTACACAGAGCTCTTGCTGACCGCAGTGCATTTGTGGGCCCCCTATCTGGAAATTTCTTGCAGGTTTCTCATTTGATTGCCTAGTTTCTTTACTTTTCTTTTCTTTCTATATCTTTTAAAGATTTTTAAATGTTTTTAATTTTTATTTATTTTAAAATATTTTATTCATTTATTTGACAGAGAGAAACACAGCTAAAGAGGGAACACAAGCAGGGGGAGTGAGAGAAGGAGAAGCAGGCTTCCTGCTGAGCAGGGAGCCTGATGCTGGGCTTGATCCCGGGATTCTGGGACCATGACCTGAGCTGAAGGCAGACGCTTAAGGACTAAGCCATCCAGGCACCCCTTACCTGGTTTCTTAATAACACTCAGATCTCTTCAGCAAAACCTTAATTGACTGGCCCTATGAAAAATACAGACTCTAGTTTAACAAGCCAACCACAGACACACAGATACTTTACTATTGTCTTTACATGAGGTATCTGAAATAAAATCAGACATATAGAAACAGACCATCGATTGGCAGTTCCCAGAGGTTAAAGGTGGAAATGAGGACTCGCTGTCCAATGGGCATACATTTTCAATTATGCAACATGAACAAATTCTAGAGATCTGCCGTACAACATTGTGTCTACAGTTAAGGATACTGTATTATATAGTTAGAAATTTGTTAAGAGGGTATATTTCATGTTAAGTGTTCTCACTACAATAATAAAATGTGAAGCCCCCTTCCTTATTTTAACATATCACTTGTTGAATTCCTTCTTTGCAATTCTCACTCTCAAAAATTATTTCATTCATTTGAATACCTATTAGAATACAACTTCAGCTAAGTGAGGGCAGGGAATGATATATTTTGGTTCTGCTGTCTTCCCAGAGTCTAGTATATGGACTGGCACAGAATACATGCATTACTAAATATTTGTCGAAAGAATAAATGAAGAGGTCTTTGATTTTGAACATGCAGACCATGTGAGAACCACTCTACCACTGAGGATATGTCATTATCACTCAGGGAGCTTCTGGCTTCTTTTCACAATGGAATCCCACAAGGAGGCAGTCCTCGCTTCAGAAGCTGGTGTGTTATAGCTATTGAGATTTCAGTAACACAACACACATTCTAAATATAGTGCCAAGCGTTCAGTGATTTTAAAATAGCTCTCTCGAGGGTGTTTAAAGGGCTTCACTCAAACAAGCCACCTCACAAATTAATTTGCTAGTTTTAAATCTTTATTAATGCAAATTGACTCGATACAGTAAACATATACAGCAAGTGTTCAGGTTTCCCCTTGCTGTCTCCACACACTGAGGCAGTGTTAACAAGAGACACAACTTTAACAAAGAATGTGGTTGAGACCTCCCTTCTAAGCTGACCAGTTTTCTTTTCCCAAAACAGATCTCACACTTGATTTAAAAGGTGATGTTATAATTCCCCGCATACATCTTATCCACAGAAGGACAGAAATTGACACGATATTTCGCCAACAAGAAATTTTTAGAATAATCAGAACTAAACACTGATTGGGTTGAACAGACATATGGTTCAGCCAAGTTGTGTAGTGTCAGCTACTGCAAAATGTAAGACTCACACAGGAAAGATGGAATCACTGGAATCACTGTTCTCCTTGCCTGAAATACACATACCGCTTCCTAGTTCAGAATGCCTGGTGGAAGGCAAACCGAGGATAAAGACAGAAGGCCAGCCTCACTTTCTTAGTCTCCAAATGGCGGAACACATTTTTACAAAAATAATACTTCCATGTGCTCAATATTGTGCATGTCTAGAAGAGTTTTCCATTGCATCTTCTCTTTAAATCCTCACAGCAAATACCATCTGACCCTGTTCCGTACACAGTATCCCCCCCCCCTTTAATTTATTTCAAGTATAAATAAAGATAATGGGGAAAGCCTCCTGAATTTTAGGGAAAAAAATAAGTTAACAGGGGTGACTGGGTGTCTCAGTCTTTAAGCGTCTGCTTCAGCTCAGGTCATGATCCTGGAGACCCAAGATCAAACCCCACATTGGGCTCCCTGCTTGGCAGGAAGCCTGCTTCTCCCTCTGTCACTCCCACTGCTTGTGTTCCCTCTCTCACTGTGTTTCTTTCTGTCAAATAAATAAAAATATTTTTTCAAAAATTATAAAAAAATAAAAAATGGAACAGAAGTGGGACATTTTGAATTTAGTTTTCATCTGTAACTGAGATGTGAACTGACACAAAGATTCAAATCTTATGCACTGAATAAATGATTAACTCAAGAATATGATCACACCCCTTTACAGAGAAGAAAACTGAAGCTCAGAGAACTCAGTTATATGACTCAATATAAGTATAAATCTATCATCTTTTTATGTTCCCTGTTCCTCAGCCACCCTGTTAGCTAGGCAAATGCAAACACAATTTATAAGTAAAAAGACAAAAATAAAAAACGAGAATCACAGAAATTTTAAAGGTTAGACAATGTATGGTTAGCTGTTGAAATTAAAAAAGCACCTAACAACGCTTCAGTTGTTAAACTTATATTTGTTATATTCATATATATTTGTTTTTTATATTTATATATTATATTTATTATTTATCTATATTTGTTACATAAATAACAAATAACACTTCAGTTAAATAATGTTTTACTATTATTTTAATTGTTTTCAAAGTCTCTTTCTTCCCCAGTTAAAGGGGTGGGGGGAAGCACAACCATTCTGTTCTTCATCCTTCATTTCTGTCTGTGTCCTTATAAATTGCAGTAAAATAATCATAGGCAGCTGTTCAGATTTGGTGTCATTTGTTTGTTTTCCCCTAGTTTTTGGCAAAGATCTAAACATACGTCCCATAACTCCATGGTGATTTTAGATTGTCTTTGAAATTAACATATTGTGTTTTTTTTTTTTTTCCCCACAGAGCTGTAGAGTTTTAATAATACAAAACTTTGCCAAATTGGGCAGTGATCCATGTGTTTAATCATCATGAATTCTTCAGGGTGACTGGGTGGCTCGGTCATTTAAGGCTCCTACTTTTGATTTTGGCTCAGGTCTTAGATTTCAGGGTCGATCAATAAGTCGAACCCCAGGTGGGTCTCTGCAACTTCTCCGAGAGGTGTCAGTGGTGGTTTCTGGGCTGGGTATGGAGTCTGCTTAAGATTCTTTTTCCCTCTGCCCTCCCACCTATGCATACATTCTCTCTCTCTTGTCTCTAAAATAAATAAATAAATGATAATAATAAGAAGAACAATGAACTCTTTCAAGAATCTAAAGAGTAGTACTATAAAGAAAAAGCTATAGCAGATTTGTCCATGTTAAAGATAAATTACTTTTGTCAAATATCAAACTGGACTTAGAGGGTCACTATCATTTGGTACCCATGACACTTGAAGATTAGAATGAACTGCACCTCCCCAAAGATACAGATATAGTGAAAAGAAGGGATACATGCATCCCTAATGTTCATAGCAGCAATGTACACAATAGCTAAACTGGAAGGAGCCAAGATATCCTTCAAACAGATGAATGGAAAAAGAAGATGTGGTCCATATAGACAATGGAATATTATTCAGCCATCAGAAATGATGACTACCCACCATTTGCATTGACGTGGATGGAACTGGAGGGGATCATGCTAAGCAAAATAAGTCAAGCAGTGAAAAACAATTATCATATGGTTTCAGTCATATGTGGAACACAAGCAATAACACAGAGGACCATAGGGGAAGAGAGGGAAATCCAAAGGGAGAGAAATCAGAGAGGGAGATGAACCATGAGAGACTGTAGACCCTGGGAAACAAACTGAGGGTTTTAGAGGGGAGGGGGATGAGTAGAGGGGGGTAACAGGGTGATGGGTATTAAGGAGGGCAGCCATGTGATGAGCACTGGGCATTACACATAACTAATGAATCATTGAACACTACATCAAAAACTCATGATTTATTATACAGTGGCTAATTGAACATAATAAAAATACAGAAATAAATCAAATAATAAAAAAGGACTGCTCTCTCAAAGAAATCTGTGGAAGTATCAAAAATGGTTTGAGTTCTCATATCTTGAATTTAATTTCTGAATTAGAAGCCAGTTTTTCCCCATGAACTACTTTTGCCACATAAAAGAAAAATATATGTGTGCTGTTTGATATGATAGCTACTAGCCACATGTGAGTCTTAAGCAACTGAATTGTGTCTAGATCAAAATGAGATAGAAGAGTCAAATGCACACCAGTTTTTAAAGACTTAATACAAAAAAACCCTCGTAATAATTATTAATATTGGCAACACATTGAAATATAGTATTTTTAGTGTATTGGTTTAAATATTATTAAAATTAATTTTAATCTGTTGCTTTTTTACATTTCATGCATGGACCTTCAGGAATTTAGAAATTCATGTGTACATATGGGCAGTGCTGGCCTAAGTATTTTAGAAGTGTGTTTAGAAACTGCAAAGGTGTAACTACATATTCCAAAACCTTCCACTGAAAAATGTTGAATGCTAATCTTCACGTTGTACCTGGAAATACTTATCCTACAATATGTGCAATTATTTTTTATATGTCATTTATGTCAGTAATTGTGGGGAAAAATCTCATAAAGAGTGCCATTTTTTTCTTCTCATAGAATTTTATAAAGATAAAAGAATGGGTAAAATCTCCTAAATTTTATAAATAATGAGGTTAAAAATGGGGCAAACATAGCTGAGGGATCGAGACATTGTACTTTAAGATATTTGGAAGCCCACTGACATTTTTATTTCATAATTCTTTGAGATATTTGATATAAGGAAAGATTCACAAGATAAAATTCTTAAAAAAAAAAAAAAGATGCAAAACCACAGACCCAAGGTGGCCTTTGGAGGATGTGGGAGAACCTGGAGTGTAGGGAGATGCACTTTAACATTTAAAAAAGTTGTTATTTCAATGTGATCAACATGGGTAGACTGATAGATTTTGGGTGAGTTCTGTTTTCCCCTTAGGACGTATATTTATAAATAATTGTAAGTTTACTTTTTACATTATCTGCAATCAAGATACAGTAACTCTATCTGAAACTATTTATTTAATTAAAATACAAAGTATTTCCTTTAGTAATTATCTACAAAGTTTTTAATACTAGCCAGCAGGGAAGGAGAACTTGCAGATTTCATTCCAAGAACCAAAAATCATCAAAGGAATAAAGTTTCCCAGTGAACACAGCCAAAGTAAAACGCTCTTAGAATTTCCTCTATAATTATATGCATCATCTAGTCTATATAACAGAGACAGAGGGTAGGAGTCTGAGGCTGTGTCCCTACAACCTGGCCCCCAGGTACTTTTTCAACTATTTCTCCATTTTCATGTATAGAAACACCATAGTAGATCTTGGCTGTCAGCCCCCTGGAGAAACCAAATCTAAGATTTTGTGAATTGGATTGACATGCTTCAGGATATTTTTCCCACATAAGGACAAACATAATCTTTTTGGCTTAGGATGCAAAAAGATGTCCTGGTAAATTTCAGCAAAAACAGACCTCAGAAAGGTTACGAGTGTCTTTTTTCACTCCCTAAGCAAGATAAAATGAATCTTTGTACTTCTTTTGGCAAAAGGATTGAAGGGAAAAAAAATCTTCAAAAGCAGAATAAAAGGATGTGTGGTGCTTTCCATGGGAGATATGGAAAGGAATTTTTTATCTAAATGAATAAAATACATTTTCAAATAGAAAATATAGATTTCCCTGAGGATTTGTGCAAAAAAATTGAAAGACTAAATGAGGAGTCAAAGTTATCACAAATAAGAAAGAGACATTTCGCTTGAAAAATGTTAATAGAAGTGAAAGGTATGGAATATATCAGAAATTGGTCAGGAGACTACAAGCAGAGCTGACAAAATATAGGCAGACGCCCATTAAGGTGCCAAACCTTGAAAACACTGGAAAGAGTACCATCATAGAACCAAGATGATTTTCAATGAATTTAAAATGAAAACTTTGCATTGTAGTTTTACAATGTAAAAATGTCTCTTAAATATTGTCACAGGAAAATTGTTTTATCAAGAGAAGAGTCTGTTTGGTTTCACAGCCTTTAAGCCTTGAGAGTCTATGAATTTATCTCTCTCTAATTTGGAGTTGGAACATACCTCTGTTTTTAGTTATTTAATAATTCAACAAGTATTTATAAAGTAGGTGCTATATATCATTTATTAGGCTGACTTTAAAAATATCATGATGGACAGAACACAATTCTATCTTCCATTGCTTGTAAAGTAATATATATATATTTGTATATATATTTATATATTTATATATATATATGACTACTATTTAGTCATTACTGGTGTGATGATAGAAAGGAGAAGTGGCTGAGGCATGTGATCAAGAGCTGAAGTTCAAAGACTCCTGTAAGAAGGTGACCTCAGAGATGAGATTGACGTATCAATAGGGATTAACCAGACAGAGAGGAAGTGAGGTCATAAAATGCTCTCGACTGAAAAGGCAGTGTTGAAGGCGCTAATTCAGGAAGGGTTGGGATATAGTAGGGACTCAAAGAAATGTGTATGAATAGAAAAAAGTCAGAAAGGGAGGAAAGGCACAAGAAGATAGAAATGGAGCTGAAACTAAACCATAGTTAAAAATTATACATTTTATGCTATATACAATGAAATCAGAAAGATTAGAAATGTTTTTAAAAAACAAAACCAAAAAATGAGCTTTTCCCTATAATAATGGCTGATAGTTATTGTGCATCTATTAAGTGGTTTTGCATGTGTGATCTCATTTAATGAGTTGATAGTTCATTGGCTGGAGAGAAGAAATTGTGACTTAATATCTTTGGAGTATAACAGCTGAATACTTAGTCCTACAAAGCTCTGAATAATGTGTGGTGTCTTAAAGTGTATTTCTTTTTTTTTCTTCTTGGACATTAGTGAGAGGTATTCTCTTATTAAAGAGTCTGAGAAGCTTATGGAAACACTTTAACTTTACTAATCCATTGTGTCCCAAGTATCCCATGGATTGTAAATTCTGTGAAACATTTTTTTCTTAAGAAGTGATCTAGGGAATTTGTAAAAACTCCTAAAAATATCTGTCAAAGACATGGGGTAGAATTATCATTGGATCATAGATGGTTCATAAAGAAACTTTCACAATGCTGGAAGGTTGGACTTTGGATGAAAATAATTGAAACCAGTAAAAAGATGGTATTATGAACACCATGGATCCTTAGAGATACAACTAAAATGTCATGCTGTGCTGTCTAAGATTTTAGAAGCCCCATCATTTCCTCACCATAAACATAAAAATTTAGAAATCTTAAACAAAATGCTGATCTCTGCGTGATACATTTTTTTTAATGACAACTCAGTTATTCATTTAATTGCACAGGTAGTTGGGGCTCAGCATTGGAAGTGAGACTCTGTTTTCAAACTCTCTGAAACATGGTAGGGGACAGTTGAATCTTATGCCTGAAACTACTTCACACAGACAGAGGGGTAGCCTTTGCCAGTGGTCTGGCCCCAAGCCTTCAGAAACTCTGTAGTCTTGGGCTTCACTAGCCTACTGACTCTAGTTCCAGAAGTGTCCTGAGAAGAAATCTTTCCTAGTCTGCCAAAATGTATGTCAGTGCTTGAAAATATGCAAGCACACATGGCTACTAACCTCATTTTCATGTTGGACCCATTTGAATCATGAAATTCATTGCTCCTCAAGGAATCCACAAGAGTACTAACTCACTCTGATTCCTCAGGCTCCTGGCACACCCCAGATTCTCATGAGTGATCACCTTAAATTATGTCATGAAGGGACTTGTGATTAAATGAATGAGCACCAGAGTTTGACAGCAGTAAATCAGCAAATAATCACAGGCATGGAAAAATATATGAGTGCAATTTCACAATGCCTCATATATCTGCATTCGCCTTGGCAGGCTTCAGCACTCCCTGCACCAAGCGGAAGTCATCTTTTATACCTAAGTCATGAGAACAAGGATATCCAACTTTGTTTGTTATTCTTCTACCCATTTATACCATACTGCCCACAACTTTCTACTTTCGAGGCATCTGAGGTGCTTTGAGAATCCTTAGTATACTTACTATAATTTGTATGAGCATAACAATTTGTTTAAGGCTCTGCTCTACAGAATTCTGCCTGAATTTTTAATACTAAAGTAATATTTTACTGATACTGTAAAAAATACAGGTTTTTTTTATATTCTAAAGATTATTTCTTTAGACAAGCTAATTAACTTTTATACAAATTTAGGGCTATATGTACAAGTGTTTTTTCTCTGTAAAACACTTTTTTACAGTGTTTCTGTGTAATGGGATGGTTTCTACAGATGATGCCATTTTAGTTTTCCATACAATATTATTTCATTTTATTTAACCATCAGAAAAAAAATTCTCAGGCATATGCTAACATCAGAGCAATGGACTGATTCATTGATGATAACCAGTTGCCATTATTTATAGATGCACATTGTTAAACTACTATGTACTTTCATGTTTCAGTAACCCTCCTTGAATAAATAGAATTCAAACTAATTTTAAATTAAGACTGTACATCTTCTTAAAAGTTTTTTTTAAATGGGCAAGTAAGACTCCTTACCTTACTGACATATGCTCCCAAAGTCATGTTACTGAGACAAGTTAATGAGAAAAACACAGACCATAATCTTTGTCACAGTCATTTTTCATAAGCTTGCTGCTGTTTTCCAAGAATTCCCTAGAATTGCATTTTTTCTTCATATGGAGGGATATTCTTTGAAGCCTTTTAAAAATTCATCACAGTATATGGATATATATTCTTTCTCCTCTACAACAACCATTGTTGAAAAAAAATGTTTGCTTCTAGAGACCCCCAAACACTTAATTCAGTTTCAAGACGTATTGTCACCATAAACATCTTCAGAATTTTGACACCTTATTTTGCTCACAAATCAAAGGATTAAAAATGACTAAACATTTTGAAAGTTGAGTCACAAATAAAACTTGAGTTTAGGCAATTTAGGTAAGGCACTCATAGCCTAGAAAACCTCTGGGTTTTGTTTCATTTTGTTTCTGTTGTCATTGTCATCACTTTCTTTCAATTGCCACACTTAATATTTGGCATTTTATATAATTTCAAGTTTAGCTTCCAATTTACAAAAGTGCAATTTTATACTATAACTTATTTATCCTTTTGAAATTATTTTGAGTAGTTCAGTATGCCCTGATGATGCTCTAGAGGTATGAAACAGATATATGTATAACATAGATGTGAGACTATAATCCTTATTTTTAAGGAGCTCTCTTAAGTAGAAGAAAGAAAACTTTATAACAAATATTGTACAAAATAATACATTCTTTAGGAAATACATAAATCTTCATATAGAGAACTTACTCCTTGAATGGAGGCTCCAGAAAGCTATCATGTAAGGAGACGTTTGAACTTTATGGTAAAGAAGAGTAAAGTTTGGGGCACCTGGGTGGCTCAGTTGGTTAAGCGACTGCCTTCGGCTCAGGTCGTGATCCCGGAGACCCGGGATCGAGTCCCACATCGGGCTCCCTGCTCGGCAGGAAGCCTGCTTCTCCCTCTCTCACTCCCCCTGCTTGTGTTCCCTCTCTGGCTGTGTTTCTCTCTGTCAAATAAATAAAAATCTTAAAAAAAAAAAAAGGGGGTAAAGATTGAACATAAGAAGGGGGTGTTGATCTGTCTCAGGCGGCAGGATAGTACTAATAAATGTAAAGAGCATGAAAAGTATAGAAAATCAGGCATTTTGTATTATGTGAACTAAATGCCTTGAAGTGTGTGATGCTTGGAGGGTAGTAGAAGGAAGGAAATAAAAAAGAGTGAGATTCTGAGCAAAGTAACAATACTTTTGATTCCAGAGTTCTGATCACTGTTTCTTCTGCTCTACTCTTAGTGGTCCCAATTGTCATGCAAGTAATCTGAAAACAGCATGGAAAAAAAGAAACCAGAAAAATTGAAGGTGATCACGAGCTAATTTGGGGATTTCTTAAGAATTAAAACTAGAGATAATGGAAGTTTGGAATTGGAAATTACCAAGAGACGTAGGGAAGCCCCAATGCCTGGTGATGTGTTGCAGAGACTATGGGTCATTTATAGGGCTGGTTTGTAAATTGACTCCCTTTTCCCTTTTGTAACACATATCCAGAAATGATGGTGAAGATCAGAACATAGGTTACAGGAATAAACATATTCCATTTAATATACATAATAACTTCAAAAAGAGTTTTGAATAGAAGTAGCACAGATGAGTCTAGTTTTGAACATTAAGTTTAGAGATATTTTCAGTTCATTGATGTTCATCCTTTTATTAAGTAGCTAAAAATCAGAAGCTGGAATACTTGGTGGGAAAATTATAAAGATTTAGGTATAGGAGATACTTGCTCAGGTAATACAGTTAAGCCTAGGAGATCGGATAGGACATATCATAAAGAGAGAAGTCATGTATTATATCTAAAGTTCCATGTATCAAAGGAGAAGTGAAAAAGTCAGAAAAAAATGTAATAATTTCCAGTCTCAGCTATAACATGGGAAAGATTCAGAAGTCATCTCCTCCATCCTTTTAGCAAGAACAAGATGGGTAGACTGAAAATCAACATCTTTCTTACACCCATCAAAGACTAAGGTTTCAGGGCAAATACGTAAACCCAAACCTAGAAAGGTAGGTAGATCCAGAAAAACACAGTGGGGATCTGCCTACCCTGGCCAGAATCCACTGGAGCCACAAACTCTAGGTACAATTAAGTGGTAATTTTTTTTTCTTTATTTATTGACAGAGAGAAACACAGCTAGAGAGGGAACACAAGCAGGGGGAGTGAGAGAGGGAGAAGCAGGCTTCCTGCCAAGCAGGGAGCCCAATGGGGGGCTCAATCCTAGGACTCCGGAATCATGACCTGAGCTGAAGGCAGATGCTTAATTACTGAGCCACCCAGACGCCCGAAGTAGTAATTTTTGTAGGGTGACTGTGGACTCTCTTGAGAGTGAGAAACAGCTGGGGCCACTGTCTTAGAGGCTTCTACATCTTAATAGCCTTTATCTCTAGCAATCCCACCAGGTTCTCATGGTGAAGATCTAAGAAAGATGTCCTGGTGATTCTCTGATGTTAGGGAAGGGAAAGGGATGGGTAAAGAAGTTATTGTGAAATATGGCCAGAACCTTCTCCATATCAAAGGCATACATTCCAGGGAGAAACCAAATAAACAAATAAAACTTTGCCACAGCCTTTTCCAAGCTATAGTGAAAGAGCCTTTTCCCTTCTCTACACACTGCTACTGTTCTTGTATGGAATGAAAGAGAAAAACAAACATCATCAAAAGAGATTTAAAAAAAAGTCAATGAAACTGATTGGGGATGTTGCAGCCAGGGAAAGGGATATGGGTCAGGAGAAAACTAGTATATCAATGTAAAAATGCTTGTTAAGGTCACAACCTTAAGACACAGCTCCATGAAAAGACAAAAATTGAATTAGTCACATGTGGAATACTCCCACCGCCAGCATGTTATACAACAACAGGAATCCAGTCTTTCAACAGTGGACTACTGATGAAGGGACTTCACACATAGACTTTCTCTGAGGAGGAATATGTAGGGAAACCCAGAAGAAACAGGAAATGGAAAAACAAGTCATTAGAGGGATTTGAAGGCTCCAGTACCTATAGTTACAAGAACCATTACCCTAACCCTAACTCTTAGGCAGGTGAACATAAATATATAAAATGTCTATATATCTCAATTCCAGTTACTCAATATAACATGTCAATTTTCAACAAAAATACTCAGAGATAGGCCAAAGGCAAGAAAAGATAAAATCTCAAGAGACAAAGCAATCATCAGAACCAGGCTCATATACAATTCAGTTATTGAAATTATCAGAGAAAGAATTTAATATATCTGTTCAAAATGTTAAAGGGTCAAATGAATGCAGTTCATTATGAGTTCACTAACTCATAAAAAACTCCACAATAAGAAAACAAACATTCAATTTAAAGTATTGGAACAATCTAAAGATCATCTCACCAAAGCAAATGTAAAGGTAGTGAATAGCATATGAAAAGATGCTTAGCATCCTATTTCTCTAGAGAAATGCAAATTAAAGAAACAATGGGATCTCACTAAGAACCTACTAGAATGATTAAAAATGGCAGTAACAATTGCTGAGGATGTGAACAACAGGAACTCTTATTCATTACTGGTAACATCCGGTAACTTTGGGACACACTGTGACAGTTTCCTGCACAACTAGATGTGGTTTTCAGTACAATCCAGCAATCACACTCATTGGTCTTTAATCATCTTATTGGAAAGTTATATCTACACAGAAATTTGCATGTGAATATTTTTTTATTGTTACTTAATTTTTTTCCCCAGTGTTCCAAGATTCATTCCCCATTCCCCACACACAGTGTTCCATGCAATAGGTGCCCTCAGTACCCACCATCAGGCTCTCCCATCCCCCCACCCACCCCCTCCCTCCAAGTCCCTCAGTTTGTTTCTGTGTCCAAAGTCTCTGTTGTTTTGTTTCTCTCCCTGGATTACCCTACTTCCCATTTCCTTTCCTTCTCCTACTGTCCTCTAGGTTACCCCTTATGTGAATATTTATGACAGCTTTTTCTCTAATCACCAAATACTGGAAGCAATAGAGTATCTTTCAACATATGAGAGGATAAGCAAACTTTGGAGCATCTGTACAATGGAACAATATTCAGGGATGAAAAGGAAGGAACTATCAAGCTACATCAATATATGAATAATCTCGATCGTACATTGCCATCATGAAAGAAGCCAGTCTGAAAAGACTATCTATTGTAAAGTTCTACTTTTGTGATATCCAAGAAGTGGCAATTTAGAGATAGTAAACAAATCACCGGTCACAGGGGATTTAGGAAGGCTGTTGAATTCATGATGAACAAAGGATTGCTAAGGTGTGGAAATTTCTATGACACTTTAATGGTGAAAACATGACACAATGTTTTCTCTTTTTTATCAGAACCCAAAGAACTTTATAGGACAAAGAGCAATCCTTCATGAATGGAATTTTAAAAAATCATTTTAGAAGTCAGAGAACCCCAGGATATTACCTAGAAACTTAAATACTCTGAAAAAAAGCATGAACTTTATTTAATGATAATGTATTGATGATTTATTAATTATGACAAATTAGCACATTAATACCAAATATTAATCACAGGATAAATTGAATAACAGGCATATGGTAACTCTACTATCCTCTCAATTTTTTTCTAAATTGAAAACTATACAAAATTTTAAAAAGAGAGAAAGGGTAGAGATATTGAGTAGGAGGGTGCATAAAATTAGAAAGCTTCCTAGGAAGTTTTTTGTCACTAAGTAGAGAAGACATTTAAAGAAGGAGATAAGCAAATGCGTCAGATACTGAAGAACGATTAACATACCATGGGAAAAATTATTGACAAAAATTAACATTAAGTAGTAAAACTTGTTACCATGAAGTTCTTCTGTGTGGCTGGCAGGTGGATCTGTTTTCCTGATGAGCAAACCACCAGGCAGAAGATGCTTAAATAAATCAATAAGAAATTCCCATTCCTTTATTTCTGTATGTTGCTTTAACCATTTTCAATACACTGAATTATTGATTTCTTGAAACCCAGGCAAGGTTCATCTGTGTGAATCTGTATGGGTGTCTAACAGCAAAGCCAGTTTCACTGCTTGGGGGAAAGCGGAAAGACAGCACAGCCTGTGCTTTCCAGCTGGCAAAATCTGGAGGAACAGAGGAAGAGAACTGCTGGCAGTGGACATGAGAAATCCCAGCCAATTCTTTGGTTGCACAGTTAAAAACTCCATGTGCTTCCCGTCACACAGCAATATTTTCACACCACTTGTGCCATTAATTAAGCTCTCTTTATCCTCCTAAATTCAGGGAAGAGACCCACATCATTGCATGTTGAGATCCATTTTTAATAGGGGCAAGCATGAGATATATATATTCATTTTTGGATGGTTTTCCCATATGCATTTTTGCATAGTCAAGCTGAGTGAGATGTGAAACACCATATATATTTGTTATAGCAATTGATCTTGTCACAAAGTTGAACCTTTAGAGAATAATCATTCAGACCATCTGTCTGAGACTGAGTCATAAATTGCATATTTTTTCCATAGAATTTTAATCTGTAGCATTAGTATGAGTTGAATAGTTATTAGCAGACTGTGACTTGAATAAATGAATTCTATGAGATGTCAACAGCACTGGGGAATTTCAAAATTATAGCATGAATAGGTATACATATAATAGTTTAATTTATGTGCAATCTGGACATTGTCTATAGTCATCATTTAACTTAGTTGCCTAGGCAAAGAAATTATTAATAACAAGAAGGTTTTATTAAGGTTTTATTTTTAATATTTTCCTTTATTATCTATTGTTCTTACTGAAATGTGTTTTTTTTTTTTATTTTAATGCTTTGCTTTAGAATGAATAATTATGATTCATGGGAAGTTTTGAGAAAATGTACAAGAGGTAACAGGTACACTAAACCCAGTGGAAACACCTTTTAATACTGGAGTATAATATCAAAACCAGAAAATTAGTATTAGTACAGTCCAGGGAGCTGATTCACCTTTCACCAGTTTTACTTTGTGTGTGTGTGTGTGTGTGTGTGTGTGTGTGTGTGTGTGCATTTCTATAGAGTTTTATTGCACATGTTGATTATGTTGATTCATGATTCAACACAATTGAGATACAAAACTATTTTACCATCAGTAGACTTCTTTGGGTTATGCTTTTGTAGACACACCCCCCTTTTCCTATCCCTAACACTTGACACTTACTAACATTTTCTCCATCTATAAAATTTGTTATTTCAAGAATGTTGTATAAATGGAATCCTAACTTAACTTTAGGAGATTGACTTTTTTCACTTGGCATAATTCCCTTGAGGTTTTTTAAATTAAAAATAAAATACCAACTCTCCACTGATCATTTGAATTTCTTAGGTCATTTTAAAATTATGGATTACTGAGCCTCCACAGTGAGGATTTTTGGAGATGAAGAACATGTTTTCAGATTCTGTTGGCTAAGGATGCACTTGTGGTGTCTACCGGAAGACTAGATTCTTAAAGTAAGGTGGAAAACGAGGTCTCCTGTGAGAATAATCCATTTCACTCTCTTCTTCCTAGAAGTTGTGTTAGGGAGCAAAATATAGAGGCTTGGCTCTTACATATGCATCATCTTTAGAATATATACTTCTTTACGTTACCAATACATTTCAGAGACTACCGTGGTACCTGACCTCATAGCAAGTGTTCTCAAATAAATGACACTACGTGTTAGCAATTATTTCCATTTTATGGTTGAGGGACAAAATATTAACATATTAAAACAAAATGGTCAGTATTGTGTATTTCTAGTTGTAAACTAAACGTAGAGTGGAAACATTTAGAACTTTATTTTGGCATACTCATAAATTGTTTAGTAGTCGTTTACCTCATTGTTTTTCTTAGCCTCCACCTGGACTTACTCAAAAGTTCATGAAGAGCAAGCAAAATATCTGGAAATCCTCTTGAGTTGCAGTTATTACAGATGGTACCAAATACAAACATAGTTTCTAGAAAAATAGTGGAACAGGCTTTTCAGAACACTGCTCTGTCCATGGTTCATAGAAAATGTGAGCTATTTGGTAATAAAACAAAATACTTCTTCTTGGTGTCCCCATTGCCTAATACATGACCTGGCACACAGCAGGTTGTAAATAAAATTGGGCTGTTCTGATTTGAATTGTTCTAATCAAAACCAGTCATGAGATCCCGATGGGAATGGGTGAAATCAAATAAACAAAACAGTTTCTTTTTAGGTGTGGAAGGCACTGTTTTTGTTGTTGATGTATTGTTTTCCTTTTTTTGTTTGTTTGTTTGTTTTTTAAGTAACACCATCAGGAGAGATGATTTCATTAATTTGTCTTCCTCCCTGATACCTGGACTTTATCCTGAGGTGTGGCCTTAAGGATTTTTCCAGTGGGCCATTCCCATCCAATATTTACAAATCACTAAATCCTGAATTAGGAACTCAAATTGTATGAACAACAACTAATTAATCGTCCCAATGTCCAAGGTCACAAATTTCATAATTGGTGGGAGTCTAGATTTGAATTCATATAGTACTAGTGACAAACATTCAAATACTATTTCATATTTTTTATACAGGAGAGAGGTAAATTATCTCATGCTGGGGTATAGCTGTAGGTGTCTTATCCATGGTTGTTACCCACTGAAGGATTATAACTGTACTAATTTCTAAGTAAGGGTCTAGTACTCATTAACAATTTGAAACATTATTTCAAGTAATTACTAAATGAATTTACAGATTGCTGTAAGACCATATGTATATCATGTTAGAGGGAGGGGACTTACTGTTATGAAGAGCAAAATTGATGCACAGAAGAATTTTAGCATCAGATTTACTACAGAGACCTCCACTGAGCAAATCCCCCACAGATATAGTATCTTAAGTTACACCCCAGAGCTGCCTGGTAAACATGAGCACAATTGCCATTGCTCTTTATGAGAATACGAGTGCATAATTTTATGAGACTGCTGCCTTACATCATTAATTTTAATGGAGCTTTGCCTAGGGAAATATTTTTCAAGTATTGTATAATGCATAGCAAAGCCTATGAATCCTAAATAATACTACTAATATTATTCCTCATACAGGAATTAATAAAGAATTCTGACTTACGATTTTAGGTAGTAACTTGACATCAATCCCCACCCTCAACCAAGGGCTTTATTATCAACTCCAACATAATTGTCATAGTACAGAAACCATGTGCCATTTTTGTCTTTAAAAAGAGCACACTTCAGAGCAAGGGCATAATGAAAAGGATTCATTATTTAACAGATTGCAAATGAGTTCTTTGTGATTAGTTATTTTGTGGTGTGAAGGAAAATTCATTCAGGTAACATTGAAAGAATTTATTGATTTTTTTTTTTTTAATGTTAGAAACATTCCCAGTTCACCTTCAATAAATAGAAGTTAAGGGGGGATGTATTTATAGAAGTACCAGGAGAAAGAAGACCAAACCCAAACTTCAGAATCTAATTTATGTGCCCATAGCATGTGAGCTGCAGTATATAATGAGGTTGGGCAAAGGATCAGTCTTTGTAGGTCTGAGTCAGACGTTAATATTCTATTATTGTAGGCCAGGGGCTTACATTTAATTTGATGCTTCACGTTCAGAAAGGAGCCCTGCATATTCACTGTTGACCACATCTGTCTAGTTTCTAGATAGGAAAATGAAAGGTATTGGCTTTATTCATAAATAGTTTAGTACCCAGCAAAAGTCTCCCTTCTTTGCTCTTTCTCCAAATTCTAAAATAAAAGGCACATTGGTGTCTACACAGTAATCCTGTTTCCTACCATTTCCATAGGAAATTCTCCTTGTTTTCCCAACTCACATGGACAGTAATACCAAAGACTTGGTCCTTATTGTACCTCCAATCTCGTGCTTCCAAACATCTCTTCATATGAAAAGGCAGGTTCAACTGGTCCTAAATGTTCCTCCTTTCATGAATTCTCTCCTCATCCTCCTAAATAGGTGTGGTTTTCTTGTATTAAAAAAAAAAAAATCACCTTCTAATTTGCATTGTAGTTTCATCCAAAGAGGGAAGGTAAGTTCCACTTAAGTATATTCTGTCTCCAGCATAGAATCTTTTTTTAATTAATATATAATGTATTAATTGTTTCAGGGGTATAGTTCTGTGATTTATCAGTCTTATACAATTCACAGCACTCACCATAGCACACACCCTCCCCAGTGTCCATCACCCAGCCATCCCATCCCTCCCACCCCTCTCCTCTCTAGAAACCCTCAGTTTGCTTCCTGAGATTAAGAGTCTCTTATAGTTTGTTCTCTCTCTCTGGTTTCATCTTGTTTTGTTTTTTTCCTCTCTTCCCATATGATCTTTTGTCTTGTTCATCAAATTCCTCATACCAGTGAGATCATGATATTTTTCTTTCTCTGATTGGCTTATTTTGCTTAGCATAATATCCTCTAGTTCCATTTATGTCATTGCAAGATTTGGGGGCATTTGATGGCTGCGTTATATTCCATTGTGTTTGTATGTATGTGTAGATATGTATGTGTATGTATGTGTAGACACACACACACACACACGCACACACCCCACATCTTCTCTATCCATTCATCTATTGATGGACATCTAAGCTCTTTCTATAATTTCTATAATCTAGTTCCATTTATGTCATTGCAAGATTTGGGGACATTTGATGGCTGTATAATATTCCATTGTGTGTGTATATATGTGTGTGTGTGTAAACACACACACACCCCACATCTTCTCTATCCATTCATCTATTGATGGACATATAAGCTCTTTCTGTAATTTGGCTATTGTAGACATTGCCGCTATAAACACTAGAGTATATGTACTCCTTCAGATCACTACGTGTGTATCTTTAGGGTAAATACCCAGTAGTGCAATTGCTAGGTCATAGAGTAGCTCTACTTTCAACTTTTTGAGGAACCTCCATACTGTTTTCCAGAGTGCTTTCCAATTTGGATCTTGATCACAGTATTAAAAATAAATTAATTTATGTTAAAGCAAGCATTTTTGTGGCTATCTTGATAGTAGTTGTAGTACTTTATATATTTATAATAGTGATTTAAAATTTGCTTCTTCCCTTTGTATGCTTCGAGGTGCCCAAACCAGAAATTTGGAGGCTTAGGACCTTTAAGCATGATTATTTAAACATATGGAGGCAATTCCTATATTCTTCTTATTTCTAGCTTAAATATCTTCAGTGTCTCATTATCAACATGAGCTCAAATATAAGGGTTTAATAAATGTTAATCTCAAGTCATGTCCTATTCTCAGCATCTTTTTGTGCTTTATTTTGCTTAATCTCCAACTATCTATAAAGTATTTTTACTTTTACCCTGAGTGGTAGATTGTTTGCAATTATGGTAGCAATAAGTCCCCTCTCTATTTCTTCCAAGTACCTACAGTTGTATGTGGTCCCTTCCCACACAGGTTCCAGCATTGCTCCTACACTTGCTTTGGCTACTGAGTTGTTATCTGGGTACATTTTTAAGTCAGAGCCTCCTGACAATGATATCCCTGGACTCTATGAGTCATAGGTCAATTTTTAAGATTAATTTTACCCATATATTTTTATATTATAAACATAATGGGATACAGAAAACATCTACTTTAATAATAGGACATACACTAAAGATAAGCAATATAAGTAATGACATACATAAATGTTTCTGTATTGTTGGACACCTACATTGCTCTCAGCTTAACAGTATTATAAATGAAGGGTCAGAGAACATTTGGAGCATGTCTGTGGATTATGCAATACATTCTTGCACTTCTATCCTGGAATTTATATTTATAGATGTAGTTGTGAAAATTGAAGGAGACCACCCTGAAACTGGCATCTTTTTTTAGTTGCTCTTCTAAACTGCTGACTTTTAGCAGAAACAGTAGCCCTATAAGGTGGCTATTGTCTATACATTGTAGATAGGGAAATGGAGCCCTCAAGAAAGGAAGTAATTTTTCTACGTTATTGCAATTAATAAACAATAAGATCAAGATTCAGCTCTTGTCCTTTGGTTCAAATCTCATGCTTTTGATTATCATCTCAGATATTGGTTGCAAGAGTTTTGCCAATAACTAAAGAGGCTTGATTTGCTTAGTGATGCATCATTCCTCATACTCCTATGAAGGAGAGTCTGGAGTTGTTGTCCTCTCAGATCACTGGGTGGAAAAATTATTTAATATTTCCCAAATGTCCCTGATGGGTATGAAGAGGACTGGCACCTCCTCTGTCACAGCACAGACTTGCCCTTGGACAAGTCATGAACTGCCTCTGATCCTCCCTTCCCTCATCTGGAAAACCAAAAACATCTACCTTAATAAACATCTGTGAGGACTTGGCTTTTTAAATCCAAGTTGCCACATTATGAGTTTTATTCTTTCATCCTGTTCACATTTTACAGTCTCATTGATTCTTGATCCTTATCTTGTGATTTTTATAGCAGTTTTCTAACATTTTCGAGCCCCTAGATTTAAGCTGCAACTGCAATTTTATGCCAATCACTATGTGAAATAAATAAAAATTAAAACCCTAGAAAGGCGTACAGTGCTGGGTTGGGGGCCCTGCTGCTGGGCCTTACTTTTGACCACCATGAGAGCTAAGACTGCCAAGGAAATCATACAGATCTGGAAGCACGCTATAAAAATACCACTGATTGTAGTAGATCTATTCCTTCCCTTATTTTGAGCCCCTGCATTTATTCTGTCTTGTACAGTGCCTGTCATCTGAAAGAATACAAATAAAACCAGCGGTTCACAGATTAAAATGGAATATTAAACAAGAAACCCCTATTGCCTTTCAAAGAAGTCCTTCCTCCCTACTGATAGACTGAATGCTCTTCGCCCCTTAGAATATCAGTTAAGTATGCAAGGACATCTGTTAACTGTAGCATATCTCCAGCTCTCATGTCATCTTTGTTTTCATGACTAACAGGCTGATTTACTTAAAAATATCTAGTGATACCCTAAAAGAAACTGGTTAGGAAAAGACTGTACAAAACAGTTAAGCAGAATTAGTGTGAAGTGACTTTCACTGAGTGAATTTATGTTGAGTTACAGTGATTACTATGACCTATTTTAAGTAGATAGACCCCAACTGCTGAGGAATTCCCTCTAGCTACCACAGGGCCCTTAGGCGGACTTGGTCCTACTTGCATCTCCTCTGGACTACTTTCCTGATCACTATTAACACCTTCTGTTATTGACCTGTTGATATATAGAAATCTGCAATGGATATATGTCTAGAGATAGGAATTTGGGCTGACCATACAACATACTGCAGAACAGATTACTATACCTTTTGATGCTGAAGAGACCTATTTTGGAGCTGGGAAGTAACTAATCCCACATTAAATCATTTAAACACTGCTGAAGACACAATGAAATTAGTCTGTCTTCTGCATTATATCTTAATATGATATAGCACAAATATAAAGAGGTCCATAGATGGAAGAAAATGAAAACATCAAGAGGCAGTATGATGATTAAGTTCCACTAATGTAGTTGTAAATTATAAAAATCAGAAAAAAACTTGATAGAATGTTCATTTTTTTAATTATTAAGATCAAATATATACAAATTTGAAAAATAGTTACACTATTAAAAAAAGTTAATAAGCTCACAGTTTTTAAAAGACTAAAATAAATAAAAACCATTGTGTTTATAAAGTTGTGCAACCCTTTTATTTTAATTTTATATTATTTTCTGATTATAATTTGCCATGACTACTTAAAATATATATTTGATTCAAGAAAATAGTATCAAACACCTATTTTGTTTTTGACATGCTGAGGTTCTGAGGATTTTTAAGAAATATGAACTTGTGTTTCTGCTCTCATGGACGTGATATTCTAGTTCAGACAGTCTGATAGGAAATAATTTATAATTAGTCAATTAGTCATGTTATTTGTGCAAATTCCTTATCACCTTATCACCTTTAAGCCTTAATTTTATCACACATAAAGTGGGAGGGAATAATATGCTTGTCTAAGTGGCTGTTGGGATAATCGGCAGTTCTGCACACACACACTAAATATCTAGTACAATTAATTGAGTAGTTAGTACTTCCTCTTTCTTGGTCTCATTTTAAATATTCCTGTCAGGTATTACCTTGTACTTTGCCTGCATATTTATATTAATAATACCATAGTACCCCAGAAGTATAGTTTAGGATTCATGTGCAAAATCCCCTTATGGTTCAAAAAATAAAATAAAAATCAATCCTTTAAACAGTCCCTTTCTAGACCACTGAAGTTCTCCTCGTAAAATGGGCTACAAATTCCATAACATTCTTACCATTTAAGCTTTCTCTCTTCTACTACTCCAACCATTTTATAAGTAGATCAGAGACCACAGGCTCTATGCTGAAATTTTGCCAGTGATATGTAGTTTGCTATTTTTGTACTTCCAATCTGGGTCACTCCATTTTTTAGTAACCTGTTAGAAATGATTCACATTATTCAACACGTTCCCACTCTATTTAGTGAGTGGTCATTGAATCAAGAGGTAATCATTCAGTCAAGGGAAACCTGGGGAGAAACGAAACAAAACACAGAATTTACAAAGCAAATTTCTAGGAAGTCATTCAGACGTAAAACAGTGGGGTCATCAAGACATGCTAGAGTTTGTGGATATCAGTTAAAGATCTCCAGGATTTCAAAAGTTAAATTATGACCATAATTTCATCACTAAAATAAAGGCATAATAGACAATAACACACAATTTATATGTATCTAAAGTGTTATAGTTTTATATGATTTCATGTGGATTTCTTTTTTACTCTTTTCGTGACTATGGTGATACTACAATTCATATAGGATCAAGAAAGCTTTGTGAAGGCAAGGAATACTCCTGAAGAGCTTTGCTTTAAAACCCACAGCACTGGAGGGCAGGGGGAAACCTACCGTGCAGAGTTTCATGTGTATATATGTTCAATATTGAATCAGTCAATCAGTAAGTTACTTAAGTGTTGTTTCACAACATTTCATTAATTAGCAAAATTTGGTTAAATCACAATGACAAAATTAGCTCATTTAATACTCAAAATGGTCCCATTTTGTGTAATGTCCACTATACAAATGAGACAGTTGTCAAGTTGAAGAGTCATCATCTGAACATGAATGTTTCTGTCTCTAAAACATTGTATTAACCTCCAATTCGACCAGATGATATTTATTATACTTAATAAATATTTAATATTTTTGCGATATCCAAAAGTTTAGTATGTATGTATTCATTCATTCACTCACTCACTCCTTTACATCAATCTGTTGAATAGTTACAGTGGACTTTGTTATATGATACATGAATGGAACCACTGGTGAATGGAAACAGGTGTGGTCTTTGCTCACCTGATGCTCACAGTCTAATAAGGGAGACATAGTTTATTCCATTTACACACATAAATGTAAAGTTAGAATTCAGATTTCTACAAGTGAGGTATGCATAGTGTTCACAAATTAATTAAAAGGAAATCTGGCATTATTTGAGTAGAAAAGGACAACTTCATTTTGAAAGGGTAAAGTCAGAAGAGGAAGGTAGGGACTTCCAGGCAGAGGTAACATTGGTACAAAAGTCCTATGGCAAAAAACAAAAGCAAAAAAGCCCTTTGGTGGGGCGCCTGGGTGGCTCAAGTAGTTAAGTGTCTGCCTTCAGCTCAGGTCATGATACCAGGGTCCTGGGATCGAGCCCTGTGTTGGGCTCCTTTCTAGGTGGAGAGTCTGCTTCTCCCTCTTCCTCTCCCTCTGCCTCTGCTTCCAGCTTGTGTGTGCTCTCTCTCACTCTCTCTCTCGCTCTCTCTCTCTCTCTCTCAAATAAAAAAATAAAATCTTAAAAAAAAAAAAGCCCTATGGTAAGGACTAGAGGATATCAGGGTAAAGAGGTCAGCAGCAGGCCTAGACTCGGCAGAGCTTTAGAAAGTAACTAAGTTCATCTTTGTCAACCTCATCTTTGGTGTGATGGCAGTTTGTTCAAATGGTTTAATCAAAAGGGTGACACTATCAGATACATGCTTTAAAAAGAAAACAACAGCTGTCATTCCCCTCCTCCCAGATATAAACCTACCTAGAAAAGGAAGCTAATTAATGGTTAGGATAACTTTTGGACTGTAATTATCTCTGCTCTCCTTTCTGCCCATCAGAGGAGGAATAGAGAATTATCTTCATTGATGCTTTAATCACTGGAGAACTGTTCCACTTGATCAATGCTCAGTGTTCTTTTAATGCTATCTACTTTACAATAACAGAAAATCCCCCAAGGGTCATTCTTGTACTCTGGATACAAATTTCATAATTATTAAGAACAAAAAAAAAGTTCAAATCCACAGCTCGTTTACCCAAACTGAAAGGTTGCATTAAAAAGACTTTAACAACATGGAGTTATCAATGGAATCATTAATTAAATTACCTAATGGTAAAATTTAGAAATCAATTACAAAAATAATTAAAGTAATGAGACGAGCAACATTTAGAAGATAGTATAAAGAGAGCAATTGTGTGAAATGGCAATTGTCCCTGGACACACTTAATAATTACAAACACTTAAATGCATAATTTGTTCCAAAATGGCCCGATGTGCCATAAGGATTCATTCTCCAGATACTATTCTGAATTTCTTTCTAGAAGTAACCTATGTGTATTAATTTATAAATATATATTAAGGTTGGATCATGCAAATAAAGGTATTCTTTTTAAAATATAAAGCCACTGTTAGATTTTTAGAACAAGGACAGGTAATTTCTTGACCTTTGAGCTGATTCATAAACTCTCCTGCAACTCTTCATTGGATTGGTTAAAAGATCCCTAGCATTTCAAATCATCATTTTCCATACTAGTAAAGATGTATATGTATGTGTCTGTATTTATATATACATACAGACACAAATTCTGCAGGGGGAGCTAGAGAGGGAGAAGCAGGCTTCCCGCTGAGCAGGGAGCCCGATGTGGGACTCAATCCCAGGTCTCTGGGATCATGACCTGAGCCGAAGGCAGTCGCCCAAACAACTGAACCACCCAGGTGCCCTATATATATATTTTTTAATTGAACATATGAAGTTTATTGTAAAGTCCGTGTCCATTGGTGTCAGTCATGCTTAGGGGTTCAAATATCAGTTTGTTTGGTGCTCATGCACCTGAGTACAAGGTGATCCTAGGGAAAATGCTTTACCTCACATTTAGAAATAGAGGTATTATTCACATCTATGTCATAGACCTTATTCAAGAATTAAATGGACTAATTCACATAGAGTGCTTAGATCATAAAAGTCATTATCATTAATTATTCATTTATTAACTACTTCCCAATACTCAAGAAAGGTGTTTAAAGAGTTTTAATAGTTTATTGTTTGATAGGGTATTTTTTACCCTTGGGTCAATTTTAGAACACAATTCAAAATTATGAAATATGTTCTCATCTATTCCTTCTATTTTGTGACATAAACTCTATGTGTCATCATGTTTCCCTCTTGGTCTTGTTGGCCAGGGGATTCAAGTGAATACCTGCTAAATCCAAGCTACCGTTCTTAGAAATTTCTCCTCTGGTTCATGAATCCTCCTTCTCCCAGCTTTGATAATAACTAAATTCTAGAAATGTATTATCTTTTTGATGATGTATGTATTTTTTCTATTTTCAGAAAGAATTTGATATGGACTAAGGTGACATACATCAATATGGCAACAAATATAAATACAAAAGGACTGTGGATTTAGGGCCCAGTCCTCTCGGTATCTTTAAAGGCCCCTAGGAATGATCTTCTCCAGAAGCCACAATGAGTCCATGAATATTTGTGATATGTTGTCAATCCCCGTTATTTCAGCTGATCAGCCCTCCTGCTAGCTTACTTCAGCATATAGATTAATTGATCATTTCTTCATCTCTTTCTCCCTGCATTTACATACCTGTTATTACTGTCCCTCCTAAAATTTTCTAGCTTTGATTGTGATTTGTTTGCACTTGAAAGTATTTTCAGGTCGGACATCTCTGTAGATAACCTGGGATTCCTGCTGGGGAGTAGGGTTACCTTACCTAAAGTTGGAGTATAAATGGGCCATCTGATTAATTCTAAAAGCTGAGTCCTGACCGAGATCCCAGTCAAGCTCAGGAGCTGACTACTATCTGTGCCATGGAATGATTTATCGCTTCATCCTCCTGCCTAATTCATAGTCAGAACAGACTTACATCTACATTGATATTTGATAGAATGAGAGTTCTGAAGAGTTGAAAAATCATTTCCCATTTCTACCAACTAGCAGTGTACTCTTTTGTATTATAAGCTCCATAATTTAGAATACTCAAATAATAGGCATCTATTCCAATAACAAATTTATCCAGTTATTAAGAAAGACAAAAGGGATGCACTTTTAAAATAAAGATGTGACAGGATTAGAAACCAATGAAGATCATCAGAAATTTGAGGAAAAAATATATTTTTCCCCTCTCAGTTAGCAATTAGACAGCTGTATTTTGCACAAGCTAAAATTGATACCAGGAATACAGTGCTCAATTTGCTTGAGCTAGAAATAGAATTGAATATAAGTTATGGGGAATAAATTCTTCCTGAAAGGCCCATAAGTCTATCTCACCCTTATCTAGCCTGTGTTTCCATATTCCTGGCTAAGTGATTTTTTCCCCTCTTATTCGAACTGCTTATCTCACTGACTCTTCTTTCTTTCTCTCTCTTTCTCTTTCTCTGTTTCTTCCCTCCCTCCATGCTTCTCTCCCGTCTTTTTTTTAAATCTTTTTCTTCAAAAATAATTTCAATTGGAAAAAATCCAATGATACCTATTTAAGGCAATAAAAAATAAACAAGTGTATGAAGATTTGGGAAACAGAGCTACACTATTTGAATCTTGGATTTTCTCATATCTAATGAGCTTTCCATTCATCTACTTAACTTTTCATCATGTATGTATATATGTTCTCTCAATAGAACATAGAAGGACTAAGTTAACTGAAGGAATTCATTGTAGAACATTAAAATAGTCTAGCTCATGATTTACCAATTTCACCAAAGGAACTTGTTCGCCTATCTTTGGAATCAGTTAATCAATGCAGAAATTATTTTTGTGGCAATATACAATGCTCTCGAGCTAACATTTGATATTATACTCTGCTCAGGCAAAAGTATTAAGACTTCTTTTATTTAAACAATATATTAAATATTTAGAAAAATAAAGAATAATAGCAGAGCTCAGACCATTGTTTACCTTTCATTTTATGAGAGATTTTGGAAAAAATGATGAATGAGTAGAAAAATAATAATATCTTCTACCTCTTCTGTTTGCTCATGTTTAAAAGGAAGATGAGACTATGATGGAGCAATTGGGTTCGCAATTGAGCAATTAGTTTGTAATGCATTAATGCAAAACCACTCTGTATAAAATCTTGTGAAAAAAAATATATACACAGCATGTTGTATGACAAAACTTCCATTAGCATTTTATTGTACCAATGATACAGCAATTACTCATACTTTCTCAAAGTCCTTTGAGTCACTCAATTTTGAACAATGTCTTAATAATACATGTAATAGCATTTTACCTGTGGTAGTAATATTATTGATCTAACGCCATTAACGTTTGTAGCATTTTTAAGACCCATTACCTGCTGGTATAGTAGCCCTGCCTGGCAAAAACACATCACTTTCTCTGTTAAAGTTTGGCAGACAACAACACACAAAAAAAGCAATTTTACCTGCTACAGTGTCTGTCTGACTGCTTGATAATGTCAATCAGTAAGTGAATTCACTTTCCTATGGTCCCTGGTAAACAAGATGTCTGCTCCATTTCAGATGCAAATAAAAAGAAAGGAGCCAAGATAAGGGTGGCTCAAAATAAAGCGTTCTGGATACTTTTTAACAGGCATTTTAGGGAAGGGTGAGAGTAAAGATACAGAAAACTATATTCCCTAAAGGAAACATTGACTGAATGACCCATGGAAATAATGGTTTAGTGGCCTAGAAAATTTTTGAACAGAGATAGGAGGTTTGTTTCTTTCCTAATAGGGTTGTGACAGAAAGCCATTTGAATTAAATAAATTTTAAATATTCAGAGAGAAGATATACTATCTAACTATAATCTTACCTATTTAGCTGTCTTTCATCTCTCTATCCTCTTACTACCTAATAAGCTTATTAACTAAATATTACGGTATTTATTTGTCTGCATATCTATATAAATTATTATCCCTACCTCATGAATGGGGGACATTATGAAGACAGTTACAATTTTTAATATATCTTTGGAGTAGATTAGGGGAATTTTTAAAAGACTCAAAGATGGGCGCCTGGGTGGCTCAGTAGGTTAAAGCCTCTGCCTTCAGCTCAGGTCATGATCTCAGGGTCCTGAGATCGAGGCTCCTGTCCGACTCTCTGCTCAGAGGGAGCCTGTTTCCTCCTCTCTCTCTCTCTGCCTGCCTCTCTGCCTACTTGTGACCTCTCTCTCTGTCAAATAAATAAATAAAATCTTTAAAAGTCTCAAAGAATAAGGCATTTTAATATAACTATTGAACTAAAGAGCACAAGGAGTAGTTAAACCTCACCAAAATGTGCATTGAGTCAGTGTATGAGTAGACAGAGTTTGGGTCATGATAGACATCTGTTATGATCCCCAGTCTAGTTGTTGATATAAGTTAAATGTAAACTTGGATTTTAGGTCAAACTTTTACAATAGTGTGTTTTTTTATTAAAATCATATATACTCCCAAATCATTCATGATGTTCAGCCAAAATGTCTGGGATCAACATCACCGTCTGGTTCCTTGACAAATACTCGCCCATGACTTCTTCCTTACCCACTTGTGTCCCACAAATTTGGGTAGTTTTTTTCTTCCTCTAATGATTTCAGGTATCTAATGTCCAGAACGCTCCCACTCCAACAAACAATATAAAGTTAGACAGAAAAACAATAGAAGGGCAGTTTTGTAATGATCTAACTTTTTTCTACCTTATATATTACAATTATGATAATAACATATTCTTTTTTTTTTTTTAAGATTTTATTTATTTGACAGAAACACAGCCAGAGAGGGAACACAATCAGGGGGAGTGAGCGAGGGAGAAGCAGGCTTCCCGCGTAGCAGGGAGCCGGATGTGGGACCCGATCCCGGGTCTCCGGGATCATGACCTGAGCCGAAGGCAGTCGCTCAACCAACTAAGCCACCCAGGCACCCGATAATAACATATTCTAACAGCTTTTAGAGATTATTATGCGACTGGCCCTTAAAGCTTTGATGGCTTGTCAGGACTGCTCAAAATGGTCTATAAAGAAACCATTTCCAAATTAAAGCAATGTAAAGAGTTGAAGGAACTGAGAAGGGATGGCAAGACACCAAGGGATGACTTGAAGAGAAGCCTTTGACACCCTAAAAACTGAAGAAGCAAAAGAAGGCAGTGATTGGAGGCCAAGGAGAGTTAGAGAAGTAGAAGAGGAACTGTCATGTCATCATGCGCCTCAGCCTTGACGGAATTCAGACAGCGCCAGCCGTCCACAGTCTGACTTCTCTTTCCTCCTATTCTATAATATCCTATAAGTGATCCTCGTTGACTGGACCCAACAAGAAGCTGAAGAGCATGGGGGATCCAGACTGTGGAGTCTCTAGAGGTCAGCCTCTGGTACCATGAAGCAGTGATGCAAACGTGTAGAGAAGGAACTGTGAGTATTCAGGGGAAATGGAGAAAAACCTGCATGATGTTCTACCCCAGGTCTGTCTCACTGCACCCCTAAAAATATCCCATATTTCAGTTGAGGAAATCAAGACTTAGAGTGGAAGAGTGACAGCCCAAGTTTAACTTGGGTTCAATTCCAACTCTGTCTATCAACTACCACCACTCAACCTTCCCACAGTTTCTATGAAAAAAAAAAAAGATAAGAAAAGATTGGAATAACTTCTTTTGAACAAAGAACATTCATTAGTTCAGGATAAGTTTTAGAAATAAAGAACTTTGTGGTTCACAAATACTTTGAGCAGTATTGCAATTGATTTTTACGGCTATACTATTGTTAGGCCTGAAAAGGAGCTTTATCCCCATTTGTAGACAAGGTGATTAAAGAAGAGTTTGTTCTTAGTCCTACAAATGGTATTAGAACTTGCTCTGGAATTCAGGCTGTTTAAATTTCAATCCAACATCACGGTCCCCTTACCCCCCCCCAACCATACCACATTATTCAGTAAGACTTGTGCATTAAAAGGTGTTTTATAACTGTATCATTAATCTCTTGTTACTGCCAGGCAACTAATTTATATAAAAATAACATACCCATTCCACATGAGTTACTTCACAACCATTTGTAAGCTCTGTTTTCATAATGTTTGTGTGTTTTGATTTGTGGATAATCCTTGGCCTACAAAGCAAATATTAATACATTATTAACTGATCTCATAGTACAACTGGTGATGACCTTTTCAAAAACTGAGATAAGCAGATGAGAGCAGCCCCATGCAAAATAATAAAGGTCACTCAGATTTTATCATTTAATTTTCATAATGCAGACGTCAAATAAAGCCTACTTAATAACATGTATATGTTGGAAAAAAAAAGAGATGACACCATGAATTATATTAGTTGAACTGCCACAATGAATTTTAGTGAATATTCTCTACCTTGCATAAACTCTGAGATCTATTTCCCATGAAGAGAGAGAATCTAATGAAGAAGATTGGCAGCCAATTTCTCAGCTTCCATATATGAAATGCTTCTGACTCCATTCTCACCCCCAACATTTATCATTCTCCTTCTATCTGACTTAGCTGTACCCTGAGAATGTGAACAGTCCCAATATCTGTTATTTATTGATGTTGATTTATAATATTAATATTAATAACAAATTATATTTAGAAACCTTATATAGTCACATTTTGTTATTTCTCATAATCCTGTAGTTTGGCTAACTTCAGCCAAGCATTTCTATTTCACTTGCATTCCACCTAGAGTCACTCATGTGGCTTCATTCAGCTGTGAACTTGGCCAGGACAGTGAAATCCAAAATGACCTCACTCACATGTCTGAAACACTGGTGCTGACAACCAGGTGGGGAGCTGTGGCTTTTGTCCGTGTGACTTCTCTCACTCTCTCTCCATATGGCCTCTTCTCATTCAATAGACTAGCATGAGTTGTTTTTTTTTGTTTTGTTTTGGTTTTGGGTTTTTTTTTTTTTGTTTTATTTTGTTTTGTTTTGTTTTGTTTTGTTTTTTGCTATGGTGGCTGGTTTCCAAGAGAGCAAAATGAGAAGCTCCCCAACCCATATGGACTAAACCCAGAACTGGCACAATGTCACATTGGCCACATTCTATTGGTCTACAAGTTATAAAGCTGGAAATAGGCTCCCATCCTTGAAGAGAGGAGTGCTGTGCTCATATGTGGATGGGAAGATTGCTGGTGTTCATCTTTGGAAGTATTGCCTCAGATCTTTCAGGATGTTTACTATCAAAAAACAAACAAAGAACAGAAAATAACAAGTGTTGGTTAGGAAATGGAGAAGTGGGAACCTCTCTGTACCATTAGCAAAATGTAAAATGGTACATATGTTATGGAAAACAGAATGGCAGTTCTTCAAAAAATTGAAAATAGGGACAAGTGGGTGGCTTAGTCAGTTGGACATACAACTCTTGATTTTTGTTCAAGTCATCATTTCCTGGTTGTGTGACTGAGCCTTGTGTCAGCCTCCACACTGGGCACAGAACCTGCTTAAGATTCTCTCTCTCCCTGTCCCTCTGCCCCTCCTCTCTGAACTCTTGTTCTTTCTCTAAAAGAAAGAAAGAAAGAAAGAAAGAAAGAAAGAAAGAAAGAAAGAAAGAAAGAAAGAAAGAAAAGAAAGAAAGAAAGAAAGAAAGAAAGAAAGAAAGAAAGAAAGAAAGAAAAAATAGAACTACCGTATGATTCAGTAGTCCTGCTTCTGAGTATTTACCCAAAAGAATTAAAATCAGAATATCAAAGAGATATTTGCTCTACCATGTTTATTACACTTACTCACAGTAGTTAAGTGGTGAAAACAACCTAAATGTCCATTCGTGGATGAATGGGGTAAAGAGAATGTGGCATATACATACAACAGAATGATATTTAGACATAGAAGGTAAGGAAATCCTGCCACATGCTACAACACAGACTAACGTTGAGGACATTATGCTAAATGAAATAAGGCAGTCACAGTAATACAAACATTGCATGATTCCCCTTCTATTAAGTAACTAAGATAGTCAAACTCATAGAAATGGAAAGTAAAATGGTGGTTGCCAGGAGGCTGGGAGAAGAGAGAAATAGGGAGTTGCTGTTCAATGTGTATAGTGTTTCAGTCATGCAAGATAATAAAAGTTCTAGAGATTTGTTGTATACCATTGTGTTTATCATTAACAATACTGTACATCTAAAAATTTCCTGGGAGTCAATCTCATGTCCTTTTTACCAAAAATTTTAGAAAGCAAGATATTAATTACTATCTTTGTCATTTTATGGTGGGTTCTTTTCAGAGATTTATGTGCCTTTTTCCCAGTTAATCCTCATACAAGCACTAAGATAGAAGTAGAGATATGAGAAAATTGATCTTAGAAAGGTTATATATTTTTTTAAGGTCATAACTCTAAGAAAGTTACAGACTGCATTAAAAACTGGTTAATCTGCCCACATTAACAGTGTTTTTGTGTTATTCATGATTTCTATATATATATAGTATATTATTTTTTAAAGATTTTATTTATTCATTTGAGAGAGAGAGAGCACAAATGAGGGGAGGGGCAGAGGGAGAGGGAGAAGCAGATTCCCCAATGGGCAGGGAGCCCAATGTGGGGCTCCAACCCAGGACCCTGAGATCATGACCTGAGCCAAAGGTCTGCTTTGCTTAAATGCTTAACTGACTGAGCCACCCAGGCACCCCTGTATACTGTTTATTAGTTTTAAAGTAAAATGAATATATAGTTTCATCCAAAATCAAACCAGTATAAACCTGTTCTGTGAGAACAACTGAAGAGACCAGTGAAGAAGGAATGCCAAAGATGAAAATTAAGAATGTAAAAGAATAATAGGATTTCATATTCATGTTATCAAAAGACCTTTTTCAACCTGGTAGTTGGTAGATAGTATCAAAGAGAAATCACACATCATACTATGTATGTATTTATAACAAAACCACCCAACATAAATCAATAAATCCCTATCATTAATAAATGTTAATGATCAACATAATCCTAATGAATATTTTTTTATTTTTTTAAAGAGTTATTTATTTGTTTTAGACAGAAAGAGATCCCACAGAGTTGGGGAAGGGAAAGAGGGAGAGGGAGAAAAGGAAAGGGGAGAGAATCATCAAGCAGACTCCCTGCTGAGCAGAGGGCCCCATGCAGGACTCAATTTCAGGACCCTGAGATCATGATCTGAACCAAATTAAGAGCCAGCTAACTGACTGAACCACCCAGGCATCATGCTAGTAAATCTTAATAATAAAATGAATCAAATTAATTTCTCTCGTTAATAAAACTATAATTAAACAGGGGAATCCTCCTCAAAGTGTTGTTATAAAATATATTTTCATTGAGGAATTTGTCATCAAACTCTTAGAGATGTGATTTTTTCCCATCTTTCTGGAAAGTAAGACAGATTTATACATATGAGTCTATCTTTTTTTTTTTAAGATTTAATTTATTTGACAGAAAGAAACACAGCCAGAGAGGGAACACAAGCAGTGGGAGTGAGAGAGGGAGAAGCAGGCTTCCCGCCCAGCAGGGAGCCCGATGTGGGGCTGGATCCCGGGTCTCCGGGATCATGACCTGAGCCGAAGGCAGTCGCTTAACCAACTGAACCACCCAGGCACCCGAGTCTATCTCTTTTTCTTTGACTTGAAGAGAAAAGAAAATTCTTCTGATTGAATAATTATTTACTTTAGATCCTGCATGTAAAAGTCGTCTACTGTGTAGATTCACATATCTATTGTATTGAGATCTTCTGAACATCTATTTCTTCATATATGAAGTGGAACTGATATTCTCATAGCACTACTTGGTTCATCCAAGTTCCTGAAAATATGTATTTTTGAGGATTAACTATATGAGAGACATTCTTTAGATATCAAACAAAGCAGGTTATGTCCCTGCTCACATACAATGTATATTCTATAAGAATAAGCAGATTGTTTTTGTTTTTAAATTTTTAAATTTAAATATAGCTTCATAATTCAGTGCTTGATATGCAATAGTAAAAAAGCTTTGTAAGGAATGGAAATTTGCTGACATGATTGTGCTTGAGTGGAAAGGGGACTTGTCTATATACCAAGTGATCCAAGAAAAAGTGCTGTGTGGAGATATTGAAACAGATCTGCATGACAATATGGAACCAACCAAACAGGGCTAGGAGGAAGTCCATTCCAGGTAGAGGGAAAAGCAGGCCTTGAACATGAAGAATTTGATATCAAAATGAAATCTGAATTCCAGTAGGAGTAGGGGAATATATAGAGATATTGGGAAAATCTATGCAGAATGCAATACATAGAGTTTTCAGACGAGGGGTGGGTGTTATTTTATTTTGGTCAAGGTTTGGATCTAAATATTTTAGTCTAAATGCCATGGGAAGACACTAAATGGCTTTTTACGGAATTCGAAGATCTTAAATAATTTGCACTAGTCAGAGTCACTTTTCTCTTTATCTCTTACTTTCCTTATAGTTTCTCTGTCCTGGAGAGAGGAGAATATCTTGAAATCTGTATTTCCTAGTCTCCCTTACCAACTGGTTTCCAGTTTGTTCTGTATAGAAGGAGGCACTGGACAGGAGTTCAGAGGGTAGGGCACAGGTAAAAAGTCGCATAACCCTACTCTCTCTATATGGCATAGCATCTTCGGAAATGACTACAGTCCTTGAGAGATTTCACTTCTTACTGAACAGCCTCTCCACTCACATTGTTCCATTGATGCCAAATGGCATCAGCCACTCAGGTCTGGTAACTCCGCTTTTTCTTTTTATCTCCTAAGCTACAAAGGTGATAATGGTTTCCTATGGATCCTAATCTTTTGGTTGTCTCATTCATCACTTTTGTCCTATCAGTTTTTCTAACACCTTTGTAATAAATCATGAATATTAAATTCCCAGTGTTCACCTAGTACCAATTCTCTTTTCTAACTGGTTCATTGTTCAAGGTCAAGACAGCTAAGTACATTGCACATTTAGGATTTACTTCCTGTGGCATCTAGAGCATACTTCTAGATCCCATGCTCCTAATTTACTATTAATTTGGTGACCATGATGTTTACAGATTGTTTGTTTTCTTGATGGTTTCCTCAACCAGATGTTAAGATTTCTAAGAGCCTGGCTTTAAACATTTATCTCTGTATTTCCAACACCTGACTGTCACTCAGTAGTCAGATATTGATGAACTACTGCTCACTCTGTGATATATTAAGATTTCCTAGTTATAAGACCACAAGCCTGATCTAATTATACAATTTCTTTTTTTTAGTTGCATTTATTTTATTTTCATTTTTATTTTTTTAAAGATTTTTTTAAAATTTATTTGACAGGAACACAGATAGAGAGGAACACAAGCAGGGGCAGTGAGAGTGGGAGAAGCAGGCTTCTGGCCAAGCAGGGAGCCGGATGCAGGGCTCGATCCTGGGACTCCAGGATCATGACCTGAGCTGAAGGCAGATGCTTTAATGACTGAGCCACCTAGGGGCCTCATGTATTTATTTATTTTAGAGAGAAGGGAAGGATAGAGGGACAGGGAGAGAAAGAATCTCAGACTCCCCACTGAGCATGAAGCTCAACAGTAAGCTAATACTAATCTCACAACACTGATGACCTGAACCAAAATCAAGAGCCAAATACTCAACAGACTGAGCCACCCAAGTCTCCCATGTCACCTAATTTCCATACTAGTCCTGATAAGACAGTCCTTGCTCAGTGTCTGTCTACATCAGACTCTTGACCGAGAAGCCCTCTTCTTCAACATCAACGTACTATCTGGTGCCCTGCTACTTCAGACAAAGTTTCCAGAGACCATTGTCTATATGCTCTATCTTCAATATATTAAATTTCTTCATTCCCTTATTGTTGGGATTAACAAACTTGTGGAATCCAAGATAATATTGAATGATTCTCTAAGATTTAATATGGACACATTGTCATATCTTGAAATCTTTTCATTAAGGTTTAATTGTTAGAAAGAATACCAAAGTGGTCAACCATGAAAATATATCTGGATGTACAAAGCAAGACAGTATTTTTATGTGCATGGAGAGGGTTTTAAGCATCTTTGATCATGATAACATTAATTTAAACCTTGCCATTTTCTGGGGAAAATGCATTCACTTTCACTGATTTTTTTAAGAAGTGTTATACATTAAAGTGAATATTAGTACTCCTGTGGTTGTTAAACACTCAAACCACAATATTTTACCACAAATTTTTCCATCCTACAAGAAAATTATTGAGGTCAACTAAATGAAGGAATTGCTTAATACATACATTGTAGATGGTTTAGGGAGACTTATTTCCAACAGATTCAATTCTCATTTTTGGAAATTATGAAGTATCAAATTTAGATATATTTTATCCAAACATTATTCAAGTTCTATAATAAATATTATGTATCAGTATTCTAAAGCAATACCATAGTTGATGGTTCTATGAATTTTTAAAAGCAATTTTGGTTTTATAAAACAAGCCCAGATGAGGAACTTTCCTCCAAAAATAGAGATGATTCTTTCTTGAATAGAAACCTCAAATGAAAAAGATTAAAAGAGAGAGAGAGGGAGAAAGAACGTGTCTAATTTCTGTGGTTGATGTCACATTGTATTTAACCAATGTGTCTATAATTATCAATATATAATATGATAAGATTCAAAATATGAAAACTAAATCCACTGGAATATTTTGATAGAAAGGAACTTTAAGATGACAACATTCTCATCATGTAAGATTAGCTGCTATATACTAAGAAATGAGAACAGACCAAAGCAATTAGGTATAACTTCTGCATCTTTCTGGTTTTGTTTTTGTTTCTGTTTCTTGTCTTTTCTTCCAACACTTCTGAAATACTTGTTTCGCCTAAAAAGCAAAAGTTGATTATTAACTCAAACAATTACTATAATTTCTCCATTCCTCTAGTAGAGCTAAGGTGTTTCCAAATTACAGATCAAGATGCACACTTTAATTAAATACTAATTTACTTTGACAACTGAACGTTAGCAAACACAGAGCCTTCAAAATTGTGACTTATCTTCAATAAGATACTGATCATTACTCTTTAAACACATTAGTTTCAGAATGTTTTCTTTTTGGTTGTGAAATATCAAGTCAACAGGAAGGGCTTATATTAAAACACTAGCATGGACTCCAAAACTTCTCAAGGAGATGAACACTCAAAGTCATTAAAGACAAAATGCCCTATCAATTTGAATGACAATAATAGCTCGGCATATCCATTAGTGCATTAATACTACATGAAGCCATTACATTGTTTCCACATATCTATTAATACCCTGTTTCCACATATCTATTAATATAATTGGTGATAATATGGAAAGCATTCAATATTCCTGAAGCCTCAAAAAAGAGAATATTTTAAAAGAATTACCTTTGAGAATTGACATGGTCGTTTTTCTTATTTTTCCCTGTCCAATAATAATAAAAAGTACTACTGGAAAACTACCACCCTACAGATTCATATTGTCTGCACCATCAAGGAAATATCCTGGAAGTTGAACAGATAGAATATCTTGTCCAAGATTAGGCTTATAGGGGAAGATCAATATTTGAGTTGGGTTAATTTGCCATCTTATTTTTTTTCATTGTGACCCAGCCTAAGTCACATGAAAAACATTGAATTTTCATTTCTTCTAAAATGATGCTCATACCATCTACTTCACAGAACAACTATTACTATTATAAACCCCAAGTAGGGCTTAGCGCATTTGAAATATTGGACGCTCTTACTAAATATCAACTTTTTATAGTATTATTATCTCTTAAAATACTCACATTGATCTCCAGTGAGGTAGAACTATCTACATTTTTCAGAAAAAGTGAACTGAACTTGGCCCATGTCTACACAAGCAATAAGTGAGTTTGTATTTTAAAGAGAGTCAGTATCTGGGAGTTGGCATATTTTAGCAGGTGCTGAACATAGTGCTTGACAGAATAAATGCATAGCAACTGCAACAACAGTAAAAAAAAAAAAGCTTCAATATTTTCATTTCTTCAACATGTGTGTTTTGCTCATGACTCTTCCCTTTTGGAATGATGTGTCAGATTATGTAGGAGGGCAGCCAATAAGACCAGTAAAATAAAGGTATCAAAGGAGCTGGAGCTTCTGTAGACAGGACATTCATGTGGCTGGGATGTGACAATATTTGACATTCTCATTTCAGTTACCAAGGTTGTTCAAGCTGAAGAAGCTAGGCTAGACATCGGATCTGTGAGGTGGCTCTATCGCTTAAAATCTGATTTAGGACCATTCGTCTCACTGGTGGTTTGCTTTCATAAAGTGGAGAAATGTAGGACTTTCCCTTTGTGCTTGGTTTTGGCTCTTGTTCTTGACTCTGACCCTAGTGTTTATCCCACTTCAGCTCTTGAAATTGTTCTATTCTGATAGCTAAGTGTGTTGAGGGGCAAAGGGAGAGCCAAGACCTGTCAAAGTGGCTCCAAAAGAAAAGGGCACTTCAGCTACTGCCTCTGTAGTGTCAGCCCAGAACAGGTGACTGGTTTTGATTTTTCTAGGTCCTACCCCAGAGCCAGTGCACAGAATTCAGAATTCTGTCTTTATTTTTGTTTATAACTTGGCTTGATAAATGTCTCATAGTATTAAACTTACCCAGGACTTTATTCCCTCTGACACACACACACACACACACGTGTGCACGCACACACACACACACACACAGACACACACATCCACACAAAGTCTAAAGCACATCTATTTTTTTATTTTCAAATTTGGAGAAGTTTATATTTTTTTTTTAAGATTTGTATGTTTGAGAGAGAGAGTGGGTGTGCAGTGGGGGAGGGACAGAGAGAGTGGGAGAGCAGCAGACTCTCTCCTGAGCATGGAGCCAGATCCTTGACTTGATCCTATAATCCATGAGATCATGAACTGTGCCTAAATCAGGAATCCACTGCTTAACCTACTGAGCCGCCCTGAAAGAGGCACCCTGAAAGAAAACATTAATTATAGCTGATAGTGCTATTCCACTTTATTAGATATGTTTTTCCTCTTCTTCAAAAATACGAACATAATATGATTCAGCAGGTAGTCTTACTTAATTCAGGGAATCATTGTAGCCAAGGCATCACCTGAACAAAAGTTAATGTGGGGTAACTGGCCTCTGCAGTCTAAAATATCCCCATATACGTACGCAGTAAGACACATGTAAGACATGGGGCAGAGCTGTCAGTGTGATTTCCAGGTGTTATTGTTCCTACTTGCAATTTAAACGTATGACTAGAAGCTGATATTTTCTACTTGTAAAGAGGCTGTCTGGTGTCTTTCTGGCTTAGATGTGAACACGACCCCCAATCCTCACCACACTTCTGCAGAATCCTCACTATTTATATGCCACCTCTAGGGTAGCTTGAAAAGAAAGTTCAGAGAAAAGGTCATATTCTGGGCGGACAGCTTGCATCTGTCTAAAAGGCAACTTCATTTGTTTCCACTTTATGCTATTTTATTTGAAAAGGGGTGTTTAAGTGATATTTGCTTGCTTCTTGCTGTACCAGTGAGAAAAATCACATACTGGGGACAAACATGTCAATGGAAGGTCTCAAAGATTTTGAAATAGTTTCAAGTTTGATCATAAAAAAATTGTAAGGCATTTTTTTCTCTACTGGGAAGACTAACATTGATGAAAGTATTAAATCAGTATTTCAATGAAACTTTTTTTCCCTGGAAACAGACAGCAACCCTACATTTCCAGCTTAAGCCAATTAATATGATAGGTGGAAAGTAGTTGATGTTTAATATCTAGTGTTGAAACAGATATAAATTCTCATACATCATTGCTAATAATCTTTGCCAAACTTGAAGTGCACACAGCCTTTGTGTTAGTAAATCTGCAAATACAATTTTATTCTACCAATATCTTTGCCCATTTCCAACAGTAATGTATAAGGATATTGTGAAGTTGTTTATGATTGTTACCTATTGATGAACATTTATATTATTTTAATGTTTTTCACCATCTAAAAAAATATAGTACATTAAAAAAGTATAATATATAGACTATAAAATGAAGTATATCTATATGTGTTGACAAATAAAGACAGTTGCATTTGCCTAAAACCCATTGAATTAAATTCTTTGGGTTTAATGTCTGACTCCATGTAGTGAGTAATTGTATACAAATTACCCAGTATCTTTGGCACCAGATTTTCCTCTGTTAATGTAACCTTCATAGTGGTCATATTAAGTAGGTTTTATATAAATTAAAAGAACTAATTCTGGGGAGTGAGATGGGTCAATGTAAGGAAATTTACTTTTTAATTATATGATCATTAAAATGTTTGAATTATCACAGAATTATATGATTTTGCTTAATATTCAAAACAATATTTGCAAAAGAAACTTTCTATAGCAGGCATCAATTATTGTGATGAATTAATGATTGGATTATGAATCATATTCCTAATAGCTTGAAATATTACAGAAATTCCATGTTTCAAGGTGTGCATTTGGTTTTGAGGATAGTAAGTACAATTCTCATACCAGATCTTTTTCATTGAGATTGAGAACTTCTTACTTTCTTGATAAACATACTGGGTCTCCCAACCTATTCAGTGCATGTAGCCAAAGTACTATGAAAAGTGTTCATGGTTTTCAAAAAATAAATTAAAATTACAGATTTCAAATACTTCCAGATAAAAAAAAGAATGTGAAACTTTTACAGAGGACACTAGATATTTTGAATTTTAAAAAATGACAAACAATAGCAATAATAATAATGGCATAGTGTTTATAACTAGGAAACTTCTCAACATATATTAACTAAAGTGTCTTATATCATTTAATCCTTACCATTTTATATACGAGAAATACAGGCTAAGAATATATTAAATCATACAACTGTAAGTACATATGTAGAAGTATTCAATCTAGAGTTTGCCTAGTTTAAATATTTATTTTATTTTTTTAGGTATCTTTACACCCAAAATGGGGCTCAAACATACAACTCCAAAATCAAGTCATACACATTCTATTAAATGAGCCAGTCAAGAGCCCCAAGATTTTACCTACTTGAATCATTAATCTGTAGAGGTTTCCAGTCCGATTAAATGACTCTGAATATTCATTCAGAAAGTTACTGTACATATAAATCCATATGTTATGACATCTTTCCTAAATAAGTATTATAACTTTATATCTCAGTGTCCTATTGGCCAAGATGAAACTCATATTCATGTAACCGATAACAATATTAAAGACAATAAATAATTGATCAAACATCAATACCAAACTTCACTCCTTAGAATACATAAATATCAAAAAATAGAAACAGAGGAAAAAAATAGCTCCTATCCAGTTGGAAGTTTATAGCATTAATTTAAACAAATCTAATTTTAATTATATTGAAAGGTTTTCACCTATATCAATAAAGATGATAAAGCAAATGATATCAGAAGTGTCAAGGAAAAAGATGTGTTACTTAACCACTGGAGATAGGAGAGGGTAAAAGCTTCATAGATATAAACACTCATTGTCTAAGATCTGCATCTTTCACAGACAGTTAAGTTTATAAATTATATATAAAAAAAAAATCAGGCATTCCTGGGTGGCTTAGTCAATTAAGCACCTGCCTTTGGCTCAGGTCATGATCTCAGTGTCTTGGGGTTGGAGTCCCCATGTTGGGCTTTCTGCTCAGAGAGGAGTCTGCTCTCCCCTCTCTTTCTGCCCCTTGCCCCTAACCTGTGCTTGCACCTGCTCTCTCTGTCTCTCAAATAAATTTTTTAAAAAGTAAAAGAAAGATCAGCAGAGGGGTACCTGGGTGGCTCAATCAGTTAAGCAACTATCTAGTGATTTTGGCTCAGGTGATGATCTCAGGGTTGTGGGATCAAGCCCCGAGTCTGAAGCTCAGTGGGAAGTCTGCTTAAGATTTTCTCCCTTTCCCTCTGACCCTCCCCTCCCTGCTTGTGCCCTCTCTCTCTCTTTCTCTCTTTCTCTCAAGTAAATAAGTAAATCTGTTTTAAAAAAAATAAGAAAAATCAGCAGAACCACGTCTTTGCTTTTAGAAGGTGAATGGCTAAATGGTAACCTCAAGTTATTTATTATTCATTCAGCCATGTCTTCATTTACTCATCCACTCCTTCATTCATTTGTGACTCATTTATTCATTAAATATTTCTTTAATATTCATTTGGTACCTGACATTATACTAATTGCCTCAAACAGAAATAAAAGGAATCAAACAGACCCATTAACACCTAGACCATTGCACTGTGATCTCCCCAAGAAGGACTTTTGTCTTTTGTATTAATTTGAATGCATTTGAGTCTGTCAGTCATGGTCTTGACATGAACTCCAATTGGGTAGTTTGAGGAGAAGGCTAAAATAAGCTATTTTCGAAGAATAGGAGAAGCATTCAGGAAAATAAATAATGGATACTACAATACTACAGGGCTTGTAACAATGGGGAGATATTGTTACTTCTTGGCATGAGAGAGTCAGCATAGGGAGTCAATATCTGAGTGCTGAGAGAAGCTGATGAGAGAGGGCCACCTGAGGAACTATGGCCATGAAATAACCAGACCAAGGATACACAGCAGATAGGGCACCTGTGGACTACCTGTCTAAACGCCACTTTCTTTTACCCTATGATTTCCTTCCCATATCTCTCTCTGGTCTAACTCAACCATGATCTAGAGCATGGAGAACCCATTGAGACACTGCAGAAGGAAAGTCTTTTGGGATACAGATCAAGGTAAAGATGAGAGAGAGAGAATGGTTGGAGAGGCCAGTGGAAGAGATCACACTGAGTGAGACATTTAAATACCAAGAAATTAGGGGCAGCTAGGTGGCTCAGTCAGTTGAACATCTAGCTCTTGGTTTTGGCTCAGGTCATGATCTCAGGGTCAGAGATCTAAACCTATGTCGGCCCGACTCTCAGTCCAGAGTCTGCTTGGGATTCTTTCTCTCCCTCTCTGCCTCCCTCCCCACTTCCCTAGCTCGTGCTCCCACACTCTCTCTCACTCATTCTCTCTCAAATAAATAAAAAAAATCTTTAAAAAGTAATAAATACCAAGAACTTAATGTTCCTCCCCTATGTTCAGGCACACAGTGTTTTCTACCTCCACTACCATTTCTAGCCAACCTTCAACGATGCATGTAATAAACTAGACTAATAAAGGTGGGGAAAAAAGGTGTTGTGCTCATCTCTGAATTGCATTTTTAGTGACTTTTTTTTTTTGCACAACTGTAGTTGTAATCCCTGATGAGAAATGTCCATCTTTGTTTTGTTAAACTTTTGACAAACATCTGATCAATTCCACCCACTCATTCAGAGGGGAGCCTAATGGAATGAAGCTGTATAGAGAAAGGAGAAGAACAAGTAGGACTAGGAGACTAGAGGGATTAGTTTTCTTTGATCCAAGGAAATGCTGTTTTGTCTCATCAACTAATAATAAAGACAACTGTGAGTGATCTGAAATCTAGGGAAAAGGACACATGTCTTTTGAGAATATGTGGATCAGTTGAATATTACAATGGCAACTTTTGTTCTTTCCCTCACACAGCTTATCCTTGACCCAGTGTTAAAAAGTAGCACGTTATATCCTTCTTCACTCCGTGTTTGTGTGGGAGCGTGTGCATACACTAGTGCACAGATGTCATTACTGAAAGTAAGGTTCTCAGTTCTCACTCTAACTAGTAAAAGTGTAATGATGGTGTTACATTTAAAATAGTTGACATTGTATTAAAACAACCAAGTCCGAAGTTAATTTTAAAACATTAACTGAGACAAGATGTGTAAAGCCTTTGTTGGGGACTGATATATAACAGCTATTTATCAAATACTAGATTTGTAGAGGGGAGAGAAAAAAGAAACTATATTTTCTCAACTTTCTCATCTAAACACATCTGATGGCGCTTCATTTATTTTAAAGCATTTGAGCCCTAAAGTCACAAATTAGTAACAGATGTCAGAACTATATGGTGTCTCTCACAGATTGCTTGTGAGACCAAAAAGTGTTCTCATTTTATATAAAGGCAACAATTCTGCTTCAAAGAAGGGGCACGTATGTGTGGAAACCAAATACTCTGAGGCTATTCTGGTTAGCTCTTTGGGAGGGAGGAGGGACTTTTGCACAGCCTGCATAAAAACACTTGAATAATGATGGAGCTCAGTATAGATATGTGAAATGTCATTCAAATATTGCCTTTGTATTGAGACAGATATGAACCCACATTCCAGCTTCATCAATCATTGTGTGTAACCTTGGGCAAGTCAATTAACATTTCTAAGTCTGCTTCCTAATCTATAATGTGTTTTTTTCTCACCATTGTGTATGAATTTTGAGAGGTTTAGGAATATTCTGTTTGTTTTTGTGCTCAGTAGCTTATATTGGTAATCAGGGAATCATCCTCTTCCTCTCCATTGTAATAATTAGCTGTATATTGAAATTAATATTTGTTACACATCAAGCGCAGTACTAAATATGTTGGATTTCATTCAGTTACTTAACCTTTATATAGTTTTCTTTTTTGTAACATGCCTCCATGTGGGGACTATATTAGATAATGCATGTGGCTAAAGCTAGAATTTGGAATAAGGTCTATCCGAGTGACTTACAGTGTTAGTAACTGACTGTTCAAGTAACTTGTCCCACCTGACAAAGTATGCTTGATTTGTCTTCTTGATGAAAGCATCACAGACCCCAGTCCCTACTAGAACCATACCATTTCCTGCAGTTCTGATAACTGAGATTTATAGCCTTCTAAAATTCCTGTGGAACATGGACTATGTCAAGAATCCTACTTTCTCATTTTCTCTCTGATGATTTCTACTTACCAAGACAGCTTTCTCCTCACTGCACCTGCTTTATCACAACACTTTATTAATGTATGTGCTAATAACAGCAATTGATGCAAGCATCCTACACTAATCAAAATGATCTTCCTGTTGGCCATCTATCCATGCTGATTACCCTGAATCCAAACCCTAGGAGTTGATGTGAAGGTCTAATTAAATCCTGCATATTGAAAGGGAGTACATTAAAGAGAGGAATCTGTAGTATAGGTAGCATAGGAAATCCTAAAATTTGTGCAAAGGATTTTTTTGGGGGCTTTGTTGAGATATAATTGACATATAACATTTAAGGTATATAATGTGATGATTTGATATACTTATGTTTTGCAAAATGATTACCACAGTAGGATTAGTTAACGTCTCCCTCTATTCACATAGCTGCTCTTTCTTTTTTATGGTGAGAACACTTAAGATCTACTCTTTTAGCAACTTTCAAATGTATAATACAGTATGGTGGATATAAATATTGATGTTGATATTGATATACATAGAAACATATCTTATTTATTCATTCATTCACCTATACGTAGACATGTTGGTCCTGTATCTTAGCGATTGTGACTAATGTTGCCATGAAGATAAGAGTGCAAATATTTCTTTGATATCATGATTTTACTTCCTTTGGATGTATACCCAGAAGCAAGATTGCTGAATCATATGGCAGTTCTAGTTTTAATTTTTTAAGGAATCACTCTACTGTTTTCTGTCATGGCTGTACTAGTTTGCATTCCCACCAGCAGGGCACAATACTTGCTATCTCTTGTCTTTTGGGGAATAGCCATTCTAACCAGCATTAGCTGTTATCTTCTTGTCATTTTACTTGTGTTTCCCTGATGATTAGTTATAGGGAGCATTTTTTTATGCACCGGTTGTCCATTTGTATGTCTTCTTTGGAGGAATGTCTGTTCAAGCTCTTTACCCATTTTTAACTGCTATTATTTAATTGGGTCATTGTCCATTTTTCAATTGGGACATTTTGCTGCTGATGTTTAGAATATCCATTCTTCTGAACCAAGAATATGGAGTATCTTTCATTTATTTCTACTTCTTCAGTTTCTTTCTCTAAGTCTTATAATTTTGAGAATAGAGATATTTCACCTGAATGGTTTAATTTATTTCTAAGTATTTTATTATTTTTGGTGCTCCTGTTGCTGTAATTATTTTCTTTATTTCTTTTTAAGATATTTTCTTGTTAGTCTATAGAAAGGCAACTGACTTTGTACTCTGCAGTGCACTGGGCTAATGGCTATTGGCATTTTTGCTTTCCCAAATGTGATGCTAAAGCTCAAGTTTGTGGTCTCACCCTGACCAGTAGATGTGGACCAACTTTCTCCGCATGCTCACTAGCCATCTGTGAAAGCTCACTCTCTCTCCTGGCCAGGCCTGGAACAAGGAGCAGGCCATAGGTTGGGGGTGTGTGGGGGTCAGACGTGCAGAGTGCTATGGTGCCAGAGGACCTGTTGGAGGGATCTACAGGTGAGGTGTACCCAGTGCAGAAGGAAATAATGTCCCTTTAATGCCCTCTGAAATTCCTATCTGTCCCTCTCCCTACCTCTGGAGAGTACCCAGTACTTATTTGGGACAAGGGGAAAATGGACGTCTTTGACAGCATCCCACACAGCTAGGGAAGCCAAGGCATATACTCTTATGCTCTCACACTCTTACTTACCCTAGGGGGAGAAATTGTGGGTGCAAGAAGGTCTCCTGGGCAGTGCGCTGTGCCTCTTTGGAGAACGGTCATACAAGCAAAGTCAAATTGTTCCTGTTACCTTCTTCATTGCATTCAACTTTGTGTTTTCTCCACCCACCCCCCCAACAGTGTCCTGGAACTTCTCCACTCTACTCCTGGACTTCCACACAAAGGCTCTCTCATCTGTGGGTATCGTGTAAGACAGACTCTCCGGAGCTCCCTGACTGCTACAGTCAGAGGCTGGCGCTGATGTACAGAGGCCTGCAGAGTCCACAGCCAGGAGGTCTGTCTTCCTAATACCTGTTGCACAGGTAGGCGAGACTCCTCTGGATCCCATTGCTCTCACAAGGCACTTTTGTCCATGGGTGAATGCTAAATTGTTGTTGCTGAGTGGGGAATACAAGTGAAGGAAGTCTTTTCTGGCCATCTTGCTGATGTCACTCCTCAGAAAGAAAACAGTTATATTGTAGAATAAGCATGCATCCAGAATGTGACATACATCCCAGGCAATGTGCTAAGAGACTGCCTAGGTAGATGGAAGTCTCACCCTTTCATAGATCCAAGGAGATACAACCCATTGTTCTCAAGATAAGCTGTACCTGGTCCTCAAGTATGAAGATTTGACAGCACCAATAATTATACATGCTTCATACTTAATTCACTTGGTAATTGGGATGACCATCTCTGTGAGCTAATTAGCTTTAACTAAAGGAAAAATAAATTCCTCGTGTACTTATGACAAGAGGTATTTTTACATTGGAATGAAGGAGACCACCAAAGTTTGACTCCTACCCCACCACAGAACTAGGAGATAAGGATGCTATCTATCTTCCTTGATGATTACATTTCAAAGAAATTGTTCCCAGGTTCTTGAGAAAGACATCCCTATGTTATAAAGCTAGCAAGAGACATATTTAGCTTTTTGAAAGATTTATATGCATTTCAAAAACATGAAGAAAGTACTTACAGTGATACATATTTTAAAGTGTATGCTCTAAGGTAAAAGGAGGGCCTTCCCTCCCGTATTTTCAACCAGGAGAATTAAGCCTTTTATTTGTAATTTGCATGTGCCCTTATAATACACACACACTCATGGACATGCACACACACGTGCACACACATACACACACACATACACGCACCCACGTATATAATTACAAATTTTATTCTGAGCCATCTGAAGGTAAATGGCAGATACCTATCTATATTAATGAATTTGCTTAATCCTAGAATATACAAAACATAGTGTCAGAATTGTTAACCTATATTACTATAAAATACAAATTCTCCTAACTAGAGTTCAGTATTTATTTATAGTTCTATAAATATTATGTCAAAATTATTTTCTCTTTCTCCTTTGGTGAGATTGTGTACTCATTTGTAATATGGTTTGATTCATTTGTTTTTGTGATTAGGGGGTTTGTGCCCAATCTTGTTAATTTTTAAAAAACTTCTCATTCTAGAGTATACAACACATGAACATGGTTCTGGAAGTCAGAGTTGTACTGAAAGTATATTCAGAGAAGGCTCCTCACCCCTCACCACATTTCTTTTGTCATTTTCACTTGTTCCCACCCACTCCCTGTAGATAAACTATCTCACTAGTCTGGATTTTTTTCTTCATTTTTTAAAAATAAATAGACACTTTTATATTTTCCTATTTCCTCTTGTTCTTGCAGAAAGATAGCATGATACAGATACTAATATGCTTTGTTCTTGCACTTAACAGTATATCCTAGGACTCTTTTTTATTGATGCATAGAATTTCATTTTTTATATGTAGATACATAGTAGTCTGTTGTGTGGATGTAACAGAATTTTGTCAACTTCTCAGTGTAAAGACATATAGGAGATTATAAGCAATTACAAACAATGCTACAGTGAATTTCTTTGTGTCTATGTATCTATGTATTATTGAGTGCAATTTTAGGGTGTATTTCCTTTCCTTTATAGCAAATGTAATCAAGCCTGTTAACAGAGGAAATACCAGGTGCAATATAGGACCTCACAGTGTTTTCTCATTTTCAGAATTTACAACTATATAATCAATCCTGAGAAGTGGTCTGGTGCAAGAACCATCAGAATTAGGGCCTTGCAATTTTGACATATTCAGAAAGATGTATAGGAGTGTGAGAGGTCCATTGTGCATTGTCTCCCCTATTTTCTTATGTAAATACTCCATAGCACCTCTTGAGACTTGATTAGGTTCTGCTTCTCTGTTCTACTTCTTCCAAAAAAGCACTTGATATTTTGCATTATAATCATTGATTTTCTTGCCAATCTCTCCTTCTTTGAGAAAAGTGAGTACCTCTTATTGAACTCCTATCAAATGCCTGGAGCTGTTTTAATGCTTAATGATCCAGGGATGAATAAATCCAGGTAAATGAACATATGGAAAAGATTAAAAGTAGAGGAGTACAGCTAGCCTGTACCTTATTCATCTGGGTTTTACTATTTCTCATCCCGGACACTTAGTATATAGTGGTACTTGTTAAAATGCAAATTATTTCCCCCTACTCCTCCAGGAATTTGGGGCCAGAGGATACTAGTCTCCTTATTACCTGTCCCTCCAAAGAATCTGAAGCAAGCAGTCCAGAAATCATATGTACAGGCTGATTTCCACCTGAGTCATTGGCCTTTGTCTATGCCTAAACTACAAACTACAATAAGAAATATATAAAATATCTTGAGGGTGGAAACAGGACTTTCCGATGCTCCTCTTGTGGAAGGTGCATTGATACTGATATGGTAGGTATCATTGATATGATCATGGCCACATGAAAGAACAGGCCACACAATTTTCCATTTGCTGCATTAGAAAAAGACACACATTCTAGGTTCCACCTCCTTAAGGATATAAAATATGTAGTCTTTTTTTTTTTTTAAGGGACAGTTTAACCTTAAGCAAAAAGTGGGCTTCTGAATTTTATTCTGAGCCATTTGAAGGTAAACAGCAGATTTACCTTCAAAGAGAGATTCTGGGGGCACCTGGGTGGCTCAGTTGGTTAAGCGACTACTTTCCGCTCAGGTCATGATCCTGGAGATCCAGGATGGAGCACCAGATCGGGCTCCCTGCTCGGCGGGAAGCCTGCTTCTCCCTCTCTCACTCCCCCTGCTTGTGTTCCACGGATCAAGCTCCATCCCCAACATGTTCCTTCTCTAGCTGTGTTTCTCTATATCAAATAAATAAATAAAATCTTAAAAAAAAAAAAAAGCGAGAGAGAGATTCTGCTGTGGAAATGACCTTTGTCAAATTTGAAAGGACCTTTTATAATACCCTTGGTCCTTATGGAAAGTTGCAATGGAAGATGTTTACTGATGCTCCCTTAGCTTAGGGAATTAATTACCTCTTGCCCACCACACATTTTTTTTGAGGTCTGCCAATCACAGTGGTTGCATGTAGAATGAAGGGACTTGCCTTAGGCAAACATGCTATCCTTTGTGTCCACAGCTGTCAGTCTGGGCATGGTAGACATGACCAGAGCAATACTCTTCAGATTCATTTCAAAGTACACAATATAGTAAATCTGGGAAGGGAAGTTCCAAAAACCACTTAAACCTAGTCCTACTTTTGGACACCTTCCAAACTGTAGGAGTAAGTTCCTTTCAAGAATGAAATCTGCATGGAAGACAGCAGCACCAAGAAAAGTAGGAGATGCAGAGCTCTGCAAACATGTTGGGAGAGCCTGAATCTGGCTGAGCCACACGTGACTGTCTCTCAACTGTTGAGTTATATAAGCCAATAAGTCTCTCACCATCTCTTCCTTTCTATTTTATTTTTTATGAACTTTCTTAAACTAGTAGACTTTTAAAATTCATTAGATAAGGATATCTTAGGGTGCCTGGGTAGCTCAGTCATTACTGTGTGCCTTCAACTGAGGTCATGATCTTAGGGTCCTGGGATCAAGCCCTGCATCAGGCTTCCTGCTCAGGGGGGAACTTCCTTCTCCCTTTCTCTCAGCTTCTCCCCCCCCCCCTCTGCTCCCCCAGCTTGTGCTCTCTCACTCTCTCTCTCAAATAAATAAATACATCTTAAAAAAAAAGAAGGTTATCTTATTTAAACTGCCTTAAGTAACATGACTAAAAATAAACATCTAGGATTCCCTTTGCTAGTTATACCCTTTCTCTAGTACTGCAACCTCTTCTTTTAGATTTTATACTAAGACTTTTGTGGGCGGAAAAAAGTATACATGGAGATGAGCCTAAAGGAATAAAAGAGATATAATGTTATGTAGTATCTGAGTCATGAAAGAAGAGACAAAGGAACAATATAATTGTGAGAATAATGGTCAGGGAAACAAAGTATGTGGGTTTTAATTCTTGGTCTCCACTTAATTTGTCTTATGGCATTTAGTGAAAATAAGGTTCATTTACTCAAATAAGTAGAAGGTCAAACCAACCACTAATTCTAAATTAAGTTCCTAAATTTAAAAAGAAAAAAGTCCACAGAGATAACAATGAGGCTCTTTACCCTATTTTTTAAAAATAGATTCTAAAAATCTATTGAGTCATAGATAAAACTGGAGAAATCCTTACTTGAGCCAAAGCATCCTCATATTTTTATAAATATGAGTGCTCTTATTTGAACTAAGTCTGATAACTTTGGCTTTCTCATGTAAACAAAAAAGGTTATGATTTCTGGGTTGTATATGTTTTTGATTAATAATGAATAGGTAGTCAATTATTATTTAATAAACTCTGAGGCTTTGGAAGACCATGGCCAGATGGTCCTGTGGCTCCTGATCTTTATTTCTCCAACAAGCCCCCTTTTATTATTTTCTGCTGTCTTTTGAAATATTTCAAAACAACCCAAAGAAAAATTTGTGCTTTGGTGACTTATGGATTAGAGTTTTGCTTCTATACCTAGAAATAAGCAGTTTAGTGTTCCTTTGAACCTTAGTCTCATCACCTTTAAAATGGGATTGCTGGTAACAACAGCACAGAACTACCATAAAGTATAAATGAGATTTTTGTTGGGTCCATTGTTGTTGTTTCATGAATGTTAGTTTTCCTTCTATCTCCCCAAATTTTTAATATCTCATTTTTGTGTTGACTATAGTACATTATAAATCCTGCAGAAACACAGGCATCAACAGGATTAAAAAGAAAGTGCTTTTTTGAAAATGGATAAGTAGAAATAGACAGATTTAGTAATAGAACACTAATGGAATTTTAAATGTATTGTACAAAGCCTATACAACTAAGACACATTGTTCACGTAATGAGTACATATACGGAAGGAGAATGTCATGGATTAAGTAGTACAAATACCCAACTGTCACAGAGTGTCTAGCATGAAAACTTTAATTAAACCTCCCTTAATGAAGTGTTAACATTTAAAATTCAAGAAAGCAAAGATTATCTGGCCCAGTGAAGACCTTTAGTTAAGTATATAGAGCAGATCTGATATGCAACAAGGTATAGGAAAATATGCCAGTGAGTTTCCTTCTGTGAGTCTACCTGTATCAAAGTAAGACTTTTTCAAAAAGGGACAGGACACTGAGGGTGTTTCTGCAAAAGAGGTCAGACTAATGATTTTACTGAGATCTAAACGAGATGAAAAATAGATTATTGCAAATTTAAGCCTGCTAAACTTCCCTTTAAAAATGTCAGAGTCTTTGTGTGTTTCACAAATTATCCATAAAATTTAAAAGCCTTTTCAGAGAACTTTGGAAATCACTGAAACTTCCAGAAGACAAGCACCTTTGTAAGGTTAACGTAAGTACATAGATGTTCAAAGTGGACTCAAGTTTTCCAAATGTAAATTCCTTTCCAAGACTGTCTTGGGAGTTCTACCAATCCTTCAGAATCAGAGGGAATCTGTAAACACTTTCCTGAGCAAAATTCCTGTAATTTGTGTCTGGACACATACACAGATTTGTTCAGGGGCATCAGAGACACCTTGAAGTTCGCAATATCACTTAGATGAATAACCTCTAGTTTCTCTATCGTTTGATAATTTTGGTAATTGTGTCGGTCTGTTAATAAAGTTTCTGTCAATAATTGGACATCATGACCCCAAAGAGGATTCATGGGAGCAGTGGGCACAAGAAAGCTGAAGGATCCTATATTTAATTTTGCCATGTACCCAAAAAAGGCCATCCCCAGAGCATGCAAGACCTCAAGTATTTGTCACTGCCATCCTGGTGGCCCCAAGGCCCCAGAGGGGATATAGAAAGTTTCAGAAGGTATTCTAAGGTATGGAGGCCCCTGAGGCACAAAGCCCCAAATATGGGCCCCACCTGCCAGGTTCAAGGGAACACTCTATCCAAGAATTGATGAGTCTCTAAGAGAGATAGACACTAAATAATCTACTGGAATATTGACATGTTGTATGGAACTTCAGTTTCACAGAAACAGAGAATAGAAGGGGGTTTTGCCAGGGATTCTGGGGATGGGGACCAGAGGTGATGTTGGTTAAAGGGTACAACCTTCAGTTTTGAAATAAGTAAGTTCTCAGGCTCTAATGTACAGTATGGTGACTATAGTTCATAACACAGTATTACATGCATGGAAGTTTCTGAGAGCAGATCTGAAGAATTCTTACCACACACACAGAAGAATTAACTGTGTGAGGTCATGTTATCTTGATCTTGGTAATTATTCTATAATATATGTATATCAAATCATCACACTGTGCATTTCAAATATATACAATTATATCTATCAATTATTTCTCAATAAAGTTTTAAAAACTATTGAAACAAAAACTTTACTGAGGAAAAAAAAAATCCTTGCTCTATTGTGCTGGCAATGGGGAAAGGAAAAGGTCTGGCTTTTGTTATTTTTATAAAATTATTTTTTGTAGGGCAAGAACTATTTGTCAGGCACTGTGCTGGGCACATTCACTTTTTCAGTGGTTTTCAGTGAGGACGGATAATGATGTCCCCTTTGAGGGACATTTGTCAATGTCTGGTGACATTTTCTTTTGTTAATTAGGAGGAGACTGTTACAGGCACCCATTCTGTAGAGACCAGCAATGCTCTGAAGCATTGTGACACACAGACTAGCCTCCAACAGTGAATTTTCTTTTTTTGTTTTAAAAGATTTTGTTTATTTATTTGACAGAGAGAAACACAGCTAGAGAGGGAACACAAGCAGAGAGAGTGAGAGAGGGAGAAGTAGGCCTCCCGCTGAGCAGGAAGCCGGATGTGGGGCTTGATCCCAGGTCTCCAGGATCATGACCTGAGCCGAAAGCAGTCGCTTAACCAACTGAGCCACCCAGGCGCCCCGACAGTGAATTTTCAAGCTCAAAATGGTAATAGTGATGATCTGGCAAAACACTGGTCCATATTATTTTATTATTTTATAGGACTGCATCAATTAAAGATCTAAGTACCTCCATAGTCTATGTGTAAAATTGGCATATTAATTAAATTACTCCTATCACTCAGTGATTTTTAAAAAGGCAGGTCCAGTTTCTCTGCAAAGTCTGTTTTACTCTCCACACAGCTTTCAGTTTTTCATTTTTATTTTATCTCATCTTAGACTCCATAAAAGGAACTTTCTGAGTATCACTTTCATAGTTCTGGGCACACCTTGTTATGCCTCTGTAACATGATCTCCCACCATCAAATTTTGAAACCTTCCCAAATCTGCCTACCTTCATTCACACACTTTGTTTTACTCATGGGCTGGGGATTTAGTTTCTATTGTAGAAAAGGGTCTTGCAGTCTCCCTTTGAATTGAATTCTGAAGAAACTTCAGCTTTAATTAAAATGATAGTATCACCATTTAAAGGCTAAAATACCTACAAGGACACAAGTAATAATGGCCCAGGTTTGTGGCTTAGAGGAGCCAGCTATCCCAAGAATGCCTGCTTTGCTTTGAGAAAGAGGAAGGCTGCTTTTCTAAAGATATGAATTCTGGATCTGATTGCCTCTGTGAAGAACATTTAAAGAGGGTTAGGCATCTCTGGCTGGAAATAAAAATCACTTTGTGTTAAAAGTTTCATAGTATGTCTGCCATAGAAGTCCCACTGACTTTTCCTGAGCAAACTTGTGCTTGCCCACTGTTCGTGGCCCAGAGTTGCAATGGGAATAGGGCAGGCAGGATCTGTGAAGCATCCCATGAAGGGAAGGGGTTTAGAAAAAAAAAAAGCCAAGTAATCAAAAAAGTGTATGACCTCTCCCTCCACCCCACTGCTTCCCAGTCCTCATTCCCAGCTAATAATCTTACACCTTATTTTACCAAGAAAATAGGAAAATATCTACCTAGCCAAACCATCATGTTTATCTACCTCTCTGTATAGTCCCCTATATAGGTCTGTACTCTCCTGTTAATTTGGATTGTCCTGCATCCCATATAAATCAGTCCTCTCACCAATCTACTAAATCCTATCCCTTCTCTTCTTCATTTTCATCATTGAAGCAACCCTCCTATTTTTTCTTGCTGCATTTTAATGCCCCTTTTGTGGACTTTCTCCAAGCTCACATAAAAATGCTTTTAATTTTCCCATAACAAAAACTTCTATTGACCCTTCCCATGCTATCCCCTACTTCATTTATCTGTGACCTTTACATCAGATCCTGGAAAGAATGACCCTGGTAAACTGTAAATTAGATCATGTAACTCCACTGTTCACCACTCCAAAATTTCATCTCCTTTGGGGTAAAAAAAAGCAGCATATTTACAGTAGTAAATGCCCCTCCAGGTTGTGGCCTTCAGCTGTTTTCTGACCTGACCTCCCACCCTTCTTCCACTCTTGGGATGACACTGTTTCTTTTTCTTTTGTTGCCAGAAATGCTTTGCCTTTTTCCCACTTCAGGGTCTCTTTATTTGCTGTTCCCTCTACTTGAGACCTTCTTCCTCCAAACACTGCAGAAGACTACTTCCTTGCCTCCTGAGCTCATTGTTAAAACACCCACCTTGTTGGCGAGGTCTTCCTTGATGACCGCACATAAAATGGCAGCTTCTTTCCGATATTTCCTTCTTTTCCACTGTGTGGGTCGCAGTCTCACATGTTATATTTTTTGATTATTTCATTCACAAGGATGGAAATTCCAGGAAGGTAGGAATGTTATGGTCTGTTTTACCCCTGGCTGTATCCTCTCTACCTACAGAACTGGTTAGCATGTATTTGGCAGGGGAAAAGATTAGGATAGGGCGGTAAATAGTAACTAGAGAGGGGACTGGCAAGGATGGAGTATGAACAAAGGGCATTAGTTCAAGGGCATCAGTTTGCAATTGCTATGACTCTGTGAACCTGGAATTTTCATCTCCACTATGGAGTTACATCTGTCAAGCATTAAGGTATATTTGGGTCCAGAGACCTATGTGCTTTTCATAGGTAATGCTGAAAACAGTGATACGTATATATACCTAGGAAACTCCAGTTCTTGCCCCTATACTTCTTTTCCTCTATTCACACCTTGCATCTTTAGCTAGAATCCAGAAAAATGTGATCTTTGTGCTGTCACAGTGCCTCGATATTTTCAAATCCCAAAAAGAGCTTGAACGGGACAGTTATGATGGACCTGTGTACCATTTACCTGCATGTGGTACCACACTGCTTTCAGAGGTAGAACCCATCATCTAAAGCAAAGAAATAAAAGAAGTCAAGGTTAACCTACATATAAAGTCTCGGTTTTCAGATGCCACAAGATTCTCAAAAAAGAAAAAGTATTCCTATCACTCTTGATAACAGAGCTTTACGATGCTGTGTGACAGTGCTGGAGACACTTCTTTTTCATGTTGTAGTCTATTAATGGGCTACCAAAATAATAACGTCTTTGACACAATAGCTTATCTCAGATTCCTGGAAGCCAGAAACGCCCTCCCCAGCCCAGCTGAAGAAGTCCCCATTCCCTGAAGCGTTTGGAGAAGCCAAGCAAGTGGAGGCTTAAAACGCATCAAGGATTTTAATTACCTTGCAGTGGTGATCAGAGCCCTTCTCACATAAGTTCCTACAACCTTCCGAAGTTCCTATTCACTATATATCTGCTTCAAAGGGGAACAAACTCTCTGTTCAAGAACAGAACTAACACTCAAACATAGGACCCTGGGGGCCAGGATGCCATCCTCTGAAGACAGAAGCTTGTATACACTCCCATGCACTGAAGCCCTCTGAGGTCTCAGTGAAGGTTTCAACAGCTAGAATGCAGTCTTCGGCCCCATCAGACATTCCCTGCCACAGAGAGCCTATTGCATGTTTATCTAGAGAGGTCTTTAACTCCAAAGACCCAGGCCTGAGTCTAAGGGTATCTTGACCATGTGTAAGACCCCCAGTGCATATAAGAGAATTTTCTGTGGAAGCAGCTACAATAACAGAAGCGTAAATGCCCCATTAGACTGTGAATATGTCTGCTTATTTTGCATTTGGTATCTACTGTTAGTTTTTTATATCCAGGTTCAAGCAGGTAATGAAAAGAGAAAAAAACAAAAACAAAAACAAAAACAAAACAACAAGCAAGCGCATTTGAAAGAGCTCCTGAGAGCTCCCAGCAATACTTAGAGCTGGGACATATTTATCTTTGTCCTGCATTAAAATATGGGGCACGTATTAACAAAACAAAATTTACAAAAGCTGCAGAATACTAATGTCAAGGACATCCTCACTTGACCCCCAGTAACACCATCATAAACTCGATGCCAAGTAAAATAAAAAGTTTACTGAGGGCACGTATTGCATGGAGAACTGGGTGTGGGGCATAAACAATGAATCTTAGAACACTGAAAAAATAAAATAAATTTAAAGTAAAAAAAAAGGGGGGGGAGGGCGCCTGAGTGGCTCAGTTGGTTAAGCGACTGCCTTCGGCTCAGGTCATGATCCTGGAGACCCGGGATCGAGCCCCACATCGGGCTCTCTGCTCGGCAGGAAGCCTGCTTCTCCGTCTTTCACTCCCCCTGCTTGTGTTCCCTCTCTGGCTGTGTTTCTCTCTGTCAAATAAATAAAATCTTTAAAAAAAAAAAAGTTTACATTGTCCATGCCCCATCTGCCGTCATTATATTTTAATTGATTTCTATTTGTTTTTAAATCCATGTTTTAATTTATTTGTCTGTTACACTTCCAGCGTCAAGTAATTGAAGTGATAGATACAGTCATAATCAAAATTCTACTTGAAGAGGGTATCATAAGGAAAAGGGGGCTGGGACAATCCTAAGGGACTTCCTTTCAGTCGTGGTGAAGCCTACGGGACCTTGGAGGAAGGAATAGAGTTTCCCTTGGGCTGGTAAACAGCAGGGATCATCCTAGCCTCTCAAGAGGTATCATCTTAGCCTCTCACGAGACAGTGTATTTCTGGAAAGGAAACCACCTTTCTCTCTCATGGTTCACTGATGAGGGAAAACTTGTTCCAGAATACTTTGTTCAGTTTCTTCTTCACAGTTTCTGAAAATTTCTACTTAATGTGACATTTCTCCTCCCAACACTCCTGGGAATGCCTGCTATATATAGCATCCAATTATGAATCTTCACTTTTGATGACATATTTTTCTTTAACAAAATTTTATGTGAGGATAACCTGTGGAAGCTAAAGCCTTACATAATCCCTCTTCTCACCGACATGGGAATATTATCATTAATACCAAATCATTTTTTTAATGGAAGGTTGGAATTAAGAGTTTTTATTTGTGTTTTCTTTTTCTGATAACAAAAGCCCGTTTCCCTTTCTGCTGGGCTGCCACCTGTCCCCACCAGATGCCTTCTTTATTAATCCTTTGACAGTGATCATTGCCAGTTCATTCCCTGAACTCTCAGGGTTCTTAGCAGGTAAACTTTCTTTCCTGAAGTAATTCTCCCTCCCCCATCCTCTCTCTCTCTCTCTCTGCTCTGCCATTTTACTTACCTTGGTGTACTCATGTTTCTTTCTGCAGACTACATTCATGGAAGGGAAAGGATTCTAAAATCTTTGTTAAATTGGTTTATGTGTTCCCAAGAAATATTGCCTCCTCCTCTGTGATTGGTTTTCTGACCTGGAGGAAAAATGTTTGACAAAAACTACAAGCTCAAGGATACCTGGGTGGCTCAGCCATGTAAGCATCTTACTCTTGGTTTTGGGTCAGGTCATGATCTCACAGTTGCAATATGGAGCCCCATGTCATCAAGCTCTGTGCTTAGCACAACATCTGCCACAGATGCTCTGTCCTTCCACCCCTCTCCCCACTCATTCTCTCTCTCTAAAGTGAATAAATAAAATCTTTACAACAAAAGACAAAACAACAACAACAAAGAAAGTTATAAGCCAAATTTCCCCTTCCATTCTAGAGGAAAACAAAGAAAAACCTATAAAGAAACTAAACTGCTTTATAGCTCTATCATATCAATTTAATTATATTAAAATAAAAGATCAGTTTTGCGTTTGTCTTTACTTCTTTCCAAATTACATCAATTCCATAAACAGCTTCTGATCATTATACCTTTTTTTTTTTAGTTTGTCTGAAAACTATGCAACATGGTCATAAAAGCAAGTGTTTCTGTGTCCAGCTTATTAGAGAAAACTCTCCCTATGTCCTCATGTCTTCATGTTGAAGAGACAATTCAACCCCTAAATGGAAAGCACTGGGAACCTGCGTCTATTTCTGAAACTGAAGAGGCAAGAGATATAATTATTTATTACTCTTTAATCCCAATACAGCTTCATTACCAAGTAATGACTTAATTTCTGAGTCTTATATTTTAGTCTAGAAAACAGTGATTAGTAATACCATACCTCATAGGATTGTCTCAGATTTAGAAAGATAAATTAGGTCAAAAAGACACCTGATACACCATTTAACATAAAATAGGTACTCAGTAATCTTTAGATCCTATTTCCCGTATTGGACGCAAAGGAACTTTTCTGTAAAGGATGGCTCCATGGTTCAAACCAACACTTTGGACTTACATCATTACATTCTGGTTTGTTTTGAGGACTTACCAAAATAATGACTGTAAATATAAACACAGCTCCTGACATAAATTAAGTTCTTTATAAATGAATGCTATTATCATATTTCATTATTTTTATATTACATAACCACACATTTCCCTCTATTCTCCTCAATAAGTCTGCTTGAAGAGGTGGAGATTACTCTTTAGCCAGTTGATTCATCAGATCATGGAAATCCCTATGTCACAATTAGAACTCTTAGCCCAGATCACAGAAAATAGGGAATGGAGAGACCCACAGCTTGGAGACAGGAAAGGTTGATTGTAGAAATCCAAATGTGCCTCAATTTTCCTTATCATCACAATCTTTGCAGCTCTTTGGAACATCCTCAAAGGCTTGATGTGAAATGAACAGATGTCCTGCCTTTTAATTTAATTTCTGCATAATTTTATGCAAGGACTAACCGTTTTTCTTAAGTCATTTTTATTACAGTTCATACAAGGAAGAGCTCTTGCAAGTAATTACTTCATAAAACGTGAGGGAATAAATCACAGAACTTCAGGATTAATAGGAAATAAAGGCATGAATCTTCCTTTCTTGCCAGGAGAGAACCCCCCCGAAATAATATCCTGAAATCATAGAACAGTAAAGAGGGAAAGAAGGAGAATCAAAGATATTCTTTCCCAAACGCCTTATTGTGTCTCCTGGAGAATGTGAGCCCCAAATAAATTAACTAAGCTTCCAAGTCCACAACTGGTATATGTTCCTCAATCCATGCCTTTCACAGGACTCAGACATCACAAAATGTAGAGATGAACATTATTAAATTTGGGGAACAGAAGTTAATGTAATTTGGTGAGGGACCTCTGTCATCATTGAGTAAAATAGGTCTAAAGATATAAACCTCAAGAGGAGTAGCAGGGATGGTGAGGATTCAGTGATTAAATTTACATGTACCTAGTTCTTAATTTGTGCCCAGCATTGCAGTAGGCATGTTGCAAGCAATTTTTTTTTTAACCATTGGAGGACTGTTCCTATCACCTTCTTTCCAGAAGCAGCAGCTTATCCTAAATAAGAGTTGAAAGGCAAGGAGGGTCAGTGCCATTGGTTCCAAGTTGAGATGCTGGGACTGACTTATGGAGAAATCAAGAAGAAACAGGAAGTTGTTAGTTTATTCTGTTTTTTAAAAAAAAAAGTTTGCTACAGTATAACACTTAGGATTTAGCACCAACTCCTTGGAGACCCACTATTTCACTTCTGAGAAAATTTCACCAGGCGTATATGGGGGGAAAGGAGTTTTTGAAAAAGCATATCAGCCTGGTTATATTTACTAGATATATAAATGTTTGTTGAAAATAACACACTAAAATAGGGTATTAAAAGGGAAAATGTAAAGTCACATAAGGTTGTCAAAAGCACAATAAATTGCACTATAAATCTGGTCAGAATTTACTTAGCAGATCTTCCCACTTGAGAACTGAGCTTTTCTAGGCTAGAAAGGCAGATAAATTAGAACAATTTAGCCAAAACATCCCTTCAAAATAATCTAGTTCAACATTAAGTTTTACATTTGCAAAGAGCCAGTGAAGTGAAGTGATTTCTAAAGGTCTTATTTGCTGGCTCAGGAAAGATTAGGACACACAATCTGTCACCCCAAATTCAGTGCTCTTTTCACTAATCCAGGCTATCTGCAAGTGTTAGCTATAAATGAAATAAATGATGATGGATAGATGTTAGATAGATAGATAGATGATAGATAGATAGATAGATAGATAGATAGATAATAGATTAATTTTCCAAAAATGAAACTTTAATAAATTCCAAATTTTAAGAATGTAGTATCAGGATAGAAGCAAGGGAAGGAGACCATGAAGAAATAATTTCAGTGTTACATGGAAACTTAGGAAGCAATGATGAAGGGAAGGAATCTAGGGATAATCAGCTTAAAGAAGGACTAAGTAACAATATTGACTTTGAGAGTAAAAAGATAAAATGATAAATTGAAGATGTATTATCTCCAATGATAAATTGAAGAAGATTGTCACGTTTTCTACTCTTTGCCATCCTATTTAAAGTTGAGTTAATGCATACATGGGTGGGGAACTGGATATGTGTCCATATTTTAGGAGCTCATTTGTCTAAAGGCAGAAGACTCACTCAGTTGGTGTGTACAGAGATGTTGGCCTACCTTTGCCAGGTTGTCTAATTTTTCTTGAGAAGCAGAAAATCTGTATTATTTTGTGACATATTTAACTTCCTAGAAACATGCCTGGATAAAATAAAACATTTTTCATAGTGGAATCATCTTATAAGTGACTTGTTCAAGCTCTTAGTGCATTGTTGTCAGTATGGGGAAGTTTAAAGTGAAATCTCCAAATTATCAGAGACCAGATGATCTCGTCTTTCCCCAGGTTGTCTATGAAAGGGCTTCCAGGGAAGTACAGAGAGCCAAGGATGGAGAGTTGACCAAGGCTACTATTTAGAAGTAGGCAAAAGAGAGAAGTCTGAAAGAAAACAAAGAGTAGTGAGATGAAAATAAAGAAAGTGACATAGTAGAGATTAGGATATTTAAAGAAAAAAGATGTAGCCAGTTACATCAAATTCAACCAACTATTCATTGAAAAAAAATGGAAAATAACCATTGAATTTGTATTTAGTATTTGTATTTAGAAGTTTTGTATTAACAAAATGAGATTTCTAAGTGTTTGGACAACAAATAAGGTTATGGAATAGACAGAAATTATGAACCATCTACTCTCCTTTCTCCACTGGGTCCAATGAGATTGAGAGCTCTTTGATGCAAAAGAGACTTGACCCACAGATATTGTCAAAGAGAAAGACCTTGGGCTTTTAATAGATTGATATGGCAAGAGCAAAGATGACATTAAAGAGGCTAGAACGAGATAAGGAAGGAAATGCAACTGTTCTTAGCCAGCAGAGGAATTTGAATGCTTTGTTCAGCACTTCAACTTTATCATGTTAACAAGTTTTTACTGATCAAACTTCATGTATAATTCACCATGTGAGTACTTGACAAAAACCACTTCCAAGTCTCACAGTGATAGGTGGCTTCTCATTGTCTTTACAATGGATATATTATTAAGATATACTCTAACAGCTACATTGATATCTGTGACACTGGTCTCAGACCAACCTTGGATATCAAGTTGCAACCATGGTGGATGGTTCATATGCATTACAAGAGTGCTACTTCCAAAGTTTTTACCTTATAGTTCTGTTTTTCTGCTTTAGGGCTTCTCCCCAAATCCTTGGCAACTTGCTCAGGTGATGCATTGGACAGTCCAAACATATAAGAGATTGGCATGCCTAGTGGCCAGTGTCTACCAATGGAGAATAGGAACCATAAACAAATACTTCTATATATCATCCTTCAGAATGACACATCCCACACAGTACCTCAAAAGCAGCCAGTAGGACTGATCCCCAGTTGTCTAAATGAGAACTAAGTCCTTATCTCAGGCTCTGCTTTCAGAAGAATTCTAGACACTCAGAGCATCTAGGTAATTTTTCTAAGAATTTCTAGATAGAATTGCACCCATACTTCAGCACTTGATTTTATTTCACTCCAATGTCCATCTTCTTTATACTATATGACCATGTCAGGGTAACTCACTGTCCAAAGGTGACTGGAGGTTTTGGGGAAAGACAAGAAGTCCTCTGATTCATCAGGGAAAATACAACTGGCAGAGGTGGCTAGGATACAGTGGAAACACAGATTCTCTGGAGACAAGGGAAGTCATTACAAGACAGTTACATTCTCACAATGAATGCATTATACCTCGCCACACGGCCCCACAACTGAGAAATCTTCTTCAGATGTCAAATGAAGTAAGTTGGCTCCAACTTTGCCCTTTCAAAATTTACTTAGCTTCTTATGGGAAAAGCAGACTCCTGGGTCCTACGGTGTACTGTTTTCCCTAGGTAGTCATTGTTTCCTTTGCAATTCAGCATTATTTTTGATGGCTTGACAGTTCAAACTCGCCTGACATTTCCAAAGTAGCATACAGTGAAGAAACAGCTGAGTGCTTGATTTTGTTAAGTATTTTCAAAGAAAAGAGAGGCATTCTCTTCCAGCTTTGTCATGCCTTATCTTAATGAGCCTTAAATTGATAGACTAGCCAAGCCAAACTTAGGCAACTTTGCTGTTAAACTTAATAAAGGTTTTACAAATGGATTTGACATAGTGGTTGAATGCCTACATAAGACACTGAATCGTTTGAGATCAGGAAAGAGCATTATTAAAAGAAACATTGGGTCACTGAAGGGCAAAATACCTTTGAAAAACTATTTGAAACAAACATTTAAATCATGAGTAGCACAAAATTCTATGTACTGGAATGTGACTCAAATGAAATAGTACCCATGTGACTCAGGTGATTATGGGCATTAAATATGAGACTTCCTCAAAGAACTTCACACAGAAAAAAATAAATAAAGACAACATAATTACTTTCAATCAAAATGTTTTGTAGGAGAATGGAAAATGTCCTTTGTGTTGCTGGGTTTGGGTATATGAAGGTGGACCTAGAGCAGATTGCAGCAGAAGGAGTGTGAGAAAAATGTATGATTCCTTCTTATTCAGTAAGAAGACTCTATTCACTCCCTGGAAGCCCATGTGGGAGTGGGGAAAAAGAGAAACAGGAGAAGAGAGTAAAAGAATGGCATCTTGAGAGGTTATGAAGTAGGCAATTATGACTGAAATATAGTTTAAACTTTTTCATGGTGGGCTAACCATAGTCTATTTTAAAGGCCATCTATTTAATGTGGATTTTGAAGTTGTTATGGTTGTGATGTAAGCCAATTTCCTATTATGTCCCAACTCCCACAATCCCAGCAGAAGCCCATTCTTCTATATTTCATAAAGTGCATTACTCTACACAATGCCTTCTGTGAAAAAGGATTTTTAAGGGATCTGAGGAAATGATTTCATTTCATATTTTTCAGAACAGAGAGAACACAGATGCCAGTACAGAAACATAGTGATCAAGAGAGGGCATCTCCCTACCCTTCCCCATTCTCTCCCCAACATATATATGTTTGCTGAAATCTACTCACTAGAGAGCTTTGGATTCTATAGATATTAAAAGAGGGTCTTGAGTAGATAGAGCAATCCAAAAGGGACCAGAAAGCCTCTAGTGTCATATGAGTTTCACAAGTAATAGTATCATGAAAATATGTATTAGAGTTCAAAAGAAAACAAAATGGTAACTAACTAGAAATTAATCTTTTCTCTGTTGCCTATAACTACCATGAATGTTAGCTGCTAAGTGTAATGAGGTGTGGAAAGGAAAGGGTAGAACCATAGACTCAGAGTTAGAAACATACCTAGTCTAGTCCAAGATTCTTTCTGTCTAAAAAAAATACGTATTTTATGTTTATGGGATCTTACATAGATCACTCACACCCACCCCAGAATATGGTGAACTTACTATATGGAAGCACCTTTGTGACTTTGAGGAATTCAGTTTGAGAATCATGAATACAGTTCACTATCACATTTTACAAATGGAGAAACAGAGTGAGTAGAACTCTTTAGTGCCTTGCTTGAAAACTAACTGCTGCATAAGACATTATGACAACCAGGAGAATAGTGAAATAGCCATGAACTGCTTTATAGACATTAACAGAGAAGTTATATTTTAATATCACTGACTTGTCTACAGCTGGTTTTGAATCCCTCCAATAATGCCACAGGAAATTCTACAACAATATTTGAAAGTGTGCTACAAATGCAAAGTTTCAAATCCTAAACTGCTGAGGAATATTAATCAGTAAAATTCAAATTCTTGAAGTTCTTAGAACTGCCTCATAATTAGTGTCTCTTTGGCTTTGACCTATTCCAAGACCAGAGAGACCTCATATTCATTTGAGAAGGTACCAGTTGTTACTGTCTTCCAAGTGATATATAGTTGAACCCCAGTGTTTTCTTTAGAAACTGTGTCTAAATAATTATGACAAACAAGCACAGAAAAGACTGATGTGTGAATTTTGACTTTTTAGAAGACTTTTAGCACTACATTTTCTCCATTATCAGAGTTAATAAAGCTAATTTACACAGAGCCAAAGGCAAATATTCTAGTGAGTCAAGACAAGATAGGACATTTAGTTCTCAAATTAGTAACTTTATTTTTATTTTTTCAGTTTTGCACATAACACTCTTACTACTGTGTCCTTAAAGTGGAGGTATTTCTTTTATGCCCTGCTAGTGGGAGTGTAAATTGGCACATCACTTCTGGAAAGCTGTGGAAGCATGAATCAAAAGCCTATAAAATGTTCTTACATCTTGACCTAGTAATTGTAGTTCTGCTCCTGGGAAAGTTTTCCTGAGGGAAAAATCAGAATTGTCAATCAATATTTATGTACAGTGGTATTTTTACATCAATAATTATAATAAGAGAAAATTGTAAACAACCTACATTTACTAAATGTAGGTTAAACATGGGACATTAAGAAATTATTAAAAAGGACTTGGATAGACATTTCTCCAAAGAAAATATACGTGTGACCAACAAGTATAGGGAAAGATCCTTAACATCACTAGTCCCTAAGGAAGTCAAAATCAAAATCATGAAGAGGTATCACCTCACAACCACTAGAATGACTGCTCTCTTGAGGAGAGAAAAATAACAAGCATAGGATATGGATAAATGTAAACCTTACGCACTGTTGGTGGGAATGTAAAATGGTGTTGCCATTATGGAAAACAGTATGGTATTTCCTCAAAAAATTAGGACAACCTTGGAGCACCTGGGTGGCTCAGTTGGTTGGATAACTGCCTTCCGCTCAGGTCATGATCCCGGAGACCCAGGATCGAGCCCCGCATCGGGCTCCCTGCTCAGCGGGAGGCCTGCTTCTCCCTCTCTCACTCCATTCTCTCGCTTGTGTTCCCTCTCTCGCTGTTTCTCTCTGTCAAATAAATAAATAAATAATCTTTTTAAAAAAATTAGGACAACCTTGCGATTGAGCAGCTCACTTCCAGGCAAAAAGAATTGAAAGCAAGTTCTCCAAAGGTATTTGTATACCCATGTTCGTATCAGCATTGTTCACAACAGCCAGAAGGTGGAAGTAACCCAGATGTCCACTGACAGATGAATGGTTGAACAAAATATAATCTATGTGTAGAGTTGAATATTATTCAGCCTTAAATTGGAAGAGAATTCTGACACATGCTATAGCAAAGATGAACTTTCAGAACTAACACTAAGTGAAATGAATCAGTCACAAAAAGACAAATAACTATATCATTCCACTTATATGAAGTATCCAGAAGAGTCAAACGCACAGAAACAGAAAGTAAAATGGTGGTTTCCAATGGCTGAAAAGAGAAGGAAATGGAGAATTGCTGTTTAATGGGTATAGAGGTTCTGTTTTGCAGGATGAGGACATTCTGGAGATTATTGCTACAACAATGTGAATATACTTTCTACTATACTATATTATGAAATATGGATAAGATAACATTTTTTTGTTTTACGTATTTTTATCAGAACTTTTTTTAAAGGGAAGATGTGAGGTGGACAGGGATGGTCTCCCTGAGGCACATACTTGGGATCAAAGACCTGAGCATGAGGAATCAACCATGGAGAGATCTGGAAAGAACTTTCCTAGAGAAGAGAATAGCAGGTAAAGAGTTCTGAGATAGGGCCACATTGGGTGTGTTGAATAACAGAGAAAGTCAGTGTGCTGGAGTATAAGAAACAGGTGGGACACTAGATAAGAGGGCAAGGGAAGTTTCAAGGGCTAAATTAGAAGAAAAAATATCTGATCTGATTCACCTTTTTAAACTCTTGCTGCTATGGGAAGAGTTTCTGGAGAGCAAGAGCAGGATCGTGGACTCCAGGTAGGTTCTGTTTTGCTATCCAAAGCTAGAGATCGAGGTCTGTCGTATGACTTGGGTAGGCCACATACCTCCGCTTATAGAGCCTTGGAGATCACAGAGGTTGACTCTCTTTGGGAGCTGGGAAATCAAGATTTAGTCATCAAATAATTCCATGATCCTGTGCAGCACTAGAGGGGATTGACAACTGTGTAACACTGGCAGATGAGGCTTAGGAAGATGTTTCTCTTAATTGATTGTCCTGCCTTATTCCTGCCCTTGGCATATTTGTTTTATATAGAAATTCATAATTGAGCATTTTCATTTGGAAAGAATCTGGAGTCACTTCCTTAGGTAGTGTCTTTTCTCATCTTCCTACTTCAATATAAATTCTCTGCAGTTGGGAGGACCATGGGCTACAGTGAAGGGGAGAATTTGAGATAGAACCTAAATTAGAGACCCTGAAAACAACATCAATATGGAACGTCTGCTTTTTCTAGTTGTTTTTCAAGCTCAATGTTGCTGAAGAAAAGCAGTATATAATTTATATTTGGGCAAACTAACTCTAAAATCTTACTCTAACACTTAAGCATTAGTTAGGTTTGAGATACCTTCACGTAAAGAATGCCAGGACTGTTTTGTATTTCAAATCCATTTCAGTAGCCCTTTATTTCTTTAAATAACATGTGAAGCAAGCCATGTCCATCATCAGTAGCTGCACAATACTGACAAAGAACATGGAGATTGAAGGCGTTCAGATAATTTGTAATCCTAGCTCTGTTATTCTTGAGCTTTGTGAATTTGTAATTTTCTTAAACTTCTTGTGCCTTATGTTACTCACCTAAAAGGAACGAATGAGATCTATACTTCACATAGTAGGTCTAAAACTTTTTTCCCTAGTTTTTCCTCCTCTGTTTACTTTCTATTTATAGGTGGGTAGCAAAATGAGTCTCAATTTGTGTGTATGAGAAACTCACGGGGGATGCACAAAGGGGTTGCCCAATATTCAGTTTTCATAGAGAAGGAACCAGAAGGAAATACCTCCAAGGATCTCACTAGGCAGGTGCTCCAGGAAATGAATTTGGGATGGGCATCCTGGAGATAGGATTGCAATGTTGATTTCCCTTATTGAGGCCTAAGTTCTTCCCGCTATGAAACTGACTTTGGAAATCACTGATCCAGCTGGGGAGGTTTATGTAAAAATAAATTTGTATCTTATTCTTTCAGACTATCTCCTCCTACCACAAATTCTGTTGCTTTGGAGAGAAGCCAGGAAATCTATCTCTGTGTTTCTCTCTCTCTTTCTCTCTCCCTCTCCCTCCTTAGCATACTCTGTGTGTAACCAGCTTGAAAAACCCTGAATTAGATAACCATATAGAGCTTTATTATATGAGGCTCTGAGATTCGGTGGTCTGTTCAGGCCTCTCCTATGGCACTAGGACAACTGTAAAGATGTTAAACTCTTTAGTTGCAAGAGACAAAGAATCAGATCCGTTTCCTTACTTATTTGGGCTTTTAAAATTTATCCACAGGGCAGAGAGATAGGCATCTTGACTGGGAGAATTCAGAAAAAGAAAAGAGCAAACGAGGCTGGAACTTGTTTCTGGAACTGGAAGTTTGTTTGAGGTCCAGCACAGGCCTAAGGACTGAGTATATTCATTAGGAACAGTTGCAACTTCAAAAAACTGGTAGTTTAATAAATGTAGCCTTATTGCTCTTACAGCATGCTTTCTGACATCAGTGTTTCTTTGGCCTCTGAAGTCAGGATCAACATCTCTGCTATGTAATTGAAATTTTCTTCCTTTTAGTTGACTAATGGTAAAAAACAAAGGATGATGTGTTTCCAGGCATTATGTAGGCATTCCATATGCAATGCAAGCAAAAGAGTGAATGTCTCTTAAAAAGCCTTCTCTTTTCTTTGTATTTACTTCTCTTAAGAAAATACAATTTTTCTTTAGGTATTTCAAGTTTCAATACTTTATATATATATATATATATATATATATATATATATATATATATATATATTTACCTTTGGTCATGTTGGCTTCTTTTTACTACAGTAAAATGCATGTAACATTCATTTATGTATTTTAGAAAAGTTGAACATGTTTGTATTAGTGTGAAAAAAAAAAGTGGTGACCACGAGATATTCTGTCTGCTGTCCCGCATCTCCTGTCCTCCATTCAATTAGGCAGGAACATGTGACCAAGTCATGGATAACATGAGGCAAACAAGAGTGGCTGGAAGGGACTTCCAGGAAATCTCCTTAAATGCAGTATTTTTGTTTGGCTTTATTTTGTTTTGTTTTAATTAAGCATATTACTTTTCCCTACAAATTCAAGTAGTGTTCATTAGAAGAATAGATATTTTAGTAGTCTCTACTACAGGGTAATATATGTAAGAAGTTTTGGGGGGAGAAGCCAAACCCAAAAGGAATTTAGGTTATTAATTAAGGATATAATAGTGAAAAAAAATGTAAGGCTTAGGGTTACTTAGCGATGAGTGTTAAAAATTGAGAAATTCTGAGCTACATGCTCTATTAGCAGGGTTGTATTAGTGTTTGTCTACTGACAAGATTTGAAATAAAACAGTTTATCCCCAGTTAACAGACCCCACTTGGCATAGCATTCGATGTAGGTACTCAGTGAGTATTCTGTCTTTCATTTTCATCCAGGTTTGAATCTTCTCCAGTACTTTGCCCAAAATAGTTGTCAGTATATATTCTATGATAACAATACCAAGTAGTTAACCAATTGTACCTTAGTAATATATATAAGATAATTAATTATTAATCAGTCAGGATGGCAGATGTGAAACATACTCCCCCAACCCCAGCCTATTAAAAATGTCAATTTTCCTATGCCTCTATCAGAAAGGATGAATATCCAACTTTTGTAGCAACATGGACTGGACTGGAAGAGATTATGCTGAGTGAAATAAGCCAAGAAGAGAAAGTCAAGTATCACATGGTTTCACTTACTTGCAGTGCATGAGGGGTAAACTGGAGGACAGTGGGAGAAGGAAAGTAAATGGTAAGTAGGGTAATCCAGGGAGAGAAACGAAACAACGGAGACTTTGGACACAGAAACAAACTGAGGGACTTGGAGGGAGGGGGGTGGAGGGATGGGAGAGCCTGGTAGTGGGTACTGGGGACACCTATTGCATAGAGCACTGGGTGTGGGGAATGGGGAATGAATCTTAGAACACTGGGAAAAAAATTTAAGTAACAATTAAAAAAAAAAAAAGTCAATTTTCAGATGTGAGGGCAATCTGGCTGCAACATCTGTCACCCCATTGATCACCAGGGTTGATTCAGCTGATCTGGCTGGCTAGGCGTGTGTCCCCTTCCTCTGTCACCGCTCCATGTGCAGCTCTCCCGAAGCTGCGCACTCGGTCGAAGAGGATGACCTTCCTTGCAAGAGGAAAGGACTGGTCTTTGGTCAAGGGTACACGAGTAGCTACGCTCCCCTGCTAGAACCTCCAAACAAGTTCTCAGGGTCCATTTGTAGGAGAATGTAGGGTAGTCAAGCTTCCAAGGCTCCAGGCACATCCAGACGAGGCACTGCACGTGGCCCTCTGCCTTTCTTAAACTCAAAACAGAACAAAACAGAACAAAACAAAAAAACACATTGATTTTGTTCCCCAGCAGCTTGAATATTTTCTTTCCTATTGTAGGAAGGCTGCTACTCTATGGTGTGGCTTTGAGGAAAGTTAAGATACATTGAGAATTTTCTTTTCTGTCTCTTTAAGAAGAACCCAGATGAAGACTTAAGCTGTGAAAATTTTAACAACGTTTTTTTCTGTCTTCTCAACATTTGTTGTTTACAGTTGCCTCATAGAGCAAATTGATGGGGAAAAATAAGAAACTAAAAATAAACAAGGACTTTCATTCACAGGGGTAATGCAGTTACATAAGTCAAAGTGGCAGGTCATATGAAGCCTTCCACGATTCCTTGGGATTTCTGTCTCATTTCACCGGCTAGCAAACAGTGAAACAGTAGGATATATATTTTTCAATTAGGTTGTCAATATTTTGGCCAAACAACCTATTTATAACACTCAGAATTACGGTTCTGTTGGGGAGAACCTCTAGAAGCTGCTGTGTGCTGAAAGTCAGTTGGAAATTTGAGACAGTATGATTGAGTGGGGTGTAGTAACTCACTTCCCGGGTTCATCTGCCTGTCAATCCTGCAGGTGTGATACACTCATCATCCTGTTGGGTTATTGTGAGAAAACTCCCCTCTTAATATTACACCTACTTACCATAAAAATAATAAGTAATAGTAAGAGTAACGAGTAAGAGGAGATAAATATTGGAGATGGGGAGTCTATTTGGAGATGAGTATTGACTGATAGAGCATCAGAAGCAGAAATCTACAAGGAAAGTGGAAGATTTTAGTGGAAAATGGCGATTTACTTTTTCCAGAATGGAGATGCTGTAGGGAAGACGTTAGGGTTCAAAGCCTGGAAATGGCCAAGAAATAATTCTTTAGACATCTTTGATGCAAAAAAAAGTAGTTTTATTTAAACACGGAGACAAGACCCATGGGCAGAAAGAGCTGCACTGCGGTCACAGAGGTAGCCCATTTGCATACTTTCAAGTTGGAAGGGAGTTAGAGATAGCCTAAGTCTCTGAGGAATTTTGGAAGCAAGGTTTCCAGGACCTTGAGGGGGCTAGGTATTTTGGAAAAAATGTCATTTTTTACTGTCTAATAAAATTTTAGTCATGAGATCCTTCAGATATATATTAGTAGGTCATATGCTTGGGGAATGATTACCAGCATGTATCTTGGGGGGTAGAGATAAAGGAACTTTTGAAAGGAATTTTTACATGTTAAGGTAGACTTACAGGATCCTGGGGGTCAGGCATAAGATTGCCTTTTGCTTTTAGCAAACTATTAACATTGAGGCAGCCAAGTTCCTAGAGGAATGTCACTCTGCCTATTTTAAAGACTTGTCATTGGGCTGTAAGTAGTAAGGAAATTTAATAATTTCTCTCCTGCCTTTGTTTCCCATGTCAGAGGGAGAGGATTGCCTTACTGACCACTCTTTTCTTTCCCCCAATACTCTTTGGCTTCATCTGACCATAACTTTCCTAAGATTTTAAGAAAAAGAATATAGACTTTGAGATGGACTAGGCTAACCTTCAAAGCCTTACTCTTTCATTTGCTAACCACACGACACTGGGTTTGTCCTTTAACTCCTGAGCCTTATTTCATTACCTATAAAATGAACACATTGAAATTGAACTCCGATTATAATGCAGATCGAGTGAATAGAAATGAGTGCACCTTGTTAACCAGAAAACACTATACACATACTGTGATTATTGATGTTGAAGGTCAACAGTTTCCCATATTATAATTACAGGGAGAGGCCTATGTATAAAGGAAAATTTATCTATTGAGAATTTTTTGTTAAGTGATTTTAATTGCCTGACAATATTAATAGTTTTATGGGATTAAAACTGGAGCATAAGTAAACACTGAATAAGAGTATAAGAGGGTAAATAAAAGAAATTGGAAAACAGTTGCTTCATGGATGTGCAATACAGAGAAACATATTCTTTTATTATAGGAAGTTTCTCTATATAAAAAATCATGTTCTCAATTAATAGAAGGGTATCCATAGCCTTTTAAAATTTCTGTTGCTTTAAGTTTTCATGGGATCCCAATGGAGACAATTATATCCTAAAATATAATTATCCAGTGTAATGAAACTGCCTTTGTTCTAACTGGGGTCTGCTTATAACAAATCCCCATTTGAAGAATGAGCATATTAAGTGTCAATAATCAATTGACCCAAATCATTAGAGACTTTGTGGGAAACACACACACATCAAGGAGAAGAGAAGCTTGAGATGGGCCCCAAGGAAACTCGTTTTGATTGTGTAGCACACATTCTTAGATGCAAAGCCGAGATATTTGCATGCTTCGGCTATTTAAAATGTAAATAGAATACCTTAGGAGAAATTTACTCAGCAGTAATATTTAAAATGTCAGAGTGATAGAAAAACAGTATGAGATCACAAGAGACTTCAAAATGATTTTCTTCTTTATATTTATTTTTTCTTTTTCTTTAAAAATATTATAGCATGTCTAGCACGCTGGCTGCAGGCTACTTGCACACCTTCCCTTTAAATAAACCCGATTTGTTGGTAAATGCACAGATCCTACTTACACTGTCTAAATATCTGCTGGAGTCATTGGAACACAACCAACAAAATTGTTACAGCCCACCTGCTACTCAAACTGAACTTTCCTGGTACTTCAATTTCTTTTCTTCACATAGAGCTCTTGATGTCATATCCTTCCCATATATATGGCAGTCTTTTGGTTCTTGGCAACTCTGATAAGCTTTCACAAGTAGAAGATATCATTAAAAAAGTTAAGGCATCTGATGCGCGCCTGGGTGTCTCAGTTGGTTAAGCAACTGCCTTGGGCTCAGGTCATGATCCCGGAGACCCGGGATCGAGTCCCGCATCGGGCTCCCTGCTTGGCAGGAAGCCTGCTTCTCCCTCTCTCACTCCCCCTGCTTGTGTTCCCTCTCTGGCTGTGTTTCTCTCTGTCAAATAAATTAAAAAATCTTAAAAAAAAAAAAAGTTAAGGCATCTGAAAGACGATACTGGCTAGCTGAAGAAATCTGTCCATGAGTTTCTGCTGCTTTCACTTCCACTAAACTTCCACTAAACGGTTGCTTTCTTATGGAACAGTTGCTTTGTTACCTGATGATACTTCAAATGGGCATACCCTTTAGGATATGTTAATATTCTTATGTCAGTAATTCCATTAATATTTGAATATTTTCTATTTTCTAGGCAGTATTAACCCTAACTCCAAGGGCAAAGAAGATAGCCACATTTTCAGTTTTCAGAGAACACATGTAAGTGAAATGAAATACCACTATCAAAAATCACCTTGTTTGCTTAATTAATAAAACACGTATGACTTAAATAAGGTCAACAGAGCAGAGGGATAGAGAGTCTAGAAAAAGTTGTCAGAGAAAGCCTCTCTGGAGAGGTGAAATGTACTCTCTGTTCTGTAATCTCTGTATTATGAGGGACCCAGTCACACGGAGATCTGAAAGAAGACTATTTCAAGGGAAACAGCAGGGCCAAATGTTTGGAGATGAGGACATACCTTTGCTCTGTTTGAGACACAAAAATGGCTGGAACGTTGTGAAAAAAGACCATATGAAGAATATTTAGTTGAAGAGGAACAAAGGTGCTCTTTATGCTTATGCCAACATATAAAGATTGGGTTTATGCCAAGTGCCAATAGAAGTCACCAGAGACTTTAAAGGGGCTGCCATGGTTTGTTCTGTGCTTTTAAAAATTCAGTCTTGGGGCACCTGGCTGGCTAATCAGTAGAGCATGCAGGTCTCGATCTCAAAGCCATGAGTTCAAGCTATGAGTTAGGTGTAGAGCCTACTTACCAAAAGAAAAAAAAAATCATTCTGGATACTCTGTAGAAAAGCAACTCTAGAAAACTGTAGCAACTGTAGAAAAGAGTAAGAGTAAAAGTAGAGACTGGAGAAGAAATGATAGTCATGTGAAAGAGCTAAGACCTAGTTGGATTTAGAGCACATCTGAAGATATCACATTCGTTGTTAATATTGGAGATGCAGCCTGGAACCAGTCAGACAAAGCTAACAGAATTCTTAGTTAGGTGGGGAAGATGGAAAATGAATAAACCGTGGGTATCAGGAACGTCTTGGGGAGGTGGCCAGGAGGATTCAAGGTACTCCAGTGATGGCGTGAGCAGGGGATTTTGGACAGTCTTCTGTTTTACAGCTGACAACTACAGCTTACAGATCAAGTCCTCTCTCTTCTTCACCCATTCATAGTGAAGTGTGAGAGCCTCTTTTGATCTTGACTCAAAGCAAAAGGAGTCATGCATATACATTAACAGTTTGTGAAGTTCTCATTCACATAATGCTTTATTGAGAAAAAAAGTCAAGATGTATTTTTATTAAAATAGCATAATTAATTAATAATAAATAACATTATATGCTATGAAGTTGAACTAATATTTTAATAAAAAATGTTGGCTCATTTGAAAATCAGAATTTGAAATATCCACCAAACATATGCTCAGTGTGAGGGAAGGAGGCATAGATTATGAGGGGAAATGGCTTATGTGACATGCCCGCAGCGTGATAGAAGTGATTAAAAGCATAAGTTCTAATGTTAATCAGGACTGGGCTGGGATCTTGGATCTGCTACTTCCAGCTCTGTGACCCTGGGCAAATGATTTAATCTTTCTTAATATGTATTGTTGTTTGTAAAGTAAAATTGAAAGTTGTGCCTACACCACAAAACTGTAATGAGGATTCAGGGTGACAACTGAGAGTGAGTGTGTGTGTAAGTGCTCAATACATTTGAGCTGTTGTTATTATTATTATTCAAATAACAGCTACTAATGGCTGTGAAGCTATATAGCAGAGTGAAGAATAACATGAATCCTGGAGCAGATTGCCTGGGTTGACCACTGTCTCTCCCATTATAGCATAGATCTGTTCTCTCTCTTATTCCTGCAGAATAACAACTTTGTGCAAAAACCCTTAATCCCCCCAATTCTCCTTTCTTTTCCAAATTTCTCATTTAAAAAGTCTTTATTTCTCCCAATTTTCCCAATGTGTCAGCACAATTATGCTTGTTAACTTCTTTTCTTCTACAAACTTTTAGTCTTTCATAGTATTTGCATAGTACCTTTCATGGTATTTGCATAGTACTTGGAACATAATAGGTGCTCAATCAGTGCTTGTTGAATGAATGAAATAGCCAATAAATGGACATTTCCAACAGATACCATCAGAAAACCTCCACTCTACTGTGGGATCAGTGTGTTCCAACAGCCAGGTAACACCTGAGTCAGGACCTTCTCACCTTTTTCCCTTCCTCTATTTCCATCATATGCCTCTATTATGTTTTGGACTGAAGAAAAGAATGGCTGGACTTCACATGCATTGAAAAGATCTCAGACCGAATTTCAGGAAGTCTTTTCCAAGTCACCATTGTCTTTTGCCTTTGGCTAAGTCAACCTTATTTCTTTATATCTTTGAACCCTCTGGAGCCTCTGCACCTCTACACCGCAGTGACAATTCCATTACTTAACACATTTTTAGACTGTTCTAGTAGAAGAGGAAGGATTTTGCTTTTTTTGAACTTGGGACTTGACATTGATGTTACAACAAAGCATATAAGTTCAAATCCCACCCACACTAAGGGCAATTTTCTCACCCAGATGCCTTTTACCAGCACATTCTGTTATGCATGATTTATGGGACCTTTATTTATTCTCTTTGCTCCTATCCCTCCCTAGAGTCACTTCCTTGGTCCTCTCTTGGATGGTGTATATGAAGAGATTTGTCATTTGTTTCTATACTAGTATAGAAAAACAAAACAGAATGGCATATCTGAAACTGTGAAACCTATTTACTCTAACCCTAATGTTTTAATGGACAGGAATTTGAGATTCCGAGGAGATATTATGTGTGTGAAGCCAAATGAGAAGAATCAGTAGTCATTGGAATCCAACAGCTGGCTAAAAGCAAATTTGTCCCCTTTATGACATAACTCAGATATCACACCAACTTTGGCTTTGCTAAAGCTGAGTAAATAGATCTGTCAATTAAAATAAATATGTAAATATTGATTAAACACTAAAAATATTTACATGCTACCTTCAAAAGAAAATACCACTGATGGAAGTAAGCTTTTTCACAAAACACATGCCTCTTATCTGCTACTGTTTAGAATGTTCAGTTGTTTTAAAAATACTAGTTTCTTTTTTTTTAAAGATTTTATTTATTTAATTGACAGAGAGAAATCACAAGTAGGCAGAGAGGCAGGCGGAGAGAGAGGAGGAAGCAGGCTCCCCGCTGAGCAGAGATTCCCGACACAGGCTCAATCCCAGGACCCTAAAATCATGACATGGAAGGCAGAGGCTTTAACCCACTGAGCCACCCAGGCACCCTAAAAATATTGGTTTTTAAAGAAATGTTCATTTACTTTTGTTTCTCTTTTCCCCTAAATAAAAGAATAAAAGAAAATGTATAGTCCAACTACTATAAATGATAATTATATCTTTTCTATATTCTTTCAAACTTTTTAAAAAGATTTTATTTATTTATTTGACAGAGAAAAACACAGCCAGAGAGGGAACACAAGCAGGGGGACTGAGAGAGGGAGAAGCAGGCTTCCTGCTGAGCAGGGTGCCCGATGTAGGGCTCAATCCTGGGTCTCTGGGATCATAATGTGAGCCCAAGGCTGTCACTTAATGACTGAGCCACCCAGGTGCCACTTTCAGGCTGCTTCAGATATATGTACACACACATATTTATGCATATGTTTTATATTGAATTTTAAGTAAAACTTTGACCCCTTAATACAACAATAAGAATTACCATTTATTTTTATTCAGTAATACCCAAGGCCGGGAACTCTGCTAAATATTTTATAGATTATTTTATTCAATTCTCAGAGAAACCATCTCAGATATTATTATTATTATCATTAATTTTAAATTAAAAAGGTACAAAACAAAAATTTGAAATCAAATAATTTAAGAAACATTCCCGAACCCACCTTGTGAGTGGCCTAACGAGGACTTGAACCTACTTCATGTGTTTGTTACTTTTTAGCTTTTCATCACTGTGCCAGATACTTAGATAGAGAGTGATAAATGATAGAGGTGTATTTTTTTATCTAAACATTCATCTCCCACCCTCTTTCTTCCAAAATGCTTTATTCTTCAGCCATGTTCTTAGCCTCTAGTGGGATGGACAGATATCTTTGTTGCTTAAAGATCATCTTTGTTCTCCTTCAAACTTTGACATTTGGAAGGTAAGGATAATTGAGCTTATAGTGTCACTTTTTCCTGTCCCAATCAACGGGATATGGCAACTTAAACTTTAGTCTACCCAGATTTATTTCTTCAATCACCAGGCCTAAAATGCCAGGTTGTTTTGTTTTGTTGTTGAATATTTTTGTTTTTCACAGAAGAGCTTACACAACTGACAATTGTACAATTGATCTGCTTTGTGCTTTCATTGACCAGGGCGAAAAGATGGGTATACTTTTCATGGGTTGACATCCAAAGTACTTGTGTTGGAGAGATGGCTCTCCTTAAAACTGTGGCTCCTTAGATAAATATAATTACCAAAATTCTCTCATTTGTAAAATTGAGGTGATAATATATGGCACAGTATTATAAGTATGATAAAATGTGTTCACATAGGATACACATTGAAGGGGCCCCTAGGTGGCTCAGTTGGTTAAGTGACTGCCTTCGGCTCAGGTCATGATCCCGGAGACCTGGGATCGAGCCCCACATCGGGCTTCCTGCTCGGCGGGAGGCCTGCTTCTTCCTCTCTCACTCCCCCTGCTTGTGTTCCCTCTCTGGCTGTGTATCTCTCTGTCAAATAAATAAAATCTTAAAAAAAAAAAAAAGATACACATTGAAGCTTTAAAGTGGGATACATGTCACAGAATTCTTTTGATTCTCTTCTTACAAGTCTACATGATATGTTAGTTTATATTTGTTGTAGAGATAACATGATCAGCTGTCCTGATTTAAACAGAACTGAGAGTATTCTCAGGACATGAGATATTCAGTATTAAACTAGAAAAATCCCAGCAAATTAGTGCAAGCTGTTCACTCTATCTGGCGCTTGATGACCTGACAGCTGCATGGCTAGTCCAGTTTCTATGACACTAAACTTTTAATCTAGGTATAACCCATTCCTATGTGGCAACTAATGACCCTATGCTTGTCTTATCAGAGTGTGTCAAGAAACATCAGTCAGGGTCATTTCTCTCCCACAGCCTGACATGAAACCATCTTATCTGGTCCTTGTTGAAGGGAAACCCAAGTGATATGCTGAGAGTGGTGAGCATTCTCAGAAGTGCTGAAAAAGATCTAGACTATTCTTTCAACATTTTGAATGATTCTTGACAGAATATCTAAACAATGTATATTTTAAATCCTATAGAACAGTAGTTTTCTCCCTTGAGAAAATATAAAAAACAGATTTGAAAAAACGCTATAGCTAAAATCATTTTTAAAAAAATCCTGAAGAAAATTTTACATCCTGTTCCAAGGGTACAAGGATTTCTCTGCCTTTAATGCCCCTCAGTTCTTAGTTATGCTGCTTTGAAGAATGAAGAGGTAGATGAGATAGAGAATGGTAGGCAGCAAAACGAAATTTATTGAGCAAAAACATAGGGCTCCTAGAGAGGGAGGGGGGACCAGAGGCTTGCCCTCAGAGTTTCTAAGTGTAAGGGGGTTTATGAGCCCTATTGCAGAACTATGTTTAGCAGTCAGGGTGTGTCCTGCCAGTCAGGGCTTTGGTCCTGTATCTGTCTACTTATTAGGTTAATGTCTATAGGCTGATGGTTTTTCTTCGTTGACATCTGGGGGCTTATGTCTTAACTGCCCCTTGCCCAGGGTACTGACAAATGCATGTGGTTAATTGCCTTGTTTTAGAACATTTTGCGGAAGTCATTTCTGGAAAGGCTACAAAGCAGAATGCTGGTGCAGTCCTGTCTACACTGTAAAACAGGACGTCAGCACTGTTTTATTTTAGCTATCCTGACTCCATGTTTTCTTCTTAGGGACCACAGCCCTGTGCAACTGTCCAACTAACTCCTAACACAAGCTTTGACAGATATCAGTGTAAAATCTGAATTCTTTAGAGATCACCAAAACACATGCATTGGTAATTCCCAGCCTGCTGAAGACCTTGTGAATTCACTTTAGAGCTGAATAATAATCGAGATCATATAATATTTTTTTATAAAACCAATTTTCCACTTTCAAATGACAATTCCACCAACTATTCTACATCATTAAATTGTCAAGAGCCAACTTCTCCTTATTATATTGGAGACACTTCAGAAATTAGTAATTGTGTTTCCATTATATTTTTCAGTGGCACATTGGATCGCTTTCTTTTCCCCTTTCTTTTACGCAGTTCCTTCATTCAGCAGATATGTAGTAGCTAGAATCTATTCTATCTAAATTATGAAGAGGTACATCATGTTTATAGGGATCCTACAAATGAAGGAGAAATGTATATTATGGGACAAATATTTTATGACAAGAAATCTGCCTTACAACTTTTGATCACCAGTTGTCATCCACAGTATATTCATAGGAAACAGAAGGGAAACAAGAGTCAAATGCAAGTTAAGAAAACAGGTGGATGCCATTATACCAGTACAATAGTTTTAATTTCTGTCATTTTTCCTGAACGGCGATCAGTAATGAATGGGTAAACAAAATGTGTTATATACATATAATAGGACACTACTTGATCTTAAAAGAAGAAATAAATCCTGCCATATACAACAACATAGGTGAAATTTGAGGACATTATGCTAAGTGAAAGAAGCCAGTCACACACAGACCGACCATGTTAGTGTTCACATATATGGAAAATAGTCAGCCATAGAACCGGAGAGTAGGAAGATGCTTTCCAGGGGCTTGGGGCATTGCTCTTCAATCAGTATAAAGTTTCAGTCATGCAAAATGAATGACTTAGAGAGCATATATGCTCTACAACATTGTGCCTATACTTAACAATACTGTATTTTAGAATTAAAATTTTTATGAAGAGGGTAGATCTCATGTTAAGTTTTCTAAGTACAATGAAAAATAAAAAGAAATATCTTTCTCAAAAAACAAAAACAAAAACAAAAACAAAAAACAACAAATCCTCCAAAACAAGGGCACTTGCATGGCCCAGTGGGTTAAGCACCTAACTCTTGATTTTGGCTCAGGTCATGATCTCAGGGTCTAGAGATCAAGCCCCATGTCAAGCTCCAGGCTTAGCACAGAGCTTGCTTAAGATTCTCTCTCTCTCGGGAGCCTGGGTTGCTTAGTGGGTTAAGCCTCTGCCTTCAGCTCAGGTCATGATCTCAGGGTCCTGGGATCAAGGCTCATGTGGGGCTCTCTGCTCAGCAGGGAGCCTGCTTCCTCCTCTCTGTGCCTGCCTCTCTGCCTACTTGTGATCTCTCTTTCTCTCTCTCTTTCTGTCAAATAAATAAGTAAATCTTTAAAAAAAAGGAAAAAAAGATTCTCTCTCTCCCTCTTCCCCTCTCCACCCCCTGGCTCACACTCTCTTTCTCTGAACATGCAGACATATGCACACAC